>JAIGNY010001454.1:1090000-1485000 GCA_020152595.1 Chiridota heheva
GTTTTAGTCTTAATCCGATACTCTAAAAGCTCACTGCGATTGACAGGAATAACCTTGTCCATGAATTTCCTTAACAGTTTCAAGGGATAGCCCCTTTTAAGAAAGTGCCCCGACATAACGTTAAGGTGGATCTTGAGATCATGAGGGTCGATAACAAATTCTCTTAAGGCGTGAAGAAATTGGTATAAATGATAGATTCGTCATTTAGTGTGTTGGGGATGATTGAAACAGGCTAGTGTGTTCATAAACTATAGCATGACTATCAGTGGGCTTAGTGTATAAGGAAGTAACCAATGAGCCCTCACGGATTTTGACCAGAACATCCAAGAAAGGTAAAAGTATTCACAAAACCATTAAATTTCCGCAACGAAACTTTGCCATGCTGCCAAATCATAAAGATATCGTCGATATAACGGACATAAAACGAAGGAGAGAGTGTGGACTCTCGTAGTATCCCACCCTCAAGATTGGCCATAAACAAATTCGCATAACAAGGAACCATCTTAGTACCCATAGCGGTTCCCTTAATCTGGTGATAAAAATTATCATTAAATTCGAGGCAGTTATGAGTGAGAATGAATTGGATGAGTCTACTGATATCACAAACGACATTATCATCGAACGAACCAGATTGCCTGAGATGCTTAATACATGCCTCCACCTGTCCACCCCATCGGCATGAGGGTATTCGTATAGAGTGAAGACACGTCCATCGTTACCGAAATAGCCGTATCGTCTATCCTATCTGCCTCGCTCGATAACCTGTTAAGGAAGTGAGATGTATCCTGGACATAGCTAAGGATAGCACGAAGGAGTGGTTGTAACTGAGAGTCCACATAAGCGGACAAGAATTCCGTGCAGGTACCTATACCTGAAACAATAGGCCTACCCGGTGGGATAATACTATGATAACGACAAAGGCCGACTAGGTTGCTACCTATATGGGACCTTGCAACTTAAGTATTTTAGGTAAAGTATAAAACATACCGGTTTTGGGGTTAGATGGGATAAGTTTCTCAACATCACTTTTCGTTACGCCATGTAAAACATTAACCAGGTTTACAGTGTCAGCGAGTCATTTCAAGTATGGAATCAGAATCCAGCCTCTCATAAAAGGCTTCGTCAGCTAATTGCCTCTCAGCCTCCAAAATGTAGTCTTACCGGTTTTGGATAACGATAACACCGCCCTTATCAGCGGATTGAATAATAATATTATCATTGCGTTGCAATTCTTTAATGGTACGCAAGTGATTAGAAAAACATTAGGCGTGGGTGCTTTAAGAAACATGTAAATTGCAAAGGAAGATATCAAGGTGTTGGTTAACGCCATTAACAAATGCGTCGATAGAGGCGTTCCTGTTAGCAGTTAGGTGCGGGTGTCCATGTGTTCTTCTTCTTAAAGGGTTCAAGTTAACAATAATCAGATCCCGGGACATCACCAAACCATTCAGCTAAACGAATGCGTCGATTAAAACTATTAATGTCCTTGCTAAGCTCAATCCCATCTAATCTAGATGAAGGGCAAAAAGAAAGTCCTTCTCCAATAATTCATTATGCTCTCTAAAAGTTATATATATATATATATATATATATATATATATATATATATATATATATATATATATATATATATATATATATATATATATATATATATATATATATATATATATATATATATATATATATATATATATATATATATATATATATATATATATATATATATATATATATATATATATATATATATATATATATATATATATATATATATATATATATATATATATATATATATATATATATATATATATATATATATATATATATATATATATATATATATATATATATATATATATATATATATATATATATATATATATATATATATATATATATATATATATATATATATATATATATATATATATATATATATATATATATATATATATATACACATATATATATATATATATATATATATATATATATATATATATATATATATATATATATATATATATATATATTATATATATATATATATATATATATATATATATATATATATATATATATATATATATATATATATATATATATATATATATATATATATATATATATATATATATATATATATATATATATATATATATATATATATATATATATATATATATACACACTAAATGTATATATCTAAATATAATAAATCATTTGTCAAGTCCGACAACTGGACAAATGATTTAGTAGGCATATATACACGTGCGGATAACTAGCCAGCTAGAGTTCCAACAGGGATTGTTTATACAGTTATAACAAAACTCCTGGTTCAAATAGTGTATTTCGGTACATGCACCACGTATGATACTCTTTAACTGTCCGTCAGACAGCAAAATCAAATTCAAAGTACAACTATTTTATGTTTCAATTTTACATTGAAAGTTTAACTTAATGCATGGTGGAGATTGTATGATTCTCTTTTGAAAATGAGTGCATATCATTGCAATGATCTAAGTGATGTTTGAACATATATTTCATTCTGGCATCATTACAATTTTGGGAGCATGCGCTTTCGACTTTAGGAAATAAAGCAGTGATCAAACTTTTCTTCTTCTCCTCATTAACCTGCCCGAGTTATAATGAAGTATACAATTACATCAATCTTTACGTTGTCACATAGAGAATGCATGTACTCTGCCAAGTTTGTTGGTTATCGGAAAAAGAAACATCAGACTGTCAGAGGGATGAATCTCGTCTCGAGGAAATTGCTTGACTCGTCGCCAATAAATCACGTCACCAAGTTCGAAGTATGCATATATCGCATGCTTTTATTTTGCCTGAAAGCAACATATAAGTCGTAAAAGTAATTGCATGACGATACTTGCAAGATTCTCTTTTGACAGTTATTGCATATCCTTGCAATCCAAGTGGTATTTGAACATACATTCTATTCTGGGATCATTATATTTTTCGAGAGCTTGCAAACAAAATTTTTAGTCCGTGACTCTGGACTTCATAAAATAAGCAGTAATCAGATTCTTTTTCTTCTCATCATTAACCAGCGCGAGTTATAATGAAGTATAATTACGGAAATCCTTACGTTATCACATAGGGAAGACATGTGCACTGCCAAGCTTGGTGGTTATCGGAAAAGGAACTTTAGAGGGTTAATCTAGTCTCAAGAAAATTGCTTGATCTGTCGCCAATAAATACGATAGTCACTACGTCACTAACGGCAATTGAATGGCTCGTCGCTGATTGTGTACACATTTTGATTAATCAGAGAACGTTGGATTTTAGTGTACTTTTATAAGTAAACACGATACCTGGCCTTTAACATATTAAGACATGCGTTTTGGAAAAAATGAGCAATCTCAATCACTCGAAAATACTAAGTGGATGGAAATACAAGCAAGTGATTCTCCGGAACAAAGTCATCTAGAGTGTAGCTTCATGCAGCATGAAGGCATCTGCATGCAGCATGAAGGCATCTGTATGCAGCATGAAGGCATCTGCATGCAGATGAAGGCATCTGCATGCAGCATGAAGGCATCTGCATGCAGCATGAAGGCATCTGCATGCAGCATGAGGGCATCTTCATGCAGCATGAAGGCATCTTCATGCAGCATGAAGGCATCTTCATGCAGCATGAAGGCATCTTCATGCAGCATGAAGGCATCTTCATGCAGCATGAAGGCATCTTCATGCAGCATGAAGGCATCTTCATGCAGCATGAAGGCATTTTCATGCAGCATGGCATCCTCATGCAGCATCCTCATGCAGCATGGAGGCATCTTCATGCAGCATGAAGCATCTCCATGCAGCATCTCCATGCAGCATGAATGCATCTCCATGCAGCATGAAGGCATCTCCATGCAGCATGAAGGCATTTCCATGCAGCATGAAGGCATCTCCATGCAGCATGAAGGCATCTCCATGCAGCATGAAGGCATCTCATTGCAGCCTAAAGGCGTCTTCATGCAGCATGAAGGCGTCTCCATGCAGCATGAAGGCATCTCCATGTAGCAGGAAGGTATCTCCATGCAGCAGGAAGGCATTCCATGCAGCTCCATGCAGCATGAAGGCATCTTCCATGCAGCATGAAGGCATCTCCATGCAGCATGAAGGCATCTCCATGCAGCATGAAGGCATCATGCAGCATGGCATCTGCATGCAGATGAATCATCTGCATGCAGCATGAAGGCATCTGCATGCAGCATGAAGGCATCTGCATGCAGCATGAGGGCATCTTCATGCAGCATGAAGGCATCTTCATGCAGCATGAAGGCATCTTCATGCAGCATGAAGGCATCTTCATGCAGCATGAAGGCATCTTCATGCAGCATGAAGGCATCTTCATGCAGCATGAAGGCATTTTCATGCAGCATGGAGGCATCCTCATGCAGCATGGAGGCATCTTCATGCAGCATGAAGACGTCTTCGTGCAGCATGAAGGCATCTCCATGCAGCATGAAGGCATCTCCATGCAGCATGAATGCATCTCCATGCAGCATGAAGGCATCTCCATGCAGCATGAAGGCATCTCCATGCAGCATGAAGGCATCTCATTGCAGCCTAAAGGCGTCTTCATGCAGCATGAAGGCGTCTTCATGCAGCATGAAGGCGTCTCCATGCAGCATGAAGGCATCTCCATGCAGCAGGAAGGTATATCCATGCAGCAGGAAGGCATCTCCATGCAGCATGAAGGCGTCTCCATGCAGCATGAAGGCATCTCCATGCAGCATGAAGGCATCTCCATGCAGCATGAAGGCATCTCCATGCAGCATGAAGGCATCTCCATGCAGCATGAAGGCATCTCCATGCAGCATGAAGGCATCTCCATGCAGCATGAAGGCATCGCCATGCAGCATGAAGGCATCTCCATGCAGCATGAAGGCATCTCCATGCAGCATGAAGGCATCGCCATGCAGCATGAAGGCATCTCCATGCAGCATGAAGGCATCTTCACGCAGCTTAAAGGCATCTTCACGCAGCTTAAAGGCATCTTCACGCAGCATGAAGGCATGTTCACGCAGCATGAAGGCATGTTCACGCAGCATGAAGGCATGTTCACGCAGCATGAAGGTGTTTTCACGCAGCATGAAGGCATCTTCGCGCAGCATGAAGGCATCTTCATGCAGCATGAAGGCGTCTTCATGCAGCATAAAGGTCTCTTCATGGCCCTTCTTTCAGCCTTTTGTTTCTCAGTAATGGCAATTTTCGTAAAGATCAGCAATCCAAGTCTGAATCTGAATCGGTTAAGTCTGCAAAAATCCTTCAAGAGGACATGAATGCCAACCGAGCGTATAAAGTATGAGTACAAAAAATAATAAAAAATGATAATACTGAATAAAAAAAACTAGTCAGCAATACAAGTGTTAGTAAGTTTAGCTTTGAAACAGTAGAGACTTGGTGCATGTACAATGTCCGACGGTAAAGCATTCCAATCCTTTAGTGTGTGAGGGAAGAAAAAGTGTTCAAATACATTCTTTTTAGCATAGGGAGCCTGGAAATTAAGGTCATGATTATTTCTTTTATTAGTTCTGACGGTGGGGATAAGTTCATCTTTATTGATGGCGACAAGATTGTTATTGATTTTATATAGCATATGTAGGGGCCAATCTGATTTATGAAGCATGTTTTTTACACTAGATTTATAAGAGTAGTCTGCCATGCAGAACCTGGCTGCTCTCCTTTGAATAGATTCAAGTTTATCCACATCGCACTGGTGATGGGGGTCCCAGACTGCTGATGCGTACTCAAGTACTGGCCTGGCTAGAGCTTTATAAGCAGTGGATTTCACGTCGGTGGGACAGTTTGAGAGGTTACGTTTCAATAGGCCAAGTACAGAGTTAGCTTTCTTGGTTATGTTATGTATATGTTTATCCCATCTAGGTTTATTATTAATTTCAACACCTAGGTATGGGTGGGAGTTGACATGTTTTAGTGGCTGGTTGCATAAGGTATAAACAGGTGATTTAAAGCATTTCTTAGAGGAAATTGACAAGATGTAACATTTAGAGGGGTTGAAATTCATTTGCCATTTGTTTTGCTATGTTCAAGTTTGGATTTGTTGGTCAGAAGGGTTATCAATTGTTCTGTACACAAGGCAGTCACCAGTTAACAGTCTAACTGTGCTGTTCATATTATCAGGGATGTCATTTACATACAAAAGGAAAAGTAATTGACCCAAAACAGTACATTGTGGTACACCGGATAAAACCTGTTTAGAATCAGAGATTTCACCATCACAGACAACACGCTGGATGCGGTTGTTGAGGAATGATGCAAACCAGGCCAGGAGATTTCCATCAATGCCATAGGCGGAAAGTTTGGATAACAGGCGCTGGTGTGGGACTGTATCGAAGGCTTCTGAGAAGTGAAGAATAGCCATAGAGACGTTACTGTTTTTGCCAATTTGTTTAGAGATATCATTTATCGTTAAGAGGAGTTGTGTTTTAGTCGGTGTTGTGCTCGTTGCTCACCTGGTTTTATCTTTAATTCGGAAGAAGAAGTTTTGCATAGCTCCTTTGTTGGTGCTGTATACCTACGCCTTAGCTGCGTCCATAGCTTCAGCTTTATCAATCACCACAATTAGAATGCTCGTAGGAACACATTCTGTGCACTACACCCTTATTCTTTTAAGTTACGGTTATTGTAGTACTCTAGTTATGGCAACTTTGACGGTAGTATTGAATGATTGGTCAATTCAGATGTGTGTTGTTAATCGCTTGCCACTCATCGGAACTTCCGTGACGGGATTTAAAGCAATTGTTGCCGTATATATCGCACTGATGTATGAAACAGTCATCAACGTATCACTAGCTTGTACCCATGGAATTTTGTTTACTTTTATATTACAGTATATTTTTCTAGATATATTACCTTCTCCTTGGAAAATCATAGGTGTATGTTGCATTATCTTTGGTACAATTAGTATCTTTGTCAAAAGAAAAGAAAAAAGGTGCAGATAAGTAATGGGGTGTATACACACATTTGCCTGGACGATTCAAGGTTTGGGCTAAGTGACTATTCGTATAAAGGTTTACGGGCTAACTGACTATTCGTATAAAGGTTTACGGGCTAACTGACTATTCGTATAAAGCTTTACGGGCTAACTGACTATTCGTATAAAGGTTTACGGGCTTACTGACTATTCGTATAAAGGTTTACGGGCTTACTGACTATTCGTATAAAGGTTCACGGGCTAACTGACTATTAGTATAAAGGTTTACGGGCTAACTGACTATTCGTATAAAGGTTTACGGGCTAACTGACTATTCGTATTGAGGTTTACGGGCTAACTGACTATTCGTATAAAGGTTTACGGGCTAAATGACTATTCGTATAAAGGTTTACGGGCTAACTGACTATTCGTATCGTCGTCGTCGTCGACAATTTGTCTACCTACTGTAGTGTAGCGGTTATCATACCTGTCTACAGACCACGAGGCTCTGGGTTCAAGCCTGGGTTGGGTAGACACGCCAGTGTACCACAACTGGTTATCAAAGGCCGTGGACATTGACTTGGTTGTCGATGTTATGTCTGTCCGTACGTCGTACCTGTGTTCTCGTCTGGGTCGTATTAAGCGTTTCGTGATAGCATTGTTACTATCATAACCGAATGCACAGGCGACGATTCCGTCAATTGTAATTGTGTGTTCAATCGTCGTCGTCGCGTGACTATTCGTATAAAGGTTTACGGGCTAACTGACTATTCGTATAAAGGTTTACGAGCTAACTGACTATTCGTATAAAGGTTTATGGGCTAACTGACTATTCGTATTAAGGTTTACGGGCTAACTGACTATTCGTATAAAGGTTTACGAGCTAACTGACTATTCGTATAAAGGTTTACGAGCTAACTGACTATTCGTATAAAGGTTTATGGGCTAACTGACTATTCGTATTAAGGTTTACGGGCTAACTGACTATTTGTATAAAGGTTTACTGCCTAACTGACTATTCGTATAAAGGTTTATGGGCTAACTGACTATTCGTATTAAGGTTTACGGGCTAACTGACTATTTGTATAAAGGTTTACTGCCTAACTGACTATTCGTATAAAGGTTTACGGGTTGACTGACTATTTTTTAAAGGTTTACAGGCTAACTGACTATTCGTATAAAGGTTTACGGGTTAACTGACTATTCGTATAAAGGTTTACGGATTAACTGACTATTTGTATAACGGTTTACGGGCTAACTGACTATTCGTATAAAGGTTTACGGACTAATTGATTATTCGTATAAAGGTTTACGGGCTAACTGACTATTCGTATACAAATCATGTATCGTAGCAGAACTTCTGAACACTCATTACACTTTTTCTGAGATGTTTCCCATATAGGCAGTTTGAATATATTGGATACATCTGTTGTATTTCTATGACCTGACTCGAAATAGGAAGATTTCTAATCGTAAAATATATTCAGCCATTCATATCGCGAGACAAATGCACAATTTACAAGATCTCTTGAATAATAAAGCCTGGTAATTGTAAAGGTTAGATTATCTATTTTAACCAATTTTGATAGGATAGTTGAAGTAATAAGTTGTAAAGTTTGATCGATTTTTGCTTCTTGCAAAATTTGTGATGTATGACTGGGTAACCAGTTGAAAATCTTTAGGTAATTTTTCAATTTTTCTTTCCTCAGTGTTAATTACTGAAAATTATGGGGAAGTTTCTTTCTGCTAGAATTTGATTGGGGAATGGTAGGCCTAAAGACTCATTATTTTGATCAGGATCCGCTACACCGCTTTATGATTGTATTCTTATAGAGATTTAAAAAACAAAGGATTTACAAAAGAAAATGCCAACCGCTCACCTTTTAATACATCTCAAAATTTGAATAAAATATTAATTGATGCCTGAGATAAAACGCTTAATGTGTAAAGTGTGTAGCTGATTTTGATTAAATTTTTGGCAATTATGATTGTTTTTGATTGATTCCAAAGGAATTTAGCTAATGTTGCCACTGCATGTTCACACTATGTGTAACCGTCGGGACTGATCTAACCGCCGGGACTGATCTATTTGCAGGAGCATGGAAGTACAACCTAACTTCGTTGTATGTTTATTATTTAGCATATTTTTCGAATTCTATCACCATGTCGAGAAGGCTACCTCTTTCCCTTTAAATCCTGGCGGCACCACTGCATGCATAATGATTTGATTGTGACTCTCAATAAAAGAAGTCAATCTAAGTTACATAAGCTGCAAACCCCTTAATTAAATGAGAGGAGTCTTGAATGCCGAAAAACTTATACCAATAGATATTTGCAAGAGACTGCCAATCTGGATTAATCTGGTTCCTTTATTTTCATGCACTCTTATTATATAAATACTACATTTAGTATCTGCATGATGAAAACGGTGAAGTGTCCATTTTCAGCCTCATATCATGGAGGTATGCTCATATCCAGTAAACCCGACAATTCCCCGAAGAAGAAAAAAACTAGTCAACAAACTCATTGTAATGACAACAACTTCAATGCCAGAACATACCCTTTTAGCGTCCTCTTACTACCTTTTTAGTGTCAAGTTAGCAATGATACGTCTTCTGGACATTATAACAGTAAAAATATTCCGTGTAAAAAACTTTAAACATAAGGTTTTTTTTGTTTAATATCCTAAAGGAGATATCCTACATATATGGACAAGTGCTTTTGAAATTGAAGATCCAAACAAACGATGATGTACCGTTGCCGAATTCCATTTCTCGAATACAGCTTCTTAAAGGATATATTAGTTTAGTGGTCAAGCAAGTTTATCTTATACGAAAGAGGACTTTTTTAAAGAAACAAAATGGTAAAGAAAGCATTCATGGGCCCATTCATTCGGCCCACTCTTCTTTGAAATTAAGTACCTACACCTCTCTTGTACGCACCTTCTTGAATACGCCGCAATATCTGGGACCCGTATACCGCCACCAACTTTAACTTCCTTGAAAAAGTCCAAAAAAGAGCCATCTGTTTTATCAGCAACATGACTGGGAACAGAGCATCACTTAACTGCAATCCTCTCTTAACCTCCGAACCTTATACAGAAACGTATAACAAATTCCAAACTAATTATGCATGGCCTATAAGATTTCATAACATTGTTGAAATCCCTGCTTCTCCTATTTTACTTCCACCCATTCCCGCACCTGAAGTAATAATATCTTCAATCTCAAAAGGTTTTCTCCCAGAACCAACACTTTTCAATATTCCTTTTTTTCCATCCGTTATCACGTGGAACAACCTATCTGATTCTATTGCTAATGTCCTTAGCCTTAACAACTTCAAAAAACTTCTCTCTATGCACTAATTTTCTCTTGCCCTCTCTTACTCCCAGTTTTCTTTATCTGTTTCCTATCTCCCTTGCACGACGGTGTTCAGTCATACCATCCTAGGTGGTTATTCCGATGGGTGTTCAGTCATACCATCCTATGTGGTTCTTCTGATGGGTGTTCAGTCATACCATCATATGTGGTTCTTCTGATAGGTGTTTAGTCATACCATCCTTAGGTGGTTCTTCCGGTGGGTGTTCAGTCATACCATCCTAGGTGGTTCTTCCGATGGGTGTTCAGTCATACCATCCTAGGTTGTTTTTCCGATGGGTGTTCAGTCATACCATCCTATGTGGTTCTTCCGATGGTTGTTCAGTCATACCATCCTATGTGGTTCTTGCGATGAGTGTTAAGTTATACCATCTTATGTTGTTCTTCCGATGGGTGTTCAGTCATACCATCCAATGTGGTTCTTCTGGTGGGTATTCAGTCATACCATCCTACGTAGTTCTTCCGATGGGTGTTCAGTCATACCATCCTATGTGGTTCTTCCGATGGGTGTTCAGTCATACCATCCTATGTGGTTCTTCCGATGGGTGTTCAGTCATACCATCCTATGTGGTTCTTCCGATGGGTGTTCAGTCATACCATCCTAGGTGGTTATTCCGATGGGTGTTCAGTCATACCATCCTATGTGGTTCTTCTGATAGGTGTTCAGTCATACCATCATATGTGGTTCTTCTGATGGGTGTTCAGTCATACCATCCTAGGTGGTTCTTCCGATAGGTGTTCAGTCATACCATCCTAGGTGGTTATTCCGATGGGTGTTCAGTCATACCATCCTAGGTGGTTCTTCTAATGGGTGTTCAATCATACCATCCTATGTGGTTCTTCCAATGGGTGTCCAGTCATACCATCCTATGCGGTTCTTCCGATGGGTGTTCAGTCATACCATCCTAGGTTGATTTTTCCGATGGGTGTTCAGTCATACCATCCTATGTGGTTCTTCCGATGGGTGTTCAGTCATACCATCCTATGTGGTTCTTCTAATGGGTGTTCAGTCATACCATCCTAGGTGGTTCTTCCGATAGGTGTTCAGTCATACCATCCTATGTGGCTCTTCCGATGGGTGTTCAGTCATACCATCATATGTGGTTCTTCTGATGGGTGTTCAGTCATACCACCCTAGGTGGTTCTTTCGATGGGTGTTCAGTCATACCATCCTATGTGGTTCTTTCGATGGGTGTTCAGTCATACCATCCTAAGTGGTTCTTCCGATGGGTGTTCAGTCATACCATCCTATGTGGTTCTTGCGATGAGTGTTAAGTTATACCATCTTATGTTGTTCTTCCGATGGGTGTTCAGTCATACCATCCAATGTGGTTCTTCTGGTGGGTATTCAGTCATACCATCCTACGTAGTTCTTCCGATGGGTGTTCAGTCATACCATCCTATGTGGTTCTTCCGATGGGTGTTCAGTCATACCATCCTATGTGGTTCTTCCGATGGGTGTTCAGTCATACCATCCTATGTGGTTCTTCCGATGGGTGTTCAGTCATACCATCCTAGGTGGTTATTCCGATGGGTGTTCAGTCATGCCATCCTATGTGGTTCTTCTGATAGGTGTTCAGTCATACCATCATATGTGGTTCTTCTGATGGGTGTTCAGTCATACCATCCTAGGTGGTTCTTCCGATAGGTGTTCAGTCATACCATCCTAGGTGGTTATTCCGATGGGTGTTCAGTCATACCATCCTAGGTGGTTCTTCTAATGGGTGTTCAATCATACCATCCTATGTGGTTCTTCCAATGGGTGTCCAGTCATACCATCCTATGCGGTTCTTCCGATGGGTGTTCAGTCATACCATCCTAGGTTGATTTTTCCGATGGGTGTTCAGTCATACCATCCTATGTGGTTCTTCCGATGGGTGTTCAGTCATACCATCCTATGTGGTTCTTCTAATGGGTGTTCAGTCATACCATCCTAGGTGGTTCTTCCGATAGGTGTTCAGTCATACCATCCTATGTGGCTCTTCCGATGGGTGTTCAGTCATACCATCATATGTGGTTCTTCTGATGGGTGTTCAGTCATACCACCCTAGGTGGTTCTTCCGATGGGTGTTCAGTCATACCATCCTATGTGGTTCTTTCGATGGGTGTTCAGTCATACCATCCTAAGTGGTTCTTCCGATGGGTGTTCAGTCATACCATCCTATGTGGTTCTTCCGATGGGTGTTTAGTCATACCATCCTATGTGGTTCTTTCGATGGGTGTTCAGTCATACCATTCTATGTGGTTCTTCCGATAAGTGTTTAGTCATACCATCTTACGCAGTTCTTCCGAGGGTGTTTAGTCATACCATCCTAGGTGGTTCGTCGAGCACTATCAGTCAAAGTCAAAGTCAAATTCAACTTCCGTTAAGGAGATATTCAAGTTTAAAACTGTCAAGTTACCTGTGTAGAAATGACTGGTGTAGTAAGTCTACTTAGAAGGTGAGCACCTTCATCCTTACAATATCAATTGTATAATGCATTTATCGAAAATTGATTAAACTCGTTCACTATTTGAATAATCTTTCCTCATGTGGGAAATCATAATTATCCTTGAAGATACAGATTCTGTTTTACTACTTTCCTGAAATAACCAATAGTTTTGAAGCCTCAAAATCGCAAAACAAAATATGATAGAATGCATAAAGACTTTAAGGAATGTAAGGATGTGATGTTACAACTAGTCTGATTTCAGACGTTTCTACACAAATGATACCAAACTTTAAAATTAGATATTTCCTTACCCATTTAGCCATGCAGCTAACAAAATCGGATTTTCCATCGTGGCCCTTGGGACACGGCAAGACTGGTATTGATGAGTACATGCAACCCGCCATTTTTCATAACCTCTCTTGAAAATGATTGAAATAATTACAAACGTTCATAAATCCAAATATTGATTTTGATATATTTTGAAAATGTAAAACTTTATACTGCGTTTTTATTTTTTCAAAGTAGGAATCGGGAGGTATAGTAAAAACGTTAAAAATATACAAAAGAATCCATTCAAAGTCCAATTTACAATATATGTTGGGCACTACCATTATAAAAAGAGGTAAGCAAGACGTGAAAGCAAATGTATTTTGCACTGTACAAGACCTGCAAACATCCTGGACTGACGTGCTTCAATGCGTCAATACATTATGTTCTTTGTGAATGCATACAACCAGAATATAACTTCTTGATAGAACTGAAGGACTGGGCAGGAAGTTAATTAAAGTTTAACGTGAAATGTAATTGTAGACACTATTTGGAGTAAAATTGTATTTGCTGTTCTAGCGCCGAAACACCTAGTTATGACTCCCCCCCCCCCCCCCTCACTTTTCCCTCCTGACTGCTTATTAATAGATCGAGCTTCTTTAGTCTGAAGTATACGGCCACGACCGACCCTTTTATAAGGGGATATGCTTGTTGAGTGCTTTCTTCACTATTTTGTTTCTTTTGAAGTCCTCTTTCGTGAAAGAAGGATTTGCTTGACCCGTGAACTAATCTTTTAAATATTGAAGGTTTTGTGTCCAAAATTAGAGATGTTTGACCCACAATTGGATATTTTTGGTCAAAAAGTGAAGATGTTTGGTCCAAAATTAAGAATTTTTGATGCAAACTAGAGGAGTTCCGGTAATTCAGTCGATACGAATAAAAAAAGCCGCTATCTCTGTTTTCTATGATTCAGTTTATATTCCACTTAATTATATTTGTGGCTTTGACATAATTCGTGTGTGTGTGTGTGTGGGGAAGGGGGTGGTGGGGAGACTTACAATTGCCCTCATTAGACATGCCACTGGAGTATGGCTCATACAAGTTTAAAGAATATGGCAAAATTGGAATGTATGAAAGAGAAGACAGCACAACATTTTTCTGTCGTGGCCCTCGGGACACGTCAGGACTAGTATTGCTGAGTATTTGGGACACGGCGGCAGGACTAGTATTGCAGAGTAGTACTCGGGACACGGCAGGACTAGTTTTGCTGAGTACTCGGGACACGGCAGGACTGGTATTGCTGAGTACTCGGGACACGGCAGGACTAGTATTGCTGAGTACTCGGGACACGTCAGGACTAGTATTGCTGAGTACTCGGGACACGGCATGACTAGTATTGCTGAGTACTCGGTACACGGCAGGACTAGTATTGCTGAGTACTCGGGACACGGCATGACTAGTATTGCTGAGTACTCGGGACACGTCAGGACTAGTATTGCTGAGTACTCGGGACACGGCAGGACTAGTATTGCTGAGTACTCGGGACACGGCAGGACTAGTATTGCTGAGTACATTATGAAAATCCGCCATTTTTGATACACTAACTTTTAAATTTGAGAATAATTACAATTGTTCGTAAATTTTGAAAAATGTAAAAGTTACTTACTGCGTTTTTATTTTTTTAAAGTAGGAATCAGGAGGATGTAAAAAGGTTAAAAATATACAAAAATTCCATTAAAAGTCCAATTTACAATATTTGTTGGGCACTACCATTTTAGAAAGAGGTGAATAAAATGTTTCAAAATGAAGATTATTTCTGGCCTGTGAATTGAAACAAGGAACCCAATTGTAAATGCTGCGGAAGTATATGGTTTTGCAAGTTGTTCAAGAACTGCTGACATGACGTACTCAAATGCGTCAAAACATACATTCTTTGTCGGACTCTATAGAACCACTGACGAATCTGGTAGAACCATGGAAGCAGAACCAAAGAAATGGTTAGGAAGTGGATTCAATGTGAAGTAATGAGGACACTATCTGGAGTGAAGTTGTTTTTGCTGTTCTAGTGCCGATTAAATTGTTTGATCAAACCAAAAATCGTATCATTGCAAAATGGCAATTTATTTGAAGAAAAAAATGTATTTGCAATTGAACCTTTATTCTGTCCTTATTAGTAGGGCTTCTTTAGTTTTGAAGTCTACGACCACGACGGGTCCATTTAAGGAGCTATGCTTGTAATGTAATTCTCTCACCTGCTCTCTTAAATTTCATTCACTCAAAATCGTCAGAATGTTTTCTCTTGCTAAATATGGTTGAGGGTATGAATGGAAAAACCTCATATTCACATTCAACTGTTAAACTCTCCCATTTAAATAACTTTGGTGAAGAATTGAAAAACAATAAATTAACATAAGGGAACTCAAAGGTTTCGAAATCTTTGCGGTGTCACGTAATTTATATAAATTTGTTTAATGTCATCAGGTTTTGTAGGCCTAGAGAGAGAGAGAGTGCACCTGCTAACCCACCGGGGTATTAACCAAAATTCATTGCTATGCACAACAAAAAAAGGTATTGAAGGCCAGAAGAATCTAAAGTATCATTTAATCAACTCTGTAAACTGCTCATCACTTTCTCTATTTATATTCTGCTTAGACATGTGTAAGCATGCAGCTATAAACTGAGAATAGCTCCATGGTGTAAGAAGTCTTTTATCTTATTTTCAAGTAGCCTACATTATTGAGTGTTTCCCTTCTCTTTTTTGCTGTTGTGTTTAAAGGTTTATGCATTCGTATTCAATTCAATTCAATATCGTGTAAACTGGTTAAAATAACATTACTAGTATGTATCAGATTCATTAGTAACGGATCAAGTCAAATTTCAATTGGTGGGCATGCAGACCAATCAATGGTGTAGAATTAGAGGGAAGCCTTCCACAAAGTTGACCAAGTTATTATCTCAAAGTTTAAGTTTTAGGTCTGTTCATCAGTTTATGGCTATGACTAACTTATGAGCTCATTGAAATCATTTATAACAGCTGTAAGATCCACTTTTTTATGATATATATATATATATATATATATATATATATATATATATATATATATATATATATATATATATATATATATATATATATATATATATATATATATATATATATATATATATATATATATATATATATATATATATATATATATATATATATATATATATATATATATATATATATATATATATATATATATATATATATATATATATATATATATATATATATATATATATATATATATATATATATATATATATATATATATATATATATATATATATATATATATATATATATATATATATATATATATATATATATATATATATATATATATATATATATATATATATATATATATATATATATATATATATATATATATATATATATATATATATATATATATATATATCGTCAAACAGTTTAAGGCAAAGATTTTCTCTCATGATTTATTTCTCAAGCAGAAGTACGAAAATTCAAACTTGACTTTAATAAATATCCACTCACTGTATGTGCGGTATTTCTCGATGTAAGAGGATAAGACACAGTTAATTGTAAATTGATGAAACCTCGCCGATTGTCTTAAAAACAGTCTCTTCAGTGTAGACTGTGCATGGGCCGAAGGTCTCTATTCTGCACTTTCGTAGTCCACCTCTTGGGGCAACACAAAAATACATCAGTCTGTGTGGTATAACTTGATAAACTGATACAGATTGATTGATAATTGATTCGCTTGATTTTAGAAATATTTGTCGTAAAGTTCCTCGAGAATATTGCGTCAATAGGTCAGTATGAGTCAATCATACGGTATGAGATCTGCACCACTAAGTTATTGCATCATAGTGGTATTGCGCAATTTGTCGTTGGTATCTTGTGAAAGGTCGCATGCACAAGTTTGTAAGATTTTCGACAAATAAAAGAGAAAAAAGAGCATTATTTCTTATATGAACTTACACCTTATGTTCCGACTAAGGTCGGTGGTCCAGGTTTGTCTTTACCAATCTGCCTACCGTTTCCCCCTTCAGCAGCGGCATAGGAAGATATTTGAAATAGAGGGGAAGGGGGCAGGTTTTATATTTGTCCCAACAAATCTACCAAATTGTATAATTTTCTGATTATCACGGTAAAATGATTTGTAAAGGGAGGTGGTCGTAAAGTTATTGGAAATTTTGGCAATATTTCCAAAAAAGTGATTGAGGGCATTTCACAAAAATTGAATCGATTTTCGCGAAAAGGACGAAGAAATTCCAGAAAATAAAAGAATTTTTCAGAAAAATTGATGAAAATTTCCCAAAAATGAAAAAATTTCCGATAATGATTAAAATTTCACGAAACAAATTGAAGGAAATTTCACGAGCAAGTTAAAGCAAATTTCCATCAAAAATTGGTGCAAATTTCGTAAAAACTGTTTTTTTTTTCTTCTTCAGAAGTTAAGAAATTTTTTCGAAAATTGAAGCAAATTTTACGAAAATTGAAAGAGATTTCTTGAAAATTGAAGATTTCTGGAAGAAAAAATGCAATGATGGAATCCTGACTCTTCAAAATCAATTTATTAGACCTCATTATTTCCTACGCCACTGGCACGCACAGTCGTCGTTGACAATTCTCTTATGTGTAAAGTAGCATAGCGCCGTATAATTAGGTGACACGACGTTCTTCGATGGCGAACAAATTGCAGTCTTCCACTGCAATTTATCACAAATTCACAATTGCGGTGTCACAGTGAATTCGGACCCTCTTAGAAAATAACCCTAGGATCTGAATTCACTATAATAAGAGTGCCTTATGAATTTCAGTGGCAGTGAATCAGTCTTACCCTTAGAAATAGTTTTTTTTTTTTCCCCCGTACAATTGCATTTCTAAAACCAGTGTCGACAAAGCCAAAATAGTAGCTTTATATTTTCGATTAACTTTAATTTGATCGTGACGACAGCAATGGACAAGTTAACATGGGTTGAGGATTTCTTAAGATCGGGGAATTAGCCCTCCTCGGTCTCAAAAGAGGACAATGCAAATTTTAGAAGACTTTGTAAGAAATATTTTATTAAGCCAGATGTGGAAGGCCTCTTTTTAAAGAAAGGAGGGGTTCAAGTTGTCGAAGACAAAGCAGAAAAAAACACCTCAACATCAACTCATCTGCATGCTGGTAACGTCCTTTTGGGTTACTTTGATAGAAATTGATAAAGATCACAATTGGCATAGTACCCCTTTCGGTGGCGTGTATCTACACTTAACAAAGAGAAAACACCCACATAAACAAACAGACAGGGGTGTAGGAATCTTTCGAAAAGTGTGTATGTGTGTGTGTGTGTGGGGGACGACCTAATAAGGAGCCCTTCCCAAGTCATATACATATATCCCACCCAGGCTGTAGGTAGAATAAGTGAGCCCAAAACATCAAAGTAAAAGGGGCCCTTTATTTTCAAAGGGAAACTTTTGCAATAAAAAAAATAGAAAAAAGCGTGCGAACATCCCTCCAGTTCTTTGCACATTTGACAGTAATTGAGGGGCACTTATCATTTACAAAAGGGGCACTTATGTCATTTTTTCTCTCTCGGAAAAGTGAGGCACGCTCCCCACCCCCCCTTCCTCGCTCCCGGCTCCTCAGGTTCCGGGCCAATGCAAAGATATATTTAATTTGAAACATTGGCGAAACTTTGGGTTTTATCATTTATGATGTAAAAATTACAGCATAAGCTAACTGATAATTATGTATCGCGGGTTGTCATAAAAGATTCGCGCCCTTATATCAGCGATGTTCGGTTTTTCCATATGTTAGAAAATCGAACATCTCAAGGCCACCGAAAATTTGCACATCACTGTACCCACTTTCCATACATACAGTATATAATTATACATACATTGTACGTACGTAGGTTTATTTCGGGAATGGCTTAAGCGGACACAGCGTGTACATTGATTAAGAAATATATGAGGGCGCTGCAAGTAGCAATGTCGGGCACAATATTGGCATGTATAAATTGAGGTCATCATTAATATCTTTTAATTTCGTATTTTTGATTTGAAGAACATGGATAGGTGAGCATGGGTGTAGGAACCGGGGAAGGGGAGGGGAATGGGGGAAAAGAGTGAGTGGGTGGGTGGGGCACACAACAGATCAATAAACTTCATTCCTTATCCCGCAGACGACGTGAGGGCAAAAGCTACTTGAAAATTCATATTAACCAGAAAATTTCTATACAATTGCGGGCTAAATAAGCATTTGATTTTGGGTACCCTAAAGATACGCCCTCATCTTCGGCCTAATGCTCTTTAAGGGGCATTTCATTTTTAAAGGGGCACTTTCGTAATATTTTTGTAAAAAGTGTGTGCAAATTCCACAAGTTCTTGCACCTTTGCAAAGGGGCACTTTTGTCATTTTTCGGGAAATTGGGGGTTACGTTCCCCCACAATCACTATTTCAAAATGAACATTGATAAGTTCTTTACTAACTCTGGGCGTCTTTGATTTTTTTTTTTTGCGGTGGTGGTGGTGTTAGTTTGGGCTTTTTATGGGGTGATTCACCCTTCTTAGATCGTAATCTTGTTATGTTATGTTATATGTCTGTGAAATTCGCAAAAACGAGCGCCCTAACTTTTCGGTCTAGTGCTCCTTTAATTACTTACCCATTAGTAGGAAACTGACAAAAAATTTTCAGCGCTACGTACGGGAAATGGGTTCCCTATAGAAAATTGCCCCTTTCTAATAATGAAGTGCTCTTTTTACTTTACTTTATTATCTACAGACAGGGGGCGAATATATGCATATGACTTGGGGAGTGCCCTCTAAGAAGTCGTGTCCCCACTTTTCGAAAGCTTCCTACATCCCTATGGGTGAGGAAGAGCATATCAATTTGATTGACCCCTCCCCCTCCCCTCTCATCAATCCTTTAGCGACGCGGCCAGTGGCGACGTTACGGGAGCATGGGGTGCATTCCCCTTCTCACGAGATCGCTTTGCCTCCCACTTTTTCCCAGAATTTTTTGTAAAGTAGCCTATTTTGTGCGATTTATAAGATTTCCCCCACCCATGAGACAAATTTTCCCTTGTTCCTCCCCTCCTCCCCCTCCCCATGACCCAAATCCTGGTGCCGCCACTGGCGCCGACGCCACTCATCGTAAATATAAGTGAAATACACTCGAGTCGATATTTACGGAAGTTCTGATATCATTTGTTATTGCTTTTTATTTGCTATAGCTTTTAATTTCGAAGCAATTGAATGTCCACCTATACTGCATGTGGCAGACATTATAAAGAGTTATAAAACAATAGAAACAAACTAACGACTGTTAAATAACATCTATATCCTAGTTGACTTCCGGGGTCATGAAAGGGCATATGCCTGCAATATAATCATAACATGATCTGAATGACATAGGCTACTGTACATGTAAATGACAAACTACTGAAATAGGGAGTCTCGCGTGTAGTGTTACGGGAGAAGAGTATCTTTTCACTTTCAATTTTATCATGAAGTTGTATTGTTTATTTGCCGTTATGTTGATTGGTTTGAAGTTTAAATGCTGTATTGACAAATTGGTTGCTGTTATATTAACAATGACATGTTCACTCGCTTTTCCTCATTGGTGTCGGACCAGAGGTGTGAATTTAAAGTAAAGGCCTACCTGTCGCGAGCTGTTTCGGCATCTCGGGTGTGTAGCCTGCCTGCCTCTCGTGATTATGCATGATTAGTGTGCTAGGCCTACTTGACTGAAAACGGAATAAGATGTAGCCTTCACCTGTGAGAAAAAAATTGGGCATCTTCGATGGATAATGTAATTTATAAATACAATTCTACTATGGGAAAAAGGAATCATTTGGAATAGGCCCCTACACGAGTTTTAACTTAAGATACTAAATTCCGTGTGTGTGGGATAAAGTTTGTTGAACCCATCTTCCCAAATCTTTTTGTAAAAGTGAAAAGTGGTGTTGAAACTGTTTCTAAATCCAGATGGTTCTTTGAAGTATTTTTTCCAAAAAATAACTTACTTGACGGCAAGAGTGCAGTAAGATTGCACAAAAATTTACCATGATGTCTGCACTTTTGAAAAAGATTTTCACCTTAATTTTTGGTAAGTTATGTATGTGAATCTTCATAATGTCTCTGTAATCACATGTTTGTTTCATTGGTTGTTCATTTTGGTAATGTGTTAAATTGCTTTTAATTTTTAATTTATTTTTGGTTATAATTCTAAGATTGAGTGAATTGAAGAGAAGTTTATCATTAGCAGTCTCACTAGTACTGGTTGAAAAGCAGCAGGACAAATCTTTTGCAGCGTTCTGCAAAGCAAATAAGGACTTTCTTTGAATATATAGTTTTTAAGTTACTGTTTCGTATTGGAAAACCATTTTCACGATATGAATGTTGCTTAATTTTACATCGATTAGGCCTGCAGTATACATGAAGACAGCGTAAAATCTTTATGAAAGTCTTACCTATAGGGTACTGTACTTACTAAAAAAAATGTGGAACAGTGGAACGATACGGAAGTGTTTGGTAAGTATTACAATTTTGCGGTAAATTTGTGATGTTCGGTACAGTAGTATGTTCCTCAATGTAGTATGTTCCGCATTTTAGTATGGACCCACCTACTGTATGGTAATTTCTGTCTTTGAAAAAATAGAATATGTCTCCAGTCGATTTTGATTGTGGCAGTATGTGGCAGAGCATGGGACATTTGTTTGTAGGGGCAAACCATTTCACCAGTGGGGATCCAAGTACAGTACAGTGCCCATCTGGTGCCAGAAAATGATATTTAAATAATTAATACTTTTTTTCCATGTACAATATTGAGTCAGGACAATTAGGTATTGAGTCCTGTCAGGACGAACTAGTACATGTACATGGCTGCAAATTCTGAATTTGATTTGTTTTATTTTGCTTACAGTATTTGAATTTAACATTATACAAATGAAACGTGTCTTGGTGGAGGGAGTTTCCTGGCTTAGCAAATGATACTTCAGCATATTAGATATCAGTTTGCTCAACAAATGAAGTAAAGTAATGTATCATCTTCAAACCCCCTCTCATTATTTGTTTTGCTCATGTTGTGACTTTACTGCAGAGTGGTCCAATGGTTGATTTTGCAAAGATTTTTATGAAAATTGTTCAAAAATAGGATTTAGTCCTGCTGTATGTGAATTGTAATTTTGTGTTTGAGATCCCTGATGAGAATTAGACTCCTATAGCTTGATTTAAAAAGGATCTGGGTGCTACATGTAGATTTGTTAAGGGATACATTAATGCGCGCGAAGCACTGCGCCTCTTCAACGTGGGTTCCCCCTGAAGGCTTAAGCCCGTGGTGAAGCTCTGGGATTTGAGCTATAATCATACCTCAGAATGATACTATTCTGACTGATAAGAACCATTTATGAGCCAAACAGGACAATTTCTTACTACAGTATGTTATCATTCTGTGTTCTGTATCTACAGTATGTAAGGTATTTCATTAATGAGCTTCAATTATATTATTAAATTTGAAAACTTTTTTTTTAAATTTGATTTGTATTTATTTTTTACATTTTTTTGCTGATGAGGGCCGGGTGAGGCGAGCCAACAGAGGGGCAGGAAGGCTGCCTCTTTGGAACAGCAAAGCTAGGGCACTGAAGATTACCATCTTAGTATTTTATACTGTAGCTACTCTATAGACTTTGATTGAAAACTATAGCTTAGCATTTTACTTCAGTAGTTCAAAAGAAATGACTGGTCTTACTCTAGCTCTATTGCCTCTATACTGTACATATTAATTATGTGAAAGCTTTCAACTAATACATACCTGTAACACTTAAAAAATTAACCGCTAAATTTTACATGTACAGGTACCCCTTTAAGTTATCTACTGTATCTAAAGTACAGTATATGGATGGTATAGAGGCAAATTACAATATATTATCTTCTTTAAGATCCACAGTATTACTGTAGTAAGGTACCCTTCTTAGCCTGTCATCTTGTTATGTTTGAGTACAGTACATGTTATCATACTGTGTATATACAGGATTTGAGGGAGCAATGGGGGAACTTCCACCCACTTTTTTCAGAATTTGTATCGTTTGTACGGTGATTATTTGCATCTTAGCATGTTTTTGTGGTTTTGCCCCCTTCTCCCCACACACTTTTGGTAGGCAAATTCCGCCCATGATACTGTATGTGTGTACATCTGGTTCAGCCTTACCCTGTCCCACATGTTCTTGGAACGGGGGCTTGACTGTTGCTGTTGCACCCTGCTAAGCTTTTATTTCATGTACAGTACCAATCTGGACACTTAACATTTGAAGACTTGTTTTAAGATGTAATTGATTATACAGTACTAAAAGTACACAATGCATATTGTGCTCCGTTAGACATTTTAGCTTATGCTTTGCAAGTGATATGGACTTTAGCCATGTTTTCAAGCTCTTTCAGATTTTTATCCCATCGCCCACATATACATACTGTAAATGTGGGGATGAGTCTGTGATCAGGGACCTGCTATTTAGAGCAGGTCCCTGCTGAGATACTGTAGTCACTTTGCTGTACAGTATGAGGGTGTTTCAGCTTATGTCATGAGGTCACATGACTTTGTTTACATTACCATTTTGTAGCATTGTAAGGCAAGAACACTGTTGTCTGCTGTACACTTCAATAGATTTACATACGTTTGCATGTAGTTATATAAGATTATTTATGTAAGATAATTATGCCGGAATCTCGCTGTGCTGTTGGTTGCACTAGTGTGCCTGGAAATAAAAAAAGACGGTTTCTTGATTTCCATCTGATCCTGATCAACATTCGAAGTGGGTTTCTGCTGTACGAAGCAATGGCTTTCAACCTATCGTTCATACTAGGATTTGCAGTGAGCACTTTATATCAAGCAGTCAAGTATGTAGGCTTTGTCTGAGTGTAACAAACAATCAGATGGCATTCACGTTAAAGTTTACTTTTCTTATTCCTGGTGAATATATAAAGCTTAAGGAAAACATGAAGTAAAATTTGAAAAGAAAAAAAAATCTGCAGTCAATAAAATTTGCTGAACTGGTAGGTAAGCATGCAGTGTACATGTGATATGACTGATGAGCTGTGTGAAAACGTGTGGAACGCAACGACGCTCTTCCATGCAAAATGGCTTGCAGTGGAGTTGGATTCATGTGATGAAACCCCTCTATAGGCAAATAACTGCCTATACCGTACCTCCTACACTACATGGCCACCCCATGATACTAGGGGGACTGGTGGGGCCCACTAAGGGCCCTCATATGATGACCTCATATTAGGGGGTCATACGTTTATGAAACAGGATAAAATTGTGTGATTTTTGCATCTGTCTGTGTGTGTGTGTACCTGTGTGCATATGCAACAATTAATTTTGTGCTACCTACAACTCAAAAACTGTGATACACACATGAACCAAAATTGGTGGACGGGTAACCCTAGCCCGAAACCTGAAACTTTTGTCTCCAAGGTTTTGGGGTACAAAGGTTACAGGTCAAATGAAACAAGTTTATGATGATGGCTATATCTTTTGAAAAATTACTTGGTATCTTTACAAATTGCATAGTTGTATATATTGGTTGTTTCTGTATGATTAGAAACAATTGTCTAAAATTGAATGAAGTAGGGTATATTTGGCACTGTTTATAATTACCGAACTTTCATCAATTTATTTTCTGGAAGGTTTTACTAATAAAAAAGGTTGATAGATTTGAATGAAATACATAGACTTTGTGGGAGAATGTGTTGCTGTGATGTCATACTGAGCCTTTTTCTATTCGTTTATAGGCCTTTTTTGTGAACCCCAAAATTTGAATATCTTCTGGTAGGAATAACATATCAACATGATTTTTGTATTAAATGGTTTCTAAAATTTTTCTCTTATGAAAGGTTATGAAAAAACATGGGAATATTCCTTTAATCACTAACACACATTAAATCTAAAATGTTAGTATACCATGATTAAAATATTAGTGTAACTTTGGCAAAAAATGAGCTAAAAAAATTAGCATTTGTATTGCATGGTACTTTTTAGAGGGCAGCATTTATTTTGCATAAATACTTGAAAAATGTCGAAAAGTTTCTTTGATCATAAAAATTCACATATTAGTGGATACTGAAAGCAATTAATCTACAAATTATTTTCAATTTTCATGCTCTATGTCCCTTTTTTTCTGGAATTGACCCCATTATTATTAGCTGTTTCCCCAACTATGCTGTATGCTTAAGGTGATGAGATCAGCAACTTTGTGGATTGCTTTCTTGTTAGCTATTTCCCCCACTATCTATGCTCTATTTAGAGCCACTTTCTTTCATGTTATACAATTTCTATAAAGTACTGTATTTGAGTTGTCATAAACCATGCACTAAATTTTCGTAATGCACGACTTTCAGTATTATTGTATGTATGTGTGTATGTATGTATGTATGTATGTATGTATGTATGTATGTATGTATGTATGTATGTATGTATGTATGTATGTATGTATGTATGTATGTATGTATGTATGTATGTATGTGTGTGTGTGTATGTATGTATGTATGTGTGTGTATGTATGTATGTATGTGTATGTATGTATGTATGTATGTATGTATGTGTGTGTGTGTATGGGTGTATGTATGTATGTATGTATGTATGTATGTGTGTTTATGACAGAAGCTTGTAAACACGATGTCTCAAGAACCTTGCGCTGGATTTATATCATGCTTGGTATATGCATGTGTTGTGGTATGTAGATACACCATTTTGTTTTTGGTGCTGATTTCATGAATATTAATTAGTAGGCGGGCTAAATATAAAATTATGTTAACAAGCTTTTAAACACGATATCTCAAGAACCATTTAGTGGATTTATGTCATACTGGGACTGGGTATATGGATGTGTTGTGGTCTGTAGATGATCCCTATTGTTTTTGGTGCTGATGTCATGAATATTAATTAGTAGGTGGGACTAAGTATAAAATTATGTTGACAAGCTTGTAAACCCGATATCTCAAGAACCATTAAGTGGATTTATGTCATACTTGGTATATGGATGTGTTGTGGTCTGTAGGTGATCCCTATTGTTTTTGGTGCTGATGTCATGAATATCAATTAGTAGGTGGGACTAAGTATAAAATTATGTTAACAAGCTTGTAAACACGATATCTCAAGAACCATTTAGTGGATTTATGTCATACTTGGTTTATGGATGTGTTGTGGTCTGTAGATGATCCCTATTGCTTTTGGTGGTGATGTCATGAATATTAATTAGTAGGTGGAAATAAATATAAAATTATGTTAACAAGCTTGTAAAAACTATATCTCAAGAACCATTTAATTGGATTGATGTCATACTTGGTTTATGGATGTGTTGTGGTCTGTAGATGATCCCTATTGCTTTTGGTGGTGATGTCATGAATATCAATAAGTAGGTGGGACTAAGTATAAAATTATGTTAACAAGCTTGTAAACACGATATTTCAAGAACCATTTAGTGGATTTATGTCATACTTGGTTTATGGATGTGTTGTGGTCTGTAGGTGATCCCTATTGCTTTTGGTGGTGATGTCATGAATATTAATTAGTAGGTGGAAATAAATATAAAATTATGTTAACAAGCTTGTAAAAACTATATCTCAAGAACCATTTTAGTGGATTGATGTCATACTTGGTTTATGGATGTGTTGTGGTCTGTAGATGATCCCTATTGCTTTTGGTGGTGATGTCATGAATATCAATAAGTAGGTGGGACTAAATATAAAATTCTGTTAACAAGCTTGTAAACACTTTATCTCAAGAATCATTCAGTAGATTTATGTCATACTGGGTATATGGATGTGTTGTTGTCTGTAGATGATCCCTATTGCTTTTGGTGGTGATGTCATGAATATTAATTTGTAGGTGGGGTTAAATATTGAATTATGTTAACAAGCTTGTAAACACTATATCTCAAGAATCATTCAGTGGATTTATGTCATACTGGGTATATGGATGTGTTGTGGTCTGTAGGTGATCCCTATTGCTTTTGGTGGTGATGTCATGAATATTAATTAGTAGGTGGGGTTAAATATTGAATTATGTTAACAAGCTTGTAAACACGATATCTCAAGAACCATTTAGTGGATTTATGTCATACTTGGTTTATGGATGTGTTGTGGTCTGTAGGTGGTCCCTATTGCTTTTGGTGGTGATGTCATGAATATTAATTTGTAGGTGGGGTTTAATATTAAATTATGTTAACAAGCATGGAATAACTGTAACTCTTAAACAAGAAACAAACTATACATAAACTACACGTCTCCAGTGATAAATAACCAAACATGTAACAACACAACACTTGAAGAAATATGATACAAAAAATGAAATGCTTCATTCCAAAGTTACAGTACCATGGGCATGGTGGAGGATTTTATGGATTGCTGCCTCTGATTTTAGATTGTAGTATTAGCATGATGTATAACATTAGCATGATGTGTAGTATTAGCATGATGTATAGTATTAGCATGTTGTATAGTATAAGCATGATGTATAGTATTAGCATGATGTATATTATTAGCATGATGTATAGTATTAGCATGATGTATATTATTAGCATGATGTATAGTATTAGCATGATGTATAATATTAGCATGTTGTATAGTATAAGCATGATGTATAGTATTAGCATGATGTATAGTATTAGCATGATGTATAGTATTAGCATGATGTATAGTATTATCATGGTGTTTAGTATTAGCATGATGTATAGTATTAGCATGATGTATTGTATTAACATGATGTATAGTATTAGCATGATGTATAGTATTGGCATGATGTATAGTATTGGCATGATGTAAAGTATTGTCACGATGTATACTATTGGCACGATGTATAGTATTGGCATGGTATAGTATTAGCATGATGTATAGTATCAGCATGATGTATAGTATTAGCATGATGTATAGTATCAGCATGATGTATAGTATTAGCATGATGTATAGTATTAGCATGATGTATAGTATTAGCATGATGTATAGTATTAGCATGATGTATAGTATTAGCATGATGTATAGTATTAGCATGATGTATAGTATTAGCATGAAGTATAGTATTAGTATGAAGTATAGTATTAGCATGAAGTATAGTATTAGCATGAAGTATAGTATTAGCATGAAGTATAGTATTAGCAAGCCAAAATGGCTTGCAGTGGAGTTGGATTCATGTGATGAAACCCCTCTATAGGCAAATAACTGCCTATACCGTACCTCCTACACTACATGGCCACCCCATGATACTAGGGGAACTGGTGGGGCCCACTAAGGGCCCTCATATGATGACCTCATATTAGGGGGTCATACGTTTATGAAACAGGATAAAATTGTGTGATTTTTGCATCTGTCTGTGTGTGTGTGTACCTGTGTGCATATGCAACAATTAATTTTGTGCTACCTACAACTCAAAAACTGTAATACACACATGAACCAAAATTGGTGGACGGGTAACCCTAGCCCGAAACCTGAAACTTTTGTCTCCAAGGTTTTGGGGTACAAAGGTTACAGGTCAAATGAAACAAGTTTATGATGATGGCTATATCTTTTGAAAAATTACTTGGTATCTTTACAAATTGCATAGTTGTATATATTGGTTGTTTCTGTATGATTAGAAACAATTGTCTAAAATTGAATGAAGTAGGGTATATTTGGCACTGTTTATAATTACCGAACTTTCATCAATTTATTTTCTGGAAGGTTTTACTAATAAAAAAGGTTGATAGATTTGAATGAAATACATAGACTTTGTGGGAGAATGTGTTGCTGTGATGTCATACTGAGCCTTTTTCTATTCGTTTATAGGCCTTTTTTGTGAACCCCAAAATTTGAATATCTTCTGGTAGGAATAACATATCAACATGATTTTTGTATTAAATGGTTTCTAAAATTTTTCTCTTATGAAAGGTTATGAAAAAACATGGGAATATTCCTTTAATCACTAACACACATTAAATCTAAAATGTTAGTATACCATGATTAAAATATTAGTGTAACTTTGGCAAAAAATGAGCTAAAAAAATTAGCATTTGTATTGCATGGTACTTTTTAGAGGGCAGCATTTATTTTGCATAAATACTTGAAAAATGTCGAAAAGTTTCTTTGATCATAAAAATTCACATATTAGTGGATACTGAAAGCAATTAATCTACAAATTATTTTCAATTTTCATGCTCTATGTCCCTTTTTTTCTGGAATTGACCCCATTATTATTAGCTGTTTCCCCAACTATGCTGTATGCTTAAGGTGATGAGATCAGCAACTTTGTGGATTGCTTTCTTGTTAGCTATTTCCCCCACTATCTATGCTCTATTTAGAGCCACTTTCTTTCATGTTATACAATTTCTATAAAGTACTGTATTTGAGTTGTCATAAACCATGCACTAAATTTTCGTAATGCACGACTTTCAGTATTATTGTATGTATGTATGTATGTATGTATGTATGTATGTATGTATGTATGTATGTATGTATGTATGTATGTATGTATGTATGTATGTATGTATGTATGTATGTATGTATGTATGTATGTATGTGTGTGTGTGTGTATGTATGTATGTATGTGTGTGTGTGTGTATGTATGTGTGTGTGTGTATGTATGTATGTATGTATGTATGTATGTGTGTGTGTGTATGGGTGTATGTATGTATGTATGTATGTATGTATGTATGTATGTATGTGTGTTTATGACAGAAGCTTGTAAACACGATGTCTCAAGAACCTTGCGCTGGATTTATATCATGCTTGGTATATGCATGTGTTGTGGTATGTAGATACACCATTTTGTTTTTGGTGCTGATTTCATGAATATTAATTAGTAGGCGGGGCTAAATATAAAATTATGTTAACAAGCTTTTAAACACGATATCTCAAGAACCATTTAGTGGATTTATGTCATACTGGGACTGGGTATATGGATGTGTTGTGGTCTGTAGATGATCCCTATTGTTTTTGGTGCTGATGTCATGAATATTAATTAGTAGGTGGGACTAAGTATAAAATTATGTTGATAAGCTTGTAAACCCGATATCTCAAGAACCATTAAGTGGATTTATGTCATACTTGGTATATGGATGTGTTGTGGTCTGTAGGTGATCCCTATTGTTTTTGGTGCTGATGTCATGAATATCAATTAGTAGGTGGGACTAAGTATAAAATTATGTTAACAAGCTTGTAAACACGATATCTCAAGAACCATTTAGTGGATTTATGTCATACTTGGTTTATGGATGTGTTGTGGTCTGTAGATGATCCCTATCGTTTTGGTGGTGATGTCATGAATATTAATTAGTAGGTGGAAATAAATATAAAATTCTGTTAACAAGCTTGTAAAAACTATATCTCAAGAACCATTTAATTGGATTGATGTCATACTTGGTTTATGGATGTGTTGTGGTCTGTAGATGATCCCTATTGCTTTTGGTGGTGATGTCATGAATATCAATTAGTAGGTGGGACTAAGTATAAAATTATGTTAACAAGCTTGTAAACACGATATTTCAAGAACCATTTAGTGGATTGATGTCATACTTGGTTTATGGATGTGTTGTTGTCTGTAGATGATCCCTATTGCTTTTGGTGGTGATGTCATGAATATCAATAAGTAGGTGGGACTAAGTATAAAATTATGTTAACAAGCTTGTAAACACGATATTTCAAGAACCATTTAGTGGATTGATGTCATACTTGGTTTATGGATGTGTTGTTGTCTGTAGATGATCCCTATTGCTTTTGGTGGTGATGTCATGAATATCAATAAGTAGGTGGGACTAAATATAAAATTATGTTAACAAGCTTGTAAACACTTTATCTCAAGAATCATTCAGTAGATTTATGTCATACTGGGTATATGGATGTGTTGTTGTCTGTAGATGATCCCTATTGCTTTTGGTGGTGATGTCATGAATATTAATTTGTAGGTGGGGTTAAATATTGAATTATGTTAACAAGCTTGTAAACACTATATCTCAAGAATCATTCAGTGGATTTATGTCATACTGGGTATATGGATGTGTTGTGGTCTGTAGGTGATCCCTATTGCTTTTGGTGGTGATGTCATGAATATTAATTAGTAGGTGGGGTTAAATATTGAATTATGTTAACAAGCTTGTAAACACGATATCTCAAGAACCATTTAGTGGATTTATGTCATACTTGGTTTATGGATGTGTTGTGGTCTGTAGGTGATCCCTATTGCTTTTGGTGGTGATGTCATGAATATTAATTTGTAGGTGGGGTTTAATATTAAATTATGTTAACAAGCATGGAATAACTGTAACTCTTAAACAAGAAACAAACTATACATAAACTACACGTCTCCAGTGATAAATAACCAAACATGTAACAACACAACACTTGAAGAAATATGATACAAAAAATGAAATGCTTCATTCCAAAGTTACAGTACCATGGGCATGGTGGAGGATTTTATGGATTGCTGCCTCTGATTTTAGATTGTAGTATTAGCATGATGTATAACATTAGCATGATGTGTAGTATTAGCATGATGTATAGTATTAGCATGATGTATATTATTAGCATGATGTATAGTATTAGCATGATGTATAATATTAGCATGTTGTATAGTATAAGCATGATGTATAGTATTAGCATGATGTATAGTATTAGCATGATGTATAGTATTAGCATGATGTATATGTATTATTATGGTGTTTAGTATTAGCATGATGTATAGTATTAGCATGATGTATTGTATTAACATGATGTATAGTATTAGCATGATGTATAGTATTGGCATGATGTATAGTATTGGCATGATGTAAAGTATTGTCACGATGTATACTATTGGCACGATGTATAGTATTGGCATGGTGTATAGTATTAGCATGATGTATAGTATCAGCATGATGTATAGTATTAGCATGATGTATAGTATCAGCATGATGTATAGTATTAGCATGATGTATAGTATTAGCATGATGTATAGTATTAGCATGATGTATAGTATTAGCATGATGTATAGTATTAGCATGCTGTATAGTATTAGCATGATGTATAGTATTAGCATGAAGTATAGTATTAGCATGAAGTATAGTATTAGCATGAAGTATAGTATTAGCATGAAGTATAGTATTAGCGTGAAGTATAGTATTAGCGTGATGTATATTCATCTTAGTATATTTTCATTATTCTTTATCCATTTTGCCTGTTGTTTCATACTGTACCTTGCTTTGTACTTCATACATGTAAAATGCTGCAATGGTCATATAGTAGACAACTGTAAGAGGTTTTAGTTGGAGGTTCAGAACATGGTTGGATCCTGGGGGCGGTAGGGGGGGGGGGAGTGAATGCACATCCTTTTCATTATACACACAGTAATTCAAGTATGTCAATACACTGAAGGCACATCCTCTTTGAGCACACACTCATTTCTACTGTAGATATCTTCCCTCTTGCATGGTTTGTAAAGGCAGACATGTTGTGGATGACAAAGCATGGCAGGATTAGCACACATACATCCTCTTGAATCTCTGAGTGATGTATTATGCAATCAAGTGATAAGTTGATAACATCTGAATGTTGTTTATCTTGTTTTGAATTTTGGAACCAGATAAGACTGGTAATTCTTGTGACTAACATTTCAAGTATTATTGTGCACTGTGGCACCTGCGAATCATTTAATACAACTTACAAGGCAATCTACATAACCCTTCAACCCTTAGCTGTAAAATCCTTATTTTATGCCAATGACGGATAAGTAACAATTTGAGGAACTATAAGCACTGTCATCATCAACAAAACTGTAAATAAGGCATGTCTCAATCTCCCAATCGGGAGATGTTTTCCGATTGGGAGACATCTCTCGATCGGGAGCGAGGCTGGTAGTTGAGGATAATATACACCCAATATGCTTTGTAAGTCATTACAACAAAGTCTTACTGAGACGGACATAAAGTCTGGGATTTCCTTAAAATCCTTCAATAACCTGTATTCTTAGTTTCTAGTAAAATGTGTTAGAATTCCATAAATATTTACTCAGAAGGTATCTCTCAATTGTATTATCTATAACAATTTCTCAAGATCATCATGTCATATACCAAGTTCAATGTCAATTCTAAACAGGGTAAATTTGTGTATAACCTAGAAATGTATCTACCTTGGTTACTCTACTGAGTTCCTACTGCTAGAATTCTTCTGAATGACAGACACATCACAGCTTAGCATTGGGCAAGTATCATCATTTATAATAAATGTCTCGGTAGATAGTTGATAATTTGTCAAATCAAAGAAATTACATATCAAGTTCAAAAAACCTCCCATCTCACAGAAGGTTTCGTGGCTCCAAGCATATAGAAAGTGCAGTTACAATTCTAAAGGTAATCTCTGTATTTTTACTACTGTCAAGTTCACAGGTACTGTATGTAGCTAATAAGGCAAGATGACCATTTGTGTTCAGCTTTGCTGTCTGGAAATGTACATGTACTGTAGAAGTGACAGAATTTAGTTTAACCTAACTAGCGGCTAATCATCAAATTGTCAAGTGTAACATTTACTGAAATATTTACCATATTTAATTGTTTAATTTGCAGGGAAGAATTACTGAAATAGCTCCAGCTAATTACAGTTTAAACACATTACATTTTGTGGTTATAAAAAAATCTTCATCAAACCTTTCCATCAGCCATCTGAGGCTGCTAAAATATTTTCCAATTTAAAAAAAAATCTTTATTCTGAAGTAAAAATTCTTTCTCTAAAACAATAAAGTCAAAATATTTCTAAGGTTTCCATGTAGGCCATCAATATGAATCACTCGTGAATATATAACATTTTGTTGAAAAAGGAACAGACCCCTAGCTTTGCTGTTTCACAGGGGTGGCCTTTCTCGCCCTCTGGAGTCTGCCCTGCCCCTCATCAGAAAAAAATGTTTAATTAATGTTTATTTTTATAAGATTAAAAAGAAAATAATCTTAATGAACCTCATAAATGAAATACCTTACATGGATGCAGAACATAGAATGAAAGCATAGTAAGCAATTGTCCTGTTTGGCTAATGATTGGTCCTTCTCAATCAGAATAGTTTCATTCTGAGGTATGATTATGGCTAAGATACTAGAGCTTCTTCACCATAGGCTTGAATTGAAGCCTTAAGGGCGTTCTGGACTCCATGCGGAAAGGACACAGTGCTTTGCGTACGCATGTGTCCCTCAACAAGTCTAGCACCTTGCCCCCTTTTAAAATCAAGCTAGGGGTCTGCTAGCACCCTGCACCCTTTTTAAATCAAGCTAGTGGGTCTGCTAGTACTCTGCACCCTTTTTCAATCAAGCTAGAGGTCTGCTAGCACCCTGCACCCTTTTTCAATCAAGCTAGGGGTCTGCTAGCACCCTGCACCCTTTTTCAATCAAGCTAGGGGTCTGCTAGCTCCCTGCACCCTTTCCCACTCAAGCTAGTGGTCTGCTAGCACCCTGCACTCTTTTTAAATCAAGCTAGGGGTCTGCTAGCACCCTGCACTCTTTTTCTATTCAAGCTAGGGGTCTGCTAGCACCCTGCACCCTTTGAAAATCAAGCTAGGGGTCTGCTACCACCCTGCACCTTTTTTCAATCAAGCTAGGGGTCTGCTAGCACCCGGCACCCTTTTTCAATCAAGCTAGGGGTCTGCTAGCACCCTGCACCCTTTTTTAATCAAGCTAGGGGTCTGCTAGCACCCTGCACCCTTTTTCAATCAAGCTAGGGGTCTGCTAGCACCCTGCACCCTTTTTCAATCAAGCTAGGGGTCTGCTAGCACCCTGTACTCTTTTTAAATCAAGCTAGGGGTCTGCTAGCACCCTTTTGTAATCAAGATAGGGGTCTGCTAGCACCCTGCACCCCTTTTCAATCAAGCTAGGGGTCTGCTAGCACCCTGCACCCTTTTCCAATCAAGCTAGGGGTCTAAAGTAAAACTCTTTCTTTAATACTGAACATCTTATTGTATTGTATAGTTTATTGACTCACAGATTGAATTACAGGTGGATAATTTCCAAATGCCCAATTCAAGTTTTGTGCCAATTATGTACAGTCAAGGTGGGTGATAATGCTTTATAATTGTTGTCACACTGTGTAATTGCTATTTCATTTTCACTTTCTGTTGATTTCTAAACGTAGTTAGTACTGAAGGTCTTTGAATACTAAGAAAGAGCTAATTAATTAGAGAGAGCTATGAGGTTTTAATTCTGAGTAGATGAGTGTTTCTTTTATTCTTGCTATGGATGATTAGAGAGGTTTTATAACCTAATGAGAAATTAGTGGCTGATTTGTTTAAATTGTGCCTGTTGTTATTTTGATTACTATTGAGTATTTTCCACTCTGTTAAAACAATCTATGGTCAAGATGCAATATCTTGATCAAGATCAGCTGATCTATTGTAAAATGATATGATATCTTGCAATATCTTGATCAAAATCAGCTGATCTATTGTAAAATGATGTGATATCTTGCAATATATTGATCAAAATCAACTGATCTATTGTAAGATGATGTGATATCATCTTGCAATATCTTGATCAAAATCAACTGATCTATTGTAAAATGGCGTGATATCATCTTGCAATATCTTGATCAAAATCAAGTGATCTATTGTAAAATAATGTGATATCTTGCAATATCTTAATCAAAATCAACTGATCTATTGTAAAATGATGTGATATCATCTTGCAGTATCTTGATAAAAAATTAACTAATCTATTGTTAAATGATGTGATATCATCTTGCAGTATCTTGATCAAAATTAACTGATCTATTGTAAAATGATGTGATATCTTGCAATGTTTTAATCAAAATCAACTGATCTATTGTAAACTGATGTGATATCATCTTGCAATATCTTGATCAAAATCAACTGATCTATTGTTAAATGTTGGATATCATCTTGCAATATCTTGATCAAAATTAACTGATCTATTGTAAAATGATATGATATCATCTTGCAATGTCTTGATCAAAATCAACTGATCTATTGTAAAATGATATGATATTATCTTGCAATATCTTGATCAAAATCAACTGATCTATTGAAATGATATGATATTATCTTGCAATGTCTTGATCAAAATCAACTGATCTATTGTAAAATGATGTGATATCATCTTGCAATATCTTGATCAAAATCAACTGATCTATTGTAAAATGATATGATATCATCTTGCAATATCTTGATCAAAATCAACTGATCTATTGTTAAATGATGTGATATCATCTCGTAGTATCTTGATCAAAATCAACTGATCTATTGTAAAATGATGTGATATCATCTTGCAATATCTTAATCAAAATCAACTGATCTATTGTTAAATGATGTGATATCATCTTTACAACTGTGTACACATATCTTCAAATTATGTAGTGCCTGTACGCCCCTGGTGGATCTTCATGCATTCACCATTGCTTCACAACTGTTTTTCTATCAAACAGCCATGGACATCTCTATGCGTATAACCTTTGCTGTTGTGAAAGGGATGAGACTCAATCTATTAACTTACAGTAGCTACCTGTTTTGATAAATGTGATCTTTAAATAGAATATTAGTTTAAGAATGCCCAAAAGCATGTAGAAAGATTTGTAATTAAAATCAGTCAGACATTACAATATTCAAGCAAAGATTTTGTGCATACAGCTAAGGTAATTTGACTGATTGTACATACTCACTTGAATGCCTGATTATATATAATAGGTGTACTTCCTGCAAAGTACAGAAACGACAAGGAAAACTGTTCATGTTCTTTACTACTCCCAGAGTATGCATACATATGCAAGTGCTGCTACTATGACATACTGGAAACCTATAATATTACTTACAGTATGTGAAAAGTATTTACAGCTGAGTAGAGCAACAACACATGCCTTATACTTCATTCACATTTTATTTGACATTAAAGAATAGCTGGGTTGTCTTTGTTTAAATAAACTGGTGTTTCAAAGTGAAAGCTGGCCATTTTTCATTTCGTAAAAACAGAAGTGAAACATCATTTTCTATTGTCTTCTTAAACAATGTGAAATTTGAATTTTCGTTCCTACTTCCTGATAGACACCAAACATATGCTAAGCAATTTCAAATGTTCCTGTACCAGTTTGAAAAACATTACCTTGTGCATGATTTGATATAAAAATACTCTTTATTAACCCATGTGTAGGTAGTTGTGTACAGTTTTTAAAAACTCAGATAAACGTTTTCATTTCCCCAAATAGCTCAAAACAATTATTTGAGCATGCTAAGTGGGCATTTGTCCCCTGTCCCCCCTGGTAGCTTTCCTTACCCAGGGATTCTCATAACGAATCCCTGGTTTATCCAACAGAGAAATGGATCCTCAATTATTCTTATCATGGCATTTGTTCCTTGGTTTCCCTGAAAGCAACCTGACTAAGTCTGCAATGTAAAATATTCTCCTGGTGATAAAAGCTGAACATCAAGTAATGGAAGTAGGCTCAGCAAAAATGTCAGGTCACTCACTAACTGACAAAGAGTTCTCATGTCAAGATGAGGGCAGTGTGACAACAGACTGTTTTTGACAAGAGTACAACATGTGTGCCAAGAATTGACTGTGATTCCTGCATGGTGAAAACAATCTGATGAGTTGTATGACAACCTCTGCTGGAAATGTTGAACTTACTTGGAAGAATTTGGTTGTATCATCAATACAAGCATGGAGGTTTTTGCCTCTATGATACAAGCAATACTTTTGCAGCTGTAATTTGACCACATAGTGACCTGGTGTTTCTAATCTGTTGCATATATGGTACTGAACAGTAATAAATATTCCGAAGACACATTTCCACAAAAATTATTTTATTGGTTTATTGTGTTATATAGATAGTTATTACAATTCAACATATGGCTGATGTTTTTATAACATCTGCCAAGTCTTATTAGACATTTTTCAAAGAAACTTATTAAACTTGTAACATACATGTATGTTACATTTAATACAATCTTAAACATACATTCATTGAAGCACTCTTGACCAACATGTCCTAATTGTAAGTTTCGATATTAGATTTGCAAAAAATGCCAAAGTAAAGGCCAAAGAGTATTTGCAAAACCAAAGACAGATTTATAGTTTAAAAAGATATTTGCAACCTGCATAATTTGCTAAAAGCAGTATTTTTTGGAAAATTTGCTTTAAGTTTCGGGAAAAATTGTTCCAAAATTTTACTAAATTAATCAAATTTTTCTTCAATTTTCTGCTAATAATTTCCAAATTTGACCTCCTACATGGGAAGGAAGCGTATTATCTGGATTGGTGGATTCCTCTCAGGGTGGCAGTTTTCTCCCTGGCTGAAAGTATTACAAATGTAAACTAGAATTTTAGTACTCAGTAGAGTGCATACCTCTGCCCACTTGTAAATTCCAACATGCCTATCTGCCTATTGCCTAAAATTTAATTTTTTAAAGTTCACCCCCATCCCTATTAAATACAATCTATCTCAGAAATCCTAGACCCACTGAGTTTTATCCCTAAATCTCCTTCTCACTTTTAATCAGTATTTGCCATTTGCATTACAGACACTTCAGAATTATCTACATTCATTGTTGTCAGTTTTCTTCAGACTAAGCATTAACTGTGTCAGTTCTTTTTAGAGAAGATTTACATTCCATCGTTTTTGTGTCGCATCTCAACGAGACAAGACGACTCGTTATGTAGCACAATTTTTCATCCCATTTTCTCATTTCTAACCACTTTCAGCTCTGCATTTTCATACTTTTCCATTTTAATCGGTGTTTCTTAGGACTTCTCCTGTTTTTGTTCTTTGATTTTCTGACTCCCCCCTTAGCCTCATTTCCCCTCCCAACCCCCCTCCTCCTCTCCTCTTCTTACACCTTTCCACAAGCTCCCACCCACACCAACCCTACCACCAACAACAACAACAATCCTACTACCAACAACAATCCCATCTTTCCCCACACTTGCACAGTTTCCAAGGGCGTCCAGACTGACATAGTTTGAATCGACCAGCTTTCCCAGTGGGGAAGACACTTTTACCCCTCCCTCATTTATTAATGCCACCCCTTCTTCCACTTCCTCATCCACAAACACTGCAGGCCCCTCACATCAATATTCAGCTACTCTCTCCCATTCCAAAGAAAACCATTTCAACAACAAGTTACTTCCTAAGGATCATAAACCCCAACAGAACACCTTAATTCATCAAAAATCAAAAGGCAACCTTCAGAATACCCTAAAATCTCCCGTCAACCAACACAAACCTTCCTAATCTCACCTTCTACCCCTCGCCTTCTAGGCAAAAAAATCCAGCCCAACACCAACAGAATCCCCTGTAAAAACCAACAGAAACCAAATCTTCCCAATTCAGAACACCAAGCACCCAACACCAACTCCTTTGAGTCAACTCACAAAAACGATGGGAACACCCCAGTCCAACTTTCTTCATCTTTAACCCTCCCCTTCATAGACCACAACCCTTTCCGAGAAATGGGTATTGGTCAGCCTCCTCGGGCTCGAACTAGAGAGTTCACCCTTCGCTCTGTGATAGTGACCATTTCCCCATCTTTATTTGCACCCTCCCCTCCTCGACACACACCTTCCCTACAAACTGGAAATTCAGCACGCAGGCTGGAAACTTTACTTCACTTAATGCGACATCTCCATTACCAATGACATCCTTCTCTCCGACAACTCCATCTCTCTCTCCACTTCCTCCTCCACCCCAAAGAACTACAAGCCTTGGTTCTCCATTGATTGCAAAAAAGCAATCTCTCTTAAGAACAAAGCCCTCTGTCTCTTCAAACCCACCCATTTCCCTCAAACTTGGATAACTTCCACATTCTCAGTGCCAAAGCCAGGAAGACCATCAAACTCAGCAAAAATATGTCCTGGGAAACCTACTGTACGTCTCCTCCTTGGACCTCCCCCTCCAAAGTCTGGAACATGATCCGAAACTTCAAAAGGAAAAGCACCTCAAACAATATCTCTTCACTTCATTCATAACAAGAAAAATCATTGACCTCAATGACATCTCCGACTGCTTAGCCTCTATTTTTGCCCAAACCTTCTCCAATTAGGAGTCTTTCCCACTCCTTTCGCAACCTGAAAATTGAAGCTGAGTAAAACTCTCTTAACTTCCTGTCTAACAATCAGGAAAACTATAACCCTCCGTTCACCTTCTCCGAGCTCTCCTCAACCTTAAAAACAATCCAGGTCCTCTTTCCACGACCGGACGGCAAACTCAAAACTCCATCCTCTCCTTACCTCAAAATGTTTTCAGGAGAAACTGCTCAATTCCCAAAACCTCCAAACCCCCAAATCATCCCCCCAACCCCTGGTTCTCAGATGACTGCAAAACCGCCATCAAGAACAGGAAAAGATCCCTCAGGAACTTTAAAACTAACCCGACCACCCATAACCTTAACCTCTTTCGCATCAGCCGTGCAAGGCCAGGACGCACTATCAAGGACAGTAAAACCAACACTTGGAACAACTTTATCTCTTCTCTCACCACCAACACCCCACTAAGAAGATTTGGAGAATGGTTAACAGCTTCCACGGCAGAGTAGGCAAATCTTCCATCTCCCATCTCTCTTGGAATGGAGACCTTCTCACTGCAAAAAAAGACATCGTTGACCACCTCGCCGCCTCTTTCAGCAACATCTCGGCCTCGACCAACTACTCCAATGCTTTCAAAATCAAAAAGCTGCGATGAAGCCCGGAGAATCACTTTTCCCTCTGACAACTCGAAAGCTACAACACCCCTCTCACCCTTTCTGAATTAAACCAAGCCATCAGCGGCGCTGGCTGCACCTCCAAGGGCCCAGATAACATCCCCTATCAGTTTCTGAAACACCTCCCCATCAAAGCCACCACTACCCTACTCACCATCTTCAACCACATTTGGTCCTCACACTCCTTTCCCCTATCTGGAGGACAGCTATTGTCATCCCGTCCTTAAACCGGGAAGGATAGCACCGACCCACCAGCTACCGACCCATCGCCCTTACTTGCTGTCTCTGTAAAATTATGGAAAAGATCATTAATCAGAGACTAAACTGGTTCCTCGAGACCAACAGAATCCTCTCTCCTCACCAAAGCGGCTTCAAAGCGTCGCAATACCTAGACCAGTTAATTACGCTCGACACCGCTATCCGGGAATCCTTTGCAAAAAGGAACACCTCATTGCCATATTTTTGACCTCGAGAAAGCTTTCGACACTACTTGGAAATACGGCATTACCCGGAAACTTCACACCATTGGCCTCAGAGGCCACCTCCCCATCTTTATTCAAAACTTCCTCTCACCCAGGCAGTTCCAAGTTCGTATTGGCCACACCCTCTCCAAGCCGTACCCCCAAGAAGAGGGCGTCCCCCAAGGCAGCATCCTCTCCCCACTCTCTTCAACCTGAGCATTAATGACATCGGGAATGACCTTGGCCCCAGCATCAAGCGTACCCTCTCGTGGATGACTTCACCATCTTCTACTCCTCCCCTAGCTTTCCTATTGTTGAAAATAGGCTTCAAACCAGCCTCAATCAGCTGCAAGTCTGGAGCAACAATAACGGTTTTAGATTCTCCAAAGACAAGACAGTCTGCATGCACTTTTGTCATTTCAACAACCTCCACCCCAACCCGAACTTTGTGCTCAATGGGAATCGCATCCCTAAAGTTGAAAACACAAAGTTCCTTGGTCTTACTCTAGACCCCAAGCTCACCTACAAGCCACACATCACCAACCTGAAACTAAAATGCAATAGCTCCCTCAACCTCCTCCGACTGCTCTCCAACACTACTTGGGGAGCGAACCCTATGCTCTCCTCAAAATTTTCAGGCTCACCATTCGTGCCAAGCTTGACTATGGCAATATTGTTTACTGTGTCGCTCACAACTCATACCTCAACCACATTAACACCATCCAAAATGAAGCCCTCAGGCTTTGTCTAGGAACCTACAGGACCTCCCCAATCACTAGCCTTCATGTTGAAGCCAACGAACCCCCTTTCTACTTAGATGTAAACAGCTTAGCCTCTCCTATGCTTTTAGAGTCCTCACCAACACCCAGAACCCTGTTTACAACCTCATTAGGTACCCCAATTTCTCCTCCCTCTTTGATAGGACTAAAACCCTATCGCCCCCTTCAGCTTACGCATTAAATCAGACCTCTTTCAACTTGGCATCAACCCCGCCACTCTCGGCACCTATTCCTGGCCCACTTTTCCGCCTTGGGCCACCCCCTTCCTTCTGTCCACCTAGACCTCTCCACTTATAACAAAACTCAAACTCACCCTAATCTCTTCATCAATCTCACAACCAAATCAAAGACCAACTCTCAAATTACACCTCCATCTATACTGATGGCTCCAAGGAAGGCAACAAGACAGCTGCTGCTGCCATCATCCAAGACATCACCCTCAGTAGCAGACTTCCTGACCACTCATCCATCTTTTCAGCCGAGGCTAAGGCCATTCTCCTCGCCCTCAACTTTATTGAGTACTCTCCTCTTAGTCACTTTGCCATTTTCTCTGACTCAAAGGCTGTTCTTACTTCATTACTTAATCTTAAATGGGATAACCTCACCTGCCACCTCCTCCTCCGGAAACTCTTTTCTCCCACCCTCTGCAGGAAAAGTGTTCTTTTCTTCTGGATACCCAGCCATGTTGGCATCCTGGCAATGACAGGGCTGATACAGCCGCTAAGCTTGCCCTTAACCTCCTCCCTTCCCTTTTCCCAAAACCCTCTCTGACATCAAACCGCTTTATCGCTTCTCTTGTTCGTGACCGCTGGCAAACCTTATGGAACTTCCAAATTGATAACAAACTCCATGTTATCCAGCCCACAATCCCAATCAAATCCACCATCAACAACCTTTCGTATCGACAACGTTCATATTACCCGTCGTAGAATTGGTCACACCCACCTCACTCACTCCCACCTCCTTATTGGTTCCCCCAACCCCTCTGTAACAATTGCCACTGCATCCTTACAATCCAACACGTTCTCCTTGCTTGCCCCCTGTACAACCTTCCCAGAGCTTCTCTCGCTCCCCACAACTCAATTGCTGAGTTCTTCCAAAAATCCTCCAGATAAAATAGTCTCCTTCCTTCAGCATGCATCCCTCTACAACCATATTTAATCCTCCTCTTCCACCCCCTCTCTACTTTGTTTTTAGTTTTACCCATGCACCTCCTCTCTCGATCACAGCTTTCTGGCTTTTGTTCTTGAATTTCTCTCATTCTTCCCCTGGTCTCTTTCCTTACTACCTCTAAAATGATCTGACCTCTCAGGCACAATTTGACCTTCGTTGTCGTGGTGCCGTTAAGACCTCATCAAACAAACAAACAAACAGGAGAAACTGGAATTTCCTGGACAATGTCCTCAAAATGACATCTATGTCCATGAAGCCTTCGTCAGAAATCACCACACTATCTCCATCTTTTTTGACCTTGAAAAGGCCTTTGACACCACCCAACGGTGTGGTATCCTGAGGGACCTTCACTCCTCTGGTCTCAGAGGTCTCCTTCCACTCCTCATCCAGAACTATCTCCATTCTCGCCATTTCAGGGTGCGCATCGGTAACACCAACTCACAAAGGTATACCCAGCACCTGGGTGTCCCTCAAGGCAGCATTCTCTCCCTGTCTATTTTTATCCTCAAAATTAACAGCATCACCAAAGCTCTCTCCCTAACATCAAGTGCTCTCTCTATGTCAATGATTTTGCCATCTTCTTGTCCTCTCCATGCTTTCAAACTCTTCAAATTAATCTAAAAAAATGCCTGGACAACTTGGCTCTTTGGAGTGACACCAACGGCTTCAGTTTCTCCAAGACAAAACTGTTCTCATTCGTTCAATACAGCAACTCTTTCTTCCTTTGTTCCAATCTCCATCTCAAAGATTCCATCATTCCCAGTAAGGACAGTTCTTGTCTCCTTGAAATCACTCTCGATTTCAAGCTCTCCTATCTCCCCCAGATCAACAACATCCTCAAAACCAACTGTTACAAAACCTTTAATCTACTCAAGGTCCTCTCCAGCACTGACTGGGGAGCCAATCGCCTCACCTTGTTCACCTTATATTGGTCCGTCCTCAGATCTAAGTTGGATTTACGGCAACTTTATCTACAGCTCTGTTCGCAAACTTTACTTAAGGCACATCGAGGTCATCGAAAACACTGCTCTAAGGCTCTGCCTTGGCGCCACCCATACCACCCCCAACACCAGTCTTCACGTAGAGGCCAACAAATCCCCCCCCCCCCTTGACCTCTGGTGTACCAGGGCCGGTCTCTCCTTTGCTCTTCGCATCCTCACTGACCCATGTTTCCATTCATTCGCTCTCCGTCCTTCACCAACCTCTTCACTCTCAACAAATGCATCCCCCCACCTTTCGGTAACCGGATGCATACTCATTTCCCCAAAGCCAACATCAACATATTTTTGATAGCCAAGAACACTATCCCTCCCAGTCCCACTTGGGTTATCCCTCCCCCTCCCCCCAACTTTTCCTTGGCCTTTCCCCTACACTAAAGCTCTTTACAACCCAGCCTAATTTTGCTTCAAATACTGGCAACTCAGTAGACACTTCACCGACGGCTCAGTCCTCCTCCCACCCACCTCACTACTTTCTTTTTTTCACCCATGCACCTCCTCTCTTGATCTCATCTTTCTGGCTTTTGGTTCTTGTGTTTCTCTCAATCTCCCCCTGTTTTCTTTCCTTCCTACCTCTGGAATGATCTAACCTCTCAGGCACAATTTGACCCTTGCTATTATGGTGCCATTAAGCCCTCATCGAACAAACAAACTAAAGCAAAGGCTATCCTCTCAACTCTCCGCCCCGTTTCGTCATCTTTTCTGCAAAATCATCCTTTCTCAACACACACTGGTCTAACCTGTCCCTTAGGAAGAAAATCATCCTGGAACTCCAGATCCCTCTCGCCAATAACGCTCTCCTCTACTTATTTTTCTGATCTTTTCAAGAACAACTCCTGGAACCTTGGGACCTCCTCCTTCAGGACAAACCCTCCACAATCAATTGTAGGGAGGGGTTATTTTCCTCCTTCCTCCACAATGGCAATCTCTCTGTTATTGCAACACTGATCTCTCAATGATCTAACCCTACCTAACCAGACACCTCCTCCCCTTTACAAGAACAATCCTACCATTCTATCCTTCCTTCCCTTTTCTACATCTCTTCGCTCCTTTATTATTCATTCTGTCCTAACTCTTGTACCTTAGATTTGTAACACCCTCTTGGCACATTTGACTCTTGACTGTCACAGTGCTCTTTAACATCAACAAACAACAACAACAACAACATTCAATCCTTTTCCTTTCATGCTAAAAGCAATTGTTTTGATTTTCTTTGATACACAACCAGTACAATCATGGACAAAATTGTTAAAACACTTACTGCTGAATAATTGTGCAAACAAAAACACAAAAATTAGGAGAACCATGTCCCCCATGCCCGTTCAATGTCGGGAGCTGAAATTTGGGCATCCATGGTCTCTTAGATGCCCTTCCAACCAATTTTCCCCCACATTGAATTAGGAAGGAGACGGGAGGGGTTTGCACGGGCAGGGGGTGCGTGTTTGTAATGTTTTTCATTTTCATATCTGGCAATATGGTGCCATATTTCTTTCCATTTTCTGTTGTTGTAAGTTGAAATATGATTGGACCTACGAATACGACCTGGTTTTTGTCTAGTGCCGTCGCTAAAAAATAGTGTGAAATGTGTAATGTTCCAACAATTTCTGTCCAAGATTGTAGATTTGATTTTTTTTAGTCAAGAAAGTGGATTGGACTTATAGTTGTCTTGCCATGCCTCCCAAAAAAATTGAGATTTAACCTGATAAAGGTTTTTCATATCCCTAATTTCAATGATCCGTCAAGAGAGCCTGAAAATTAGTCCATTTTCATGATGAAAAGGGACTTAAAAATTGATCAATTATTGCTTACTCCGAAAAAAAGTTGAAAGGGATTTGTGATGTCATAACAGTTTGCTGCGTTATGTCAGGGATTGCAGATCGTAAACAATGCATCACACACATAACCATGTACAAATAGCGTCTGATTCAAAAGTTTTTCGGGCTGTTCAGATCTTAATTTGGTATCTTCAAGTTCAAGCTATGATGAAAATGATTTGGAAATAAATGAAGAACATTTTCATAATAAAAGGATGTCGTTCCTTTTGAATTTGAATCGCTTGCAGACAAGAAAGAAGGATCAGGCTAACAACCCTTACAGGGGCCCTTACACGGTCCTACAGTACAAAGCTTGCGTAGTTGGCATGAAATTCTTACTGTGTCGGTCACAACTCATACCTCAACCACATTACCACCATCCAAAATGAAGCCCTCAGGCTTTGTCTAGGTGCTTACATGACCTCCCCAATCACCAGCCTTCATGTTGAAGCCAACAAACTCCCCTTTCTAATTAGATGTAGAAAGCTTAGCCTATTTTATGCTTTTAGGGTCCTCACCAACACCCAGAACCCTGTTTACAACCTTATTAGGTACCCCAATTTCTCCACCCTTTTTTATAGGACTAAAACCCTATCCCCCTCCCTTCAGCTTACGCATTAAATCAGACCTCTTCCATATCGGCATCAAGCCCACCACTCTCGGCACTTTCTCCTGGCCCACTTTTCCTCCTTAGGCCACCCCCCTTCCTTCTGTCCACCTGGGCCTCTCCACTCATCACAAAGCTCAAACCCATCCTAACCTCTTCATCAATCTCCACAACCAAGTCAAAGACCAACTCTCAAATTACACCTCCATCTATACTGATGGGTCCAAGGAGGGCAACAAGACAGCTGCGGTTATCCAAGACATCACCCTCAGTAGCAGACTTCCCGACTACTCATCCATCTTTTCAGCCGAGGCTAAGGCCATTCTCCTTGCCCTCAACTTTATTGAGTACTCCCCGCTCAGCCACTTTGTTATTTTCTCCGACTCAAAAGGCTGTACTTACTTCTTTACTTAACCTTAAATGGGATAACCTCACATGCCACCTCCTCCTCTGCAAACTCCTTTCTCCCACCCTCTGCAGGAAAAGTATTCTTTCTTCTGGAAACCTAGCCATGTTGGCATCCGGGTAATGACAGGGCTGATGCAGCCGCTAAGCTTGCCCTTACCCTCCTCCCTGCCCTTTTTCGATCATGTTCCACACAATATAAAAAATAAATTATACAAATTTTCAACTGATTAAGTAGCCCAGTCGGTTACGGCTTGGTCTTTTGAGCGAGAGGTCAGGAGTTTGAATCTCACTGAGTCTTTTTTTTTTCCTTCTGTTTCTTTCATTTGAATTTTTGTTACTCGTGAAACAGTACAAATTTTATGTCAGAGATGATGCGGTCAAGCCACTGTTTAAATTGAACAAAACAGGGGTAACAATCTGGCATGAGCTGAATATGACCCTGTACCCGGTAAGCTCTGAAAACTCTGTTCATGTCACGTGCACAAAACACGTCAAGAATTGTCTCGTTTTGTTGCCCTTTGCCATTGATAAAAGACTTTTAGTTTGATATTTTATATTATTGCATCCTCCAACTACACAATGCTGCGGCATTTTGTTTAATATTTGCTTGACAATGTAATATTATAGAAGATCAAACAGAGGTGCTATTAATACTAGTGGTGAAATTCTAATGGCGGACACACGTTATACGTGGCATCGATGCATTGTTTACATACAGGCGTTCCCAAAATGACAGTCTTATTCTGTTTTTTTTTTGTCAAAGTGTTGAAAAATGTATTTTTCTTTTGCGATTTTCTCGCAATCGATTGGGTTTTGTGCAGAAAAGGTTATATTTTTGCAAATTGATTAACCCATTTAACATATTTAACGTAAGTTCCGACCCCCATGGCAGGACCACTTTAAGTGAGAACCTCGCTGATTCATTTCCCTCTGCAGGTCAAATCTTCTCTGGTGTAATACTTTGACTTGAGTTTCTCTTTTTTTATGTCAATACTTATATTCGATTTCCTTAAAACTAGTAATGATTAAAGACATACAAATTGTAAATAAAAATCTGATAGTTCTTATGACAATGCTCAAAATTTATATAAGGCTGCTATAGCCCAGGGTAAGTTGATTTTGGCAAGCACAATTCCAATGACTCGGGGCCCATTGGGCTAATCAAAAACCCAATGACTCGGGCCCATTGGGCTAGTCAAAAAAGCCAAGACAATTTTTTTTAGTATGTGTATGCAGTGATACTGGGCTTTATTACTCGAATCAAGTGATTGTTGGCAAACAGATACGGTCAAATCATGTATTGCATGCCACTTTAGGCATGAATTTGCTTATGCAATGCAAGTTGTACAAGTGATTCCAGCTGATCTGCAAACATCTATCAGGTTGCCCAGTAACCTTATCCCAATAGACCAGATTGCTTAAAAAAAACTTTTAAAATTAAATATTAGTCAGATTATAAATTCATTCATTGTCAAAAATGTAGGAATCTAGACAAAAACTGCATGTTAGCATTAGTTCAGGTCAGGTACAAAAAATCAGAAAAGGCAAAAAAAAAAAAAAAAAAAAGGGTGTATCTTTTTCTAATGCTATTTACCAGAGGCGTAGCAGGATATGAAATTTGGGATGTTAAACAAAATTTTCAAGGAGCCATAACCATAGCTCCAAATTACCCATAGTTATTACTTTACACAAAAACATAATAAATAGATCTATTAATAAGTTAGCCCTGCTCTCTCTTCTTCTGTAGAGAAAACTTCAGTCAAACTTTTTTCTTTCACAAATTTTCTTAAGCGAAATGAAGAAAATTTGGACAAATGGCATTCTTAAAAAAAAGCCTGTTTAGCTAAAAAAACAATGTTAATGATAAAAATCATGGGTGTAGCATTAGGGTTGAAAGTGTCACATAATTTCCTCCCTCTCCACTCAGTAAAAAATATGGTCCCCACACCCTTAAAGCTTTGCACTACTCCCACATCGCTAAATATTGTCCAAATAACAGTTTATTACACCTTTTTGCAGTTAAAAATGGTCATTGCCTCAAAATATTAATCTAAACTATTTTTTGGACTTTTCTAGGTTCAGAGGCAAAACTCTGGTGGGGCCCAGTGGGCAAAACTCTGGTGGGGCCCAGTGGGCAAAGCACCTGGAAGCTATGCGATTTTATGCATTCCTGCACATCATCTATATATGCAGTTGACTTGCTTTAAGCACATTGCAAAGATGCTTTGATGTTTTGAAACCCCCAAAATAGTTTCAATTTAAGATATTTTAGACAAAAAGGGGTAAACATTACTTAAGCCTCCCTCCCCCACATTTTTGTTGAGGGGGATGGTTCCCCCACTTCTGCCGCCACCGACTGTAAGTCAGTAGAAAATTCTTTCTTTGCCTGGAAAGCCACAACATTTCTGTAACTACAAGTTTAAAGATTTTGCATGCAGTGCTGACAATTTAACAAGCACCCCACTTGAATCTGCCTCAAACCCTGACCTGTAAGTGTTTTGACAATCAGTCCAGTTCAAACAATGCCATTTAATAGGCGGCTCATTCTTGGTAATGACTCACACAAGATATCAAGTGGAACTATCAATTAGCTGGGTCCCCATAGAGGCTGGATGGGCTGTAATTAACACATTGTGTATTGTTAAGTATTGTGAGCTATTTTTATATTGAGTTGGTTCATAATTACTAAAGTAGGTGAACTTGATACAGTAAATAATACATCAATTTGGTAAGAAACATTGTGGAGGCGTGTGTCCTGTTTAGGAAACTCTACCTTATTTTATTCATCCTATTATCATCCTTTTACTTTTTCTTAATTCCTTTACGGTTTTTCTTTCCTGAGAGTAGATGAATATATCAGATTAGAGCTTGAGCTCAATTTGAATTCATTTGTGCCCAACTACATTGTATCTGGGGGAGAAGCAAGTGCAGCTATAAAGGACCAGACAATATGACGACAGAGAATTAAGGACCAGACAATATGACGACAGAGAATAAAGGACCAGACAGTATGACAACAGAGAATAAAGGACCAGACAATATGACGACAGAGAATAAAGGACCAGACAATATGATGACAGAGAATAAAGGACCAGACAATATGACGACAGAGAATGAAAGACGAGACAGTATGACGACAGAGATTAAAGGACCAGACAATATGACGACAGAGAATTAAGGACCAGACAATATGAAGACAGAGAATAAAGGACCAGACAATATGACGACAGAGAATAAAGGACCAGACAATATGACGACAGAGATTTAATGACCAGACAATATGTGACAGAGAATAAAGGACCAGACAATATGACGACAGAGATTAAAGGACCAGACAATATGACGACAGAGAATAAAGGACCAGACAATACGAAGACACAGAATAAAGGACCAGACAATATGACGTCAGAATTAAGGACCAGACAATATGACGACAGAGAATAAAGGACCAGACAATATGACGACAGAGAAAAAAGTACCAGACAATGTGACGACAAAGAATAAAGTACCAGACAATGTGAGGACAGAAAATAAAGGAACAGACAATATGACGACAGAGAATAACGGACCAGACAATATGACGACAGAGAATAAAGGACCAGACAATATGATGACAGAGAATAAAGGACCAGACAATATGATGACAGAGAATAAAGGACCAGACAATATGACGACAGAGAATAAAGGACCAGACAATATGACGACAGAGAATAAAAGAGGAGACAATATGACGACAGAGATTAAAGGACCAGACAATATGACGACAGAGAATTAAGTACCAGACAATATGAAGACAGAGAATAAAGGACCAGACAATATGACGACAGAGAATAAAGGACCAGACAATATGACGACAGAGAACAAATGATCGTATTCCCTCACAGAGAGAAGGAACAGATAATGATGAACTACATGTATATTGTTTGAGATTGGTGAAATACTGTCCCGATTAACACGGTAATGAAGAAGCCTTACCGTTCCCTCTATAGTCTGTAAGAGATAACTGTCCAAAAGCATGTTTTGGAATTGTTACAGTATGTGATACCAGTATGAAAACTTCTTCAACAATTTGTATCTCAATTGTAGAAATGAATTATGGGGAACTATTGTAGTATTGTAAGCACATCATAAACCTCACTTTGTCCTTACTTAGCCCCAGTTGTCAACAGGGCGGATCTAGGAATATCACAAGGCGGGGTTCTGGCTATTATTGAAGTAATAAAAAATGGAAATTTTTCGGAGGGGTTGGTTCTAATAACCCTGCAGACCCAGGCAGTGGCGCCGCTAGGGGTTTGATATTGGGGGGCACAAACCATTTCGGTATGGGGTCAAGTGGCTCGCCAGCAGGGCAAATGTACTCTTTGAAAGAATTTCACCTTCCCTATTGCATGTTTTCCTTTGATAGGGAAAATTAGGAAATTATTAACAAAAAAATGAAGGAAAATTTGGCAAAATTATTGGAAATTTTAGTAAAAGTTTGCATCATTTGCCCTCAAAATGAAGGAAATTGCAGGAGAATCAAAGAAATTTCCTAAATATTGAAAGAGATATTCCAAACATTGATCACAAAATTTAAAGGAAATCCTTGAGAATGTAAGAAAATTGGTCGAAAATGTCAGAAAATCTTGCCACACATTGAATAAAATTTCCAGAAAATTGAAGAAAATTATCCAAAAATTGAAGAAAAATTGCCCCAAAATAAAGGAAATCTTCCAAAAATAAAGGAAATTTTCCGAAAATTGCACAAGAATGTAGGTAATTTTCTACTGGCAAAGAATGAAAGAGATTTTCATGAAATATCCTGAAAATTGATGGAAATTTATAAGGAAGGGGTTCTAGTTATAATTGGAGTAATGAACAATTTTGGATTTTTTTGGGAGGGGGTTCCAACCCCCAGACCCCCCCTCTAGATCTGCACCTGGTCAACTACTAATACATATGTAGCTGTCACTTTTGGCATGTAGATCTGCTATTGTAAGTTGATCTCACAACGCTTTCATTGTTTTACATTTTGCGATGAATATACAGCCTTATAAGCATCAGATATGATGCGTCACATTTTCCTTGTTGTGCATCAAAAGATTTAGCTGATAAACTAATTATGAATAGTTTTTCTCCCTGATGTGATCTCCGCCAGTTATTACATATATGTATTTCTCAATTTCCTGTGTGTAGCCATAAGGCCTTTGTTTATGTCTTTTTGGAGTAATTTTACCGTAGAAAGAAAAATTGTATTTCATTTTAAAGCGCATTATATTAACATGAAGCAAGTTTACAATTGTTGTTTGTTGTAAAAATGTCTAGAAATATTGATTGCGTTGTAATAAAATGTGTGTGAGATTTGAAGCATTCTACCTGGCATGGTTTTGAGATGAAGTTTGGACTTAGTGCATCAGAAATTCTTAATGCTTGATTTTGGGTTTGTAATTTGTATCCCAAACGTAATCTATTAATAAAACATGGTTTATTAATGTTTTTTAGTCCATGAGTAGCAAATGTTGTTTTCCAAGACAAAATAAAAACTGTACTTATTAATTAACTATGTTAAGTATACAGATTTACTCAATGACAAAGTGTGGCTTCGCACATATTAAGGATCAATTTCAATTTAGGGGTAAACTATATCTCCCAATGACAGAGTGCCCTATTATATTATAAAGTATTTTAAAGAAAGTTTAAAAAATGTTTTTCATGATTTGAATTATTTTTCCTCAAACTTTCTTCAGGTGGTATATCATAAATACCCTTCCTAGATTCAGTTTCACTACTTTTTTGACATATTCCATGGTTTTTAAGCCTCACAATCGCAGAGACAAAATATGACAGAAAACATAAAGAGTTTGAGGAATCTGAGGCTATGACATCACAACTAGTCTGATTTCAGTCGTTTTTACACAAATGATACCAAACTTTAAACTTGGATTTCTACTTAACAAAATAAGATTTTGCAATGCTTTCTTCACCATTTTCTTTCTTTTGAGGTCCTCTTTCATATAAGATAAACATGCTTGACCACTAATCCTTTAAGTATTTTTAAGTTCTCTATGGCAGCCATGTTGGGAGTCAAACTGCTCTATTATTAGACCTTTTCCTTCTAAAGAAGAATTCACATATCCTACCTTTATTTCCTTGCTATAATTTGTAACTAATATTAGTGAGGCGTTTTCAAATGGAGCTCGGGGAAAATCTTATGATATGGACCCAGGCATGTTTTTTACATAAAGTGATTTTCCCCTCCCCAGACCTCTTTGTATATTCAAAAAGTGCTTCTTTACGGAACACTCGAGTGTTTTTCAAATATTAAAGATAGGTTCCTTTTTATTGTAACTGATCTTTTTATTGACAGATTAAAGAAAGGAACACAATATTTGTTATGTTCAAGCCACAGACTCGCTGAAGATCGAGTGTGAATTTGCTGAATATACTGATATGGTCAATTCTGTGTGACAGGTGTTATGATTCAGAAGCAATTTCTGAACTTTAGAATATTTTCTCTCAAATAGTAACTCTTATTATTCCAATGCAGTACCATCCCTAGGTATATCATATAAGCTTCTACTTAACTCCGAAGATAAAAAGTCAGACAAATGCTACAACAGATGAGACCCTGGCGAGCAAACATGCATGACGGGTGTTACATGAAAACAGACAGGTTTTTCAAATTTGATGAATACATGTAAAACTCTGTGATGTTAAAAGAGCAATGAGCAAATTTTAATCATCAAATATAGTTTGAACTTTATTTTAATAAAGCACTATAAAAGGTAAGGAATTCAACAATCTGTAAGGCTTTGACACTAAAGTAATTGTTCTTATGGGTGTTAAATTATATGTGACGGGGGTTACATTATATGTGATGGGTGTTACATTATAGGTGATGGGTGTTACCTTATATGTAATGGGTGTTACATTATATGTGACGGGTGTCACTGTGTCTGCAATTTGTATAAATCAGTTTTGAATTTTCCCTTTTAAACAATTAGAATAATCTATTCAGAATGTATTTTGATCTCTATTGCACAAAATAAGCTCTGAATTCAAGTAAACCTACGAAAATACACAGGAATACTATGTATATATCTTTTGGGGAATGATATCACTGATGGTAATGAACACCATATTCTGGAAGGTGTTGTCACACCACACTATGGTGTTCATACACTGTACTGCACTTTCAATGATTTTAGTTCCTAAAACAAGGTGTAAATGGCAGAAATGCCTATTCTGATAAACAATGTATTTTTAATTTACATAATTCCTAAAATGAAGGATGTCGTTGACCACTTTTTTGTAGTGTATAATGCAATTTTTTACTTTTTACTTTTATACGTAACACTTGTGACAAGTGTTATTCATTTGTTTTGTACCAGAGGTTTGTAAATAAGGTACTTTCATTGACAGGATAAAATTGATAAAGATATCAATATGGACAAAGTGCATGTGAAGTATAATTTGTATGCACCATCCCTGTAGAGAGTTATACCAGTTTTTCTTTTAACATGTGGTGGGTGTCACAGTGGCAATTTCCCAAACCATATAATCGGAACATCTAGGAACAATTTAAATCCTAAACACACGGTTTTAAAGGCTAGAATCATAAATTAATGTGCTTATCTTTGTAAATCTCCCTAAGTTTTTAATGTCATTTACTTTCCTGGTATTATATACTGCATTTTGTACAATGTATGTATCACCCGTTACACAATTTGTCTATTTTGTACAATGTGTGTAACACCGGTCACACAATTTGTCTATTTTGTACAATGTATGTAATACCCGTCACACAATTTGTCTATTTTGTACAATGTATGTAATACCCACAAACAATTTGTCTATTTTGTACAATGTATGTAATACAATTTGTCTATTTTGTACAATGTATGTAATACCCGTCAAACAATTTGTCTATTTTGTACAATGTATTTTGTCAAACAATTTGTCTATTTTGTACAATGTATGTAATACCCGTCACACAATTTGTCTATTTTGTACAATGTATGTTGTCACAAACAATTTGTCTATTTTTTGTGTCCGTCCAAACAATTTGTCTATTTTGTACAATGTATGTAATGTATTTGTCTATTTTGTACAATGTATGTAATACCCGTCAAACAATTTGTCTATTTTGTACAATGTATGTAATACCCGTCAAACAATTTGTCTATTTTGTACAATGTATGTAATACCACAAACAATTTGTCTATTTTGTACAATGTATGTAATACCCGTCAAACAATTTGTCTATTTTGTACAATGTATGTAATACCCGTCACACAATTTGTCTATTTTGTACAATGTATGTAATACCCGTCACACAATTTGTCTATTTTGTACAATGTATGTAATACCCGTCACACAATTTGTCTATTTTGTACAATAATACCGTCAAACAATTTGTCTATTTTGTACAATGTATGTAATACCTGTCACACAATTTGTCTATTTTGTACAATGTATGTAATACCCACACACAATTTGTCTATTTTGTACAATGTATGTAATACCCGTCAAACAATTTGTCTATTTTGTACAATGTATGTAATTTGTCCACAATGTCAAACAATTTGTCTATTTTGTACAATGTATGTAATATCAAACAATTTGTCTATTTTGTACAATGTATGTAATACCCGTCAAACAATTTGTCTATTTTGTACAATGTATGTAATAATCACACAAACAATTTGTCTATTTTGTACAATGTATGTAACAAACAATTTGTCTATTTTGTACAATGTATGTAATACCCGTCACACAATTTGTCTATTTTGTACAATGTATGTAATATGTAATCAACACAATTTGTCTATTTTGTACAATGTATGTAATACCCACAAACAATTTGTCTATTTTGTACAATGTATGTAATACCCGTCAAACAATTTGTCTATTTTGTACAATGTATGTAATTTGTCTATTTTGTACAATGTATGTAATACCTCAATTTGTCTATTTTGTACAATGTATTAATACCCTATTTTGTACAATTTGTCAAACAATTTTCTATTTTGTACAATGTATGTAATACCCACAAACAATTTGTCTATTTTGTACAATGTATGTAATACCCGTCACACAATTTGTCTATTTTGTATCACACACAATTTGTCTATTTTGTACAATGTATGTAATACCCGTCAAACAATTTGTCTATTTTGTACAATGTATGTAATACCCGTCAAACAATTTGTCTATTTTGTACAATGTATGTAATACGTCACACAATTTGTCTATTTTGTACAATGTATGTAATAACACAATTTGTCTATTTTGTACAATGTATGTAATACCCGTCACACAATTTGTCTATTTTGTACAATGTATGTTCAAACAATTTGTCTATTTTGTACAATGTATGTAATACCGTCAAACAATTTGTCTATTTTGTACAATGTATGTAATACCCGTCAAACAATTTGTCTATTTTGTACAATGTATGTAATACCCGTCACACAATTTGTCTATTTTGTACAATGTATGTAATACCCGTCAAACAATTTGTCTATTTTGTACAATGTATGTAATACCCGTCAAACAATTTGTCTATTTTGTACAATGTATGTAATACCCGTCAAACAATTTGTCTATTTTGTACAATGTATGTAATACCCGTCAAACAATTTGTCTATTTTGTACAATGTATGTAATACCCACAAACAATTTGTCTATTTTGTACAATGTATGTCACAAACAATTTGTCTATTTTGTACAATGTATGTCACAAACAATTTGTCTATTTTGTACAATGTATGTAATACCGTCACAAACAATTTGTCTATTTTGTACAATGTATGTAATACCGTCAAACAATTTGTCTATTTTGTACAATGTATGTAATACCTCCAAACAATTTGTCTATTTTGTACAATGTATGTAATACCCCACAAACAATTTGTCTATTTTGTACAATGTATGTAATACCCACAAACAATTTGTCTATTTTGTACAATGTATGTATACCCACAACAATTTGTCTATTTTGTACAATGTATGTAATACCCGTCACACAATTTGTCTATTTTGTACAATGTATGTAATACCCGTCACACAATTTGTCTATTTTGTACAATGTATGTAATACCCGTCACACAATTTGTCTATTTTGTACAATGTATGTAATACCATCAAACAATTTGTCTATTTTGTACAATGTATGTGGTCACACAATTTGTCTATTTTGTACAATGTATGTAACACCCGTCAAACAATTTGTCTATTTTGTACAATGTATGTAATACCGGTCAAACAATTTGTCTATTTTGTACAATGTATGTAATGTCAAACAATTTGTCTATTTTGTACAATGTATGTAACCCGTCAAACAATTTGTCTATTTTGTACAATGTATGTAATACACACAATTTGTCTATTTTGTACAATGTATGTAATCCACAAACAATTTGTCTATTTTGTACAATGTATGTAATACCCGTCAAACAATTTGTCTATTTTGTACAATGTATGTAATACCCGTCAAACAATTTGTCTATTTTGTACAATGTATGTAATACCGGTCAAACAATTTGTCTATTTTGTACAATGTATGTAATACCCGTCAAACAATTTGTCTATTTTGTACAATGTATGTAATACCCACAAACAATTTGTCTATTTTGTACAATGTATGTAATACCCGTCAAACAATTTGTCTATTTTGTACAATGTATGTAATACCCGTCAAACAATTTGTCTATTTTGTACAATGTATGTAATACCCGTCAAACAATTTGTCTATTTTGTACAATGTATGTAATACCCGTCAAACAATTTGTCTATTTTGTACAATGTATGTAATACCCGTCAAACAATTTGTGACAGGTGTTACATGTTTTATTTTACCATATGTTTGAAAATAAAAGAAATTTGATTTATTGGTTACCACTGATATAAAGATACCAGTCTGAATGAAGAGGATTTGAAACATATTTGTTTATACTTCATCTCTATATAGTGTTATAGAAACATTTTTGAAAAAGTGTGATGGGTGTTAAATTGGCAATTTCTCAAATATTGCTTAAAAAAATCCAGTCATTGAGTCTACTAACTGCATAAATATGTATGTTATAGGCATGTATCAGGAAAAGCAAGTAAATACCTTAAACACTAAAACACATTAATTCTAAAAAGTTAGTACACCATAACAAAAATATTGGGTTTGGGATGATCAGAATGGACCCTAAACTTTGAAGCTATGATGCTGTTGGTTAGAAAGTGCCCCTTAAATCCTGTGCTTCCCCCCCCCCCCCGATCAAAATATCACAGGAGGATGGGGACATATCTTCTGACCCCCATGTTTGAGGGCAGGTGGGTTGGTGGTGAGGGAATTAACATGACCAACTCTGCGGTATTACGTATGGAATTCAACTGGTATTCATTTTATGACCTTTGTATGTTACTGTGTTCTTTATCTCCTTTGCTAATACCCCCTCCCTTACACCGCACACGCACACTAGCTGTTTCCAAACCATAAACCTAATTTGACTTCAATGTGCTATAATGCAATCCCACACTTGCTGATAATGAGATTTAGATCCAGTGCACTTTAAGTTGCTTTTGGGTTAGGAGAATCCACGGTATATCAGGATCATCAAATATGATATTTATTGTGAAAAGAAAGCAAATAACGTGACTCCCACTTGCTTTATCTTCATTGTGTAGGTGCGCCTCACCTGCAATCTCTTCATTGTGTAGGTGCTCCTCACCTGCAATCTCTTCATTGTGTAGGTGCTCCTCACCTGCAATCTCTTCATTGTGTAGGTGCTCCTCACCTGCAATCTCTTCATTGTGTAGGTGCGCCTCACCTGCAATCTCTTCATTGTGTAGGTGCTCCTCACCTGCAATCTCTTCATTGTGTAGGTGCTCCTCACCTGCAATCTCTTCATTGTGTAGGTGCTCCTCACCTGCAATCTCTTCATTGTGTAGGTGTGCCTCACCTGCAATCTCTTCATTGTGTAGGTGCTCCTCACCTGCAATCTCTTCATTGTGTAGGTGCTCCTCACCTGCAATCTCTTCATTGTGTAGGTGCTCCTCACCTGCAATCTCTTCATTGTGTAGGTGCTCCTCACCTGCAATCTCTTCATTGTGTAGGTGCTCCTCACTTGCAATCTCTTCATTGTGTAGGTGCTCTCACCTGCAATCTCTTCATTGTGTAGGTGCGCCTCACCTGCAATCTCTTCATTGTGTAGGTGCTCCTCACCTGCAATCTCTTCATTGTGTAGGTGCTCCTCACCTGCAATCTCTTCATTGTGTAGGTGCTCCTCACCTGCAATCTCTTCATTGTGCAGGTGCGCCTCACCTGCAATCTCTTCATTGTGTAGGTGCTCCTCACCTGCAATCTCTTCATTGTGCAGGTGCTCCTCACCTGCAATCTCTTCATTGTGTAGGTGCTCCTCACCTGCAATCTCTTCATTGTGCAGGTGCTCCTCACCTGCAATCTCTTCATTGTGTAGGTGCTCCTCACCTGCAATCTCTTCATTGTGTAGGTGCTCCTCACCTGCAATCTCTTCATTGTGTAGGTGCTCCTCACCTGCAATCTCTTCATTGTGTAGGTGCTCCTCACCTGCAATCTCTTCATTGTGTAGGTGCTCCTCACCTGCAATCTCTTCATTGTGTAGGTGCTCCTCACCTGCAATCTCTTCATTGTGTAGGTGCGCCTCACCTGCAATCAGAAAGCTTTTCCCACTCACATGTTCCGCTCTGACATCCAAGAATAAAATCCGCAATGCAGGAATAATAAGCAATGCAAAATTTAGTGTACAGTGAAGTGTACTTTCACTAGTTACAGGTGTGTGGACAAGTATACTGCACTAACTATCAAAATTGTTTTAATGTACTATCAAATGTTAATATCAAAATCTTTTTCATGCAGATCAATTTGAAATTGACTTTTTTACGGCTGTTAGAATTTTTAGGTCTAAATATGCAAATTGATGTATGCAAATTGGCAAAATTCTGATGTAAACATTTTGACAACTACCAAGGGAGCTGTAAGGAGTTGTATTATTTAGAACAGACTCAAAATCTAACAAGTTTGGAAAAAGACTGAAGAATCATAAAACGTTTTAACCTTTGAAATTGAAATTGAAATTGAATGAAGCAGGGAGTTGTTAATCTTAACAACCCCCTGAATAAAGCATGGGCCACGGTCAGACAAGATTTATTATTAACTCATGTCTGACTGAAATTGAATGGAGCACGGGTCTCTCCAAAGATGTCTAATTGGTATTGGTATTTTGAAAGGAATGTGATGCCATCTACCGTAGACTACCCTACAATTCTCTGTGATATGAAATCCTCCTGCTCAGCTATTTGGAACTTGGAATTGTCAAAAGCTATAAAAGTCTGGAAAAAGTCCACATCTCCCTTGAATAAATCTGAGGAGGAGTTTCTGCTTCCAAAACATACAGTAGGATGCAGAGGTGTCAAAGGTCAAATCAGCCCAGGTGTACTGCTTTGTGCTTGATAGTGTTTGGCTTTTAGATTAACCTTCAGTTATAAAAAGAAGAGAATAAACAAAATTTCCTGTTTTCTCAGAACAGGATGTTTTTGACAAAAGTTTTTTTTTTCTTTACTGAGAGATCAAGGAACCCAATAAAATATGTCTTTCTTCAGTGCACTTCATGTATGATAAAGCAGCATTGCTATCAAAACAGACCTGTATTAGTCATCTGCACTGGTAAATCCATTAGCCATTCTTGCTGCTGTTTGTCTTGCTGTATCTAATCTTGTCAGGTACTTTCTCAACCTGGAGCAATTTATGTTAAGTTTGATGTCAGTATGATGAACGTGACAGAAATTCCTCTGACAAGAGTGGAATCTTGACTCCGCTAATATTCCAAGCTGGTTTTAGAAGGGCATTTTGTATAATTTAATGTTTTCATGCTTGAATTTTAGGTTTTCATGCTTCAATATTGAACGCTCTGATACATAACATGTTTCGTGTGCTGTGTACATGAATTCACACTGGTTTCCACAGTGAGTTAGAATAAATTATTGGATGGAAATATCTGTGTTATGTTTTGTTTTATTTTGATTTCTGTATTATACTACATGTACAGTATGTGACACTTTTATTCTTTTTTAAACACATATGAACTAAATCATAAGCAGACCATGTTGTTAAAGCTATAAAGTATTGTAGCATCTAAGGTCTATGGATGCCTAACAAATTTTATCTAGAATTGGCAGAACATTGTTTTAATGATGCAAATAGTACTTTTCAAGTCATGCCTGATCATAGCAGAAATTTGCTATTTTAAAGTGTGTTCAACTTTTTACTTAATTTGTGATCTATGTGTAACTGGGTAGAATCTCAGAATCTTTATATAATTCTTTTCATTTAAATCCTGATTCCTAAATTTCAATCTCTGAAAATGATGAGAAAGGACAGTCCATTCTTGCTTTATTTAGGTTAACTCTTCAACACTTGGGATCATTATTTGCTGCACCTCTTAAAAGAAATATTATAGCTAATTAAAAAACCAAAGATTTAAGTACAAAAATATCACTGTTGTTCTGTGATACATCACAAATTAGCATTAAAATGTGCATATTAATGCCTAAAAATTCAAAATGGTCATTTCATACCGATTTTGATGAAATTTGTTGCTAATATTGCTTTTTAAATGATTTAACGCAGTTTAGCTCAAGTTACTTTTGTACATGTCCATATACCTTCAAGTCAAATAGATGAATTGGAAGTGGGTGGAAATGACCTTTCAACAGATAGCATTTGGGTTGGTACCAAATCTCAAGTTGAGGGTTTGCCATCCTCAAATTTGATTAAGGGTATTTGGTGCAAAAGACCCCTATTCTTCAGTTCAGGTGAACCCCTCCTTTTAGTCCTCGATAAAACCCCATGAAGGAGGGTTTTTTTAGGCCATGGAGGCAGCCATTACCCATCATGCAATTTCCTTCGCCCATACACTTTGTACAGAGTGACCAAGTAAATTCATTTTGTGAACTACGACGGCGTTTGCTGAAGTGTGAGAGGTACATGGAATTATTGGGAAACATGTTAGCTACCTTTTATCCAGTACCTTTTGATATGTTTACCAGTCCGAATTTGAAAAAAGAGCCAATATATGGCATGACTCATGTTTGAAATGCTAAGGTTTGTTGCGAATAATCTGTACTGTGCTAACATCTGCGTTGTGTTGACTAAGCATTTACTTTTCTTCTTTGACTGCGATTGTCAGTGTTCAATAAATTACAAATTAAAAGGGTTATTTCATATGCAGTCTTACATAAAATTTGTTCTTCGCGTAAGTTGAGTTGTTATTTACGTAGCCTCTTGGAGAACGCGTTCAATTAAATCATTTTAATGCAGTGAAGTATCAGTTCCTTTGTGACTTTCGTATGTGATGTTCTGTCTGAACAGTGAACGTATTCTAACGTAGGCCTATTGACCGTAACTAATGCTAAGTTACAGCCATCATGTGCGTAGAGTGTACGTTGGACTGTTTGCATTACAGGCTTGTGTGTAATATATATTGTCATTCGTGTTATTCTTTTTCACCCATTGTCTGTACTGAGTAACGTTCAGGACGTTAGGCCTAATCAAATCATGAATAAAACTTAAGCAGTTAGTTTAGTTAATCTCAAATTGCACTGTTTATTCCTTTACGATCGGTCAGTCAGTAGGTGATCGCATAATGCATACTTTAAATAGACCGAATTGAAGATAGTAAGCAGCTGAGATGTGAGTGCGATTCGTATGTTTGAACTGTCGACTGGTTGCTGAACTACGCAATGGTCAAACCGTGGAAGCAGGGATTAGCATGAAAGACTCCTTTCAGGGGTTCACCCGAACTGTTCTTGCATGTTGTTGTATGTATGATGTAAGAGGGGAGAGACAACTGGGTTGATGTGGAATATAAGATCAAAAGAATTGCATGAATAAGGGTCCAGGTTGGGTGCCTTTGCTCTCTTTCTGCACTTTCATATCAGAGAAAAAAACATACCTTTTTAGTGAAAATCAGTAAGTCGTCACTCTCCATAGTCAGGTGATATGAATTTGTTGTTTGTTCATTTTGTACATCTTTTAAACAGTAAATTTGTTTTTGTTTTGTTGGTTTCCTCTTGCAGCTACATTCCTGTTCACATGGTGCTATGCCCAAGAAACCCTTGAACACTACAAGTTGGAAACGGTCACGCTGCCTTGCAATGCCTACACACAGATCTCTCTGCAGCCAGAGATAGAAAACATTACAGTGCGATGGGAGGGGCCAGCAGGAAGCAAGGACATTGTAAATTCAAATACCCTTTTAACAAATGGCAGATATACGCTCAGTCCTTCATTAAATTATTCTCTGGTGATTTCTGAAGCTGATCCAGGTTCAGATTCTGGGCTTTACAGGTAAGAAAATCAGTAGTCTTGAGTAATTTTCAGTTGGTACCATCTTCTTGCATTTGATCATTAATGTGATCACCCATGTGGCTAATCACACTCCTGAAAAACTGCTTGTGTCATTGGGTTTCAGAATGCTTGTTCATTTAACAGTAAATGATGATACATTTATAATGATTCAAACTTAGGTTGATGGGGAAAATGACATGACCCCGGTGTGATGTATGTATATGTGGAGAAGGGCTACTGTATGTGAAATCTGTATCATCTCTCAACCATCGATGTTAAGTCCCAAGTGAAATGCACTTTTTGTCCCCACCCTCCACACTTTTTGAGATGGGGGGCACAATATGAAATGTCCCCCCCCCCCACACTTTTTTGCATATTCCAATGTCTTCTGTACTTGATAATTTGATCCAAATATCTCATGCGCTATATATGTGCTGATGTGACAAAATCGTGTGGGTTTAGTTGGTCGACTAGGCTATAGTATCGATGCGAGCAGTTTGACACCTGCAAGTTTTTTCACTGTTTTACGGGTGTTTTACCATCTCTTTTTCGGTATTTCACCAGCGTTTTATTGGCGTTTCATTGGCGCTTTACAGGCGAGTTTGAAAATGACAAAATTGGGAGATATTTTGTTCAGTTTCACAAGCCATCCCCACTGCGAGACAATTTAAATTAGTGTCGTTATAACATAATGTCATTATAACATAAAAATATTGCCGTGCCCTTCAGTTATGTAATCAATGAAAGGTCTGAATTTAGTGGAAACGTTCAAAAATATTGAAATTCAATGGGAGTTTGAAACATCATATTGAAGTATTGATAATAAAGTTTCTACTAGCCTTCCAGTTTAGTGTTTTCCTTTTCAATATGCAGATTAATTTTAGTCGCTAGGACAATATTGCTTGTACTTTTTTCCTTTTCTGTTATTTTTATTTCCAACATTTTGTTGCCTACATTTGTCAATCTCAGTGAAATAAATACATGTATAACCAAAAATTTTAAGCAAATATTTTTGCCATATAATTGATCCATAAAATATTTTGAAAGCATGTCAAATAAAGTAGGTTAGCAAATTTGTTTTCCAACCTCAAAAGACACAATTTCTTAGACGAGACAGAAAAAGCTGCGCAATGTTTATTGCAGCAAACAGCAACTTGATAGGACTTTGAAATTACAGGAAAATATGTACAAAGCGCACTTGAAAAAAAGTATGAGAGAATACACAACGAAATTAACAACATCAACTTACTCGTATCTCAAATATTCATATTTTGAATATTAAGTCCTGGTCCAAAAAAATTGTTTAAAACTTTAACAAAACAAGTTTCCAAAGATAAAGAAAATTTTGTTGAAACTTCTCCATTATAGAAAATAAAAGAAAACAAAAAATATAAAAGCTGTAAAACTGCAAACAAATGCTAATCCCTTGTTTTGAAAACATATGTTCTACTTCCATCTCCCAACTTTGCAAATAACAAAGAATGAAAAAAACGTTTATGATAAACCAGTGGTACATTCCTTCCGAGCAGGGAGCTGTCGCCCCAATTAATGGCCGCCAAGCTAATGTATAGCAAATTATTACCACATATCACATCGCATCAGTACAAATTCTACTTTTTAAAGCAAAATTAGTAGAATCGTGTCAGAAAAACAACAAAATATCTCGTTCAATGATATGCTGCCCGCGTTCCCTCTTCACATGTTACTACTTCTGGGTGGTTTATAACCTGGCAACAGGTTTCCTCGAATTCCTCGGCCATGTGGCGCTAAGTTGTTGAAAGATATGTTTAACTGCAGGCATGACACTTAATATAAATATTTAAAATGGAGAAAAGCCATAAAAAAAGACAACAATACCAAAACCGGGAGGGGTGGGGGGGGATATCTAGCATTTTGTGAAGTGAGAATTATGAGAAAATTCACTGAACACGGGAGAGGGATGATGGAAGCATAGCGTTATCTTCATTCGGGAAACAAATCATGAAAATGGAGAGTGGGAAGGGACAATATCATACACAAAGTATGTTTTCACAGTAAACAGAATTTCCCCACCTCATATTTAATGTTTGGCAGTCAAATTTACCGTTTGAAACCAGCAAACAGGGAGATTTTAACAAAGAACTGTGGAATTGCTGCCCCCACCTAGCCCTTACCCACCCCCTTCTTATCCGTATTACTTCCATTTTTTGTGGAGAAATTTAAGAAAATGAGGGAGGGAATGATACGATCTACAAAATTATGTTTTTATAAAAGAGAATGCCCCCCTACCCCAAATTCAATAATTTAAAGAACCCAGTTTGTCGCTTCAACTTGCAAACGAGCTAGGAGATCATAACAAAGATCCATTACCCTCTGCCCTTGCCTTCCCCGCCCCCATTCGCCCCCTTCTTGCTGTTGTAATACTATGATTTTTGTGAAGAAATTGAAGAAAATTGGAGAGGGGACAAGATAATCTACTAAATTATATTTTCATAAAGAAGAATGACCCCATCCTAAATTCGATAGCTGGATAATATTAAATTAAACATGTATATGAAGATGGAATCACTCTGGAGTGCCCCTCCAAATCGCTGTTAACGCTGTGATTCCCTGTCCCTTACCCATAACCACCAAACTCAAGTTTATGTCTTTAGACTTCAAATATTTTGAAGACAAAATGCATGAAAATCGGGAGGGGGCATATACCTTTGTATTTCCCTTTAAATGTGCCAGTCGTAATTAATTGGACCATGCTAGGCCAAAGTCCACATGCAGCTGGCATCAATTTGTAAACAAATGTGTCAAAGGTGCTGGGAATGGGGCAGAGGCATTATTTATGATTGTTTAGAAGTTTGCCGTGTTTTTGCGGTATGTGTTTCATAGAGGTTATTGGAGTTTAATGTTCGTAAGTTTAGGGTAAGTATTATTATATTTTTGTTGGAGGGAAAGACATTTTGCACGATCTAATTTATAAAGAAATAACTCTGCACCTGGGCTTTTCAAGTAGTGGGAGCAACATGCATTTACTTATGTCGCTAATTTTGAACTTTCGGACATAAATTTGATGTATTCTTTTCAAGATTGGAGGTCTACATTGAGCGAAGAGTGCTTAGTTAAGAATTTTATTTGTTCTCATTTTATTATTTTTTCTATTTTCTTTCACGTTTTACTTTTACTGTTATGGAACTACATATTAAAAAGTTTTTGATAATGTTTCTTAATATTTTGGTGGAAATATTTCACAACTTAAAAGTTTACCTGACTATTTGGAATACTATATATTTCGGAATAAAACATAGAAATCTTAGTTAAATTAAACTTGTTGAGTTTTATTTCGCCGATCCATTTTATTTTGCTTATCATTTTAGTTTTAGTTTATACTAATTTATTCAATTTTCATTTTATGATTTATGAAAAATGGCAGCGCCCGCCCTGATAGTGTAGACGCAAGTTGTGTTGGGGCCCCTGTTCCTTACTTTTCAGGTTCTAATTTTTTGTTGAACTTATTGAAAATAAATAATGATCATAAATCTCTGTGGTACACTCTGCATTGTTGCTACCAATTTATTGTGGGCTGAACTGTGTCCTTAAAAAGACACGGGAGTTTAAATACTTAATTTTGTTTAAAATGACAATTAGCATCAGTTTAAGAGTATTATCTGAACTAAAGACATTGAGTGAAATTTGCAGGTTCAGTACATATGCAGACAGTAAATATTACACACAGTAGACCGAGGACACTCCTCGCTGAAAGAAATAAGAGTTGTGATTGGAAAATAACGCTTGTGATAGTATCTTTGTATTTAAAAATTAAATCGCAAGTTGCATAAAAACTAATACCATGTTTTTGGCTTGGAGAATGTACTTTTTTGACGTTTTCCTGACTGCATTACCGGCGCTTTACTGGCGCTTTACCGGCGCTTCACCCGCGCTTTACCGGCGGCTTACTGATGCTTTACCTGCATTAAAATTACCAACACAATTGTCAAAGTACTTGCATTGGTACTGCATACAGAGACCCCAAATTTGATGTCATTGATGATATCTTTGAAGAATTATGATGTCATCAATACTCGTCACTTTGGTGTTCTACCCGACACGCTGTCTATGAACGTAGCATTACTATGCCTATGCCATGCGTACGGGTATGCGCTCCATCGTACGAGTACAGTGTCTGAGTTCTGAGTGATGACAACTAGCATGTTCTGGTTGATAACTGAGTGATGCATGTGTATAGTTGTGACAGAAAGATGGTAAGTTTGATATTAATTTATTTAAAATGAATGTTAAAACTTGTTTACAGGCACTTAGCCAGGGGAAGTGAGGGAGGGGGAGCGGTCGCCCCCAAAAACATATTCAAAAGGAAAAAGGACCGACCTTTTCAAATGAGTAGTAGTTTACAGTGAATTTTATCATTTTTAATTTGATTTTATATCTTAGATACTTTTTTGCACCCTGTAGTCCACCAAAATGCATGGCTTCAACAACGAAAAGTGTTGGATTTTTTTCCAATTCCGAGACAAAGTTGAAAATTTGGAAATGATAAATGAATGAAATGTCCATCATCAAGATATTGAGGAATTTTATAGGCGAAAATTCCCTGTATCATGAATTGAAAAGGATAAAGATAAATTGGAACAATATCCAGGGATATTGAATTCAAGAACAATGGCATATAAATTAATCCCAAATATGACATAATTCTAAAAAGAATTAATGGCAAAACATGTGAAATGCCTTGCTTGATGTATTTTGACTAAACTTGTGTTTGGCAAGTCTCTTTATGCTGTAGCTGATATATTTTAAAGGTGTAGCTATTATGCTACATAAAGTCATATTATGAATATTGATATAAAGTAGGTTAGGTTTAAAGGGTGCAAGAACTGCAAGAAAGTTGATAATGGATTAATCAACTGTGTGGATAGGCGCAAAGCCTATACAGCTGGCAGATCCACCGCCCTCCCAAAATAAAAACCTGCCAACACCCTTGTCAGGTGCTTAGTTAGGGGTTGATGGGGGCCTTTGCCCCCAAATAAAGCTCCCGCCGCCCCCGAAAAAAAGACCATTTCAAATGAGTAGTCATTGACAGTGATTTGTATCATTTTCAATATGATTTTACATTTTTACTTAGCCAAATGCACAAAGCGTATATAGCTGGCAGATCCGCCCCAACCAAAACAATAAAAACCTGGCTATGTCCTTGATATTGGTATATTTTAAAAATCTGGCTAATTTTCCAAAATTCATTTATCCGGCGACCAATCAAATAAATGAATTTGGTCATGCACTTCAGGAAGATCTTGCTTTATCATTTAATGTCTAATAACTGCTAGAACCTCAGTGTAAGAATTTTTTTCTTCAAATATATTGTGTCCCCTCCACCTATGACTACGGATTGATGCCCCTGCTCCCAACGATTCCTGTTCCCCTTATTGAGCATTACCCCAACAGATTTATTTCCTTAGAATTCCATGGAAAATTTGAGGGAACATTTTGTAATCTTCCTTTAGATTGTCAAGTTGATTGTATAAATAAAAAAAAATATCCCATCAAATGGGTTAAGATGTGGCCATTTTATTACCCTTTAAACACAAAAAATATAGAATTAGTGATGTCACAGCGATGTGCCATCTCTTCTTGTTGTGATTTAAATCCTGCCTGAAAAACGCAAAGTTCTGGTGATGCACCCATTTATTTGAATTATCTGAAATGCAATCAAGCTGTATCTGATGAAGTCGGACATTTTTACCAAACAATTATCATCTTTATAACTCAAGAGAACCTTATGTGGTGTAAATAAGCTTTTCTTTATGACAAGATGACCTTTTCAAAACCCTGATGAAGCTGTCAGTTTCAATCAACATGGAAAAATGTCTTTTTGTCAGTTGATTTGACAGGAAGGAGGCACCAAGATGATTAGGATTGTTTTTCATATTAATGATATTAACAAGTTATAAAGAACAGGATGCATCAAGATTGGCAGAAGGATTGAAGCCAGTTCTAGCTCAGTATTTGTAAAAATGCCTGAATACTCTGATTAAATTGATTTGTGTTGGTTATGTGTAGCATCTAGCAAATTTGATGTTTATAGTTTACTAAACTTATCCCTGATTATTTTTTCAGCTCTAATTGACATGCTTCATTGCAGATTAACATAAATTGTTTTCAATAGATGTTTTGCTTTAGTGTTGATATCATTATTTACATACATCAAAGTAGTTAACTCCAGGAAATAAAAGCTGTTTTCCTTTGTTTAGAATCTGTGACTTCCTTATGAAGTATTATAAAGTATAAGTTTTATCTAAGCATCAAACCTTGCCCATAATTTCCCATGTCTTATGAATTTCATGTTCTTTCTTGTCTTAGTCTGGCAGGCTTGCACACTCCCCTCAGGTGTATAAAGCTGTTCTTTATTGCCTCATTCTGGCAGGCTTGCACACTCCCCTCAGGTGTATAAAAACTGTTCTTTCTTGCCTCATTCTGGCAGGCTTGCACGCTCCCCTCAGGTGTATAAAGCTGTTCTTTCTTGTCTCAGTCTGGCAGGCTTGCACACTCCCCTCAGGTGTATATTTATTGCCTCATTCTGGCAGGCTTGCACACTCCCCTCAGGTGTATGAAAACTTGCCAACTTGGTCTCAAGTACCTGGAAGATCATAACTGGCTGGCATATCATTTCATGAAGTTGGTTGTTGTAGAAATTTTCATAGGCCCTGCCTTATTTGTGCAAATAAGTTAACGACGCGATGACTAGGACGATGACTCCTTTATTTACTTATTTCTGCAGGTATTGCACTTGCAGCTTGTAACACTACACAAATCAGTGTGGTTTTATGACACAGACACCAAATGAAATGTGAATTTGAATGACCTATATAAAGGCACTAAACTGAAATATGAAAAGTATAATAACAGCCTGTATGAAGCATGTGGGTGGATAGGTGTCATACTGGGGTGGTGGGGTTGGGGAGGGGATGAGTTGTTTGTAGTGATGTCCTCAGCTCCCAACACATCAATTACAAAGTACTGTACCTGGGGCATTTCTTAACTTTAAATGACATTTTCATAGATAAGAAAATAAAATCTAAAAATTAAATGTTGAATCAAACATACTGTATGATATTGCTGTCTGTAAATAGTACCATGCAGTAAAGCTTACTGTCAATGTGTGATTTAATATACTCTGTATTTTCTTTAAACATCTCTAGAAAAGCGGTATACATGTATATAGATTGAAGGAAAATGGAAATAACAAATAAATAGTGGTAGGAAAAGTGACTGGTTTGGTTGGTTGACCTTCATCAGGTGCAGTGAATTTGAGAATATTGCATATTGTGCTTTTGGTGAGAATAAAGATTAGAAAAGCTGGATCGCATAAACCACAAGCATTTCATGTTATTTGAGCAAGGACTGTTTAATCAAATTCTAGGAGACAAAATTTCTAGCCCCCCTGCCACCAAAAAGATAAATGTAGGTGCGCTTGTTACAAAAATAGGGGCGCTTGTTACATGGGGCGCTTGTTACATGGGGCGCTTGTTACAACATGGGGAGCTTGTTAAATGTTACATGGGGAGCTTGTTACATGGGGCGCTTGTTACATGGGGCGCTTGTTACATGGGGCGCTTGTTACATGGGGCGCTTGTTACATGGGGCGCTTGTTACATGGGGCGCTTGTTACATGGGGCGCTTGTTACATGGGGCGCTTGTTACATGGGGCGCTTGTTACATGGGGCGCTTGTTACATGGGGCGCTTGTTACATGGGTTACATGGGGCGCTTGTTACATGGGGCGCTTGTTACATGGGGCGCTTGTTACATGGGGCGCTTGTTACATGGGGCGCTTGTTACATGGGGCGCTTGTTACAAGGGCGCTTTGTTACAGGGGCGCTTGTTACATGGGGCACTTGTTATGGTTTTATAAGGCAACAAAAAAACTCTTGTCGTATTGTCATTAAGTTAAGTGTCAACATGTTGGTTGTCATCAAGGACTGAATGTCACCAATGGACAGAGTAAGACAGAGAGTGCTGACTGGATGGAAGAGTTTTCAGCATGATTAAAGTTGATATAAAGTTGAACATCATCAGCACATAGATGATCACATAGATGATATCTACCTAATGTGGTATAGCCGTTATCATACCTGTCTACATACCACGAGGCTCTGGGTTGAAGCCTGGGTTGAATAGACACGCCAGTGTACCACAACTGGTTTATCAAAGGCCGTGGACATTGACTTGGTTGTCGATGTTATGTCTGTCCATACGTCGTACTGTGTTCTCGTCCGGGTCGTTTTAAGCGTTTCCTGATAGCATTGTTACTATCATAACCGAATACGCAGGCATTGTAAGTGTGTGTCTACTCGTCGTCGTCGCACATAGATGATAAGATACACCATGTTTCTGTATGATATACAGATTGGTATGGTGTAAGTACTGCAAGACAGTGGACCAACAATGGAGCCTTGAGGAAGTCCATAATCCAGAGAGCCTGTAGCAGATTGAACACTGTTAATGCAAACACTGGTTGTTCTTCCACTAAAGTACGAGTTGACCCATTTGAGAGCAGTGCCAGTCAAACCAATTTCATTTTCCATTCTTTTGAGAAGGATGTTATGATTAACGGTATCAAAAGCAGCACTTAGATCAGAAGACAAGAAACACATCTCTCTAATCAGCAATTGCTGTCATGATGTCACTTTTTGGTATTGATACATAGCATAAGGAACCTATGCAGTCATGCTGGCATGTGTATGTATGTGTTTTTGTATGGGTGTGTGTGTGTCTGTAACAGCAAGCTTGTTAACAAGATTTCTCAAGAATGATACACTGGATTCATGTCATATGTGGTACACAGATAGCCCGTGATATGTAGATGTGCCCTCCCGGAGAAGGAGGGGGGGGGGGGGAATAATACTAAAAGTGGTTGGGGTGTGCAGCCTACCAACCAAAAAATAAACCCGCAGTATGACAGATCTTTGGTAACAACAGTATGAAATTATGCAATTTTTAATACCCGCAGTATGAATAAAGTAAATTTTGATACCCGCAGTATGAAAATAGTTAAGTTTGAACATGCAGTATGCAGTAGTTAATTTTGATACCTGCAGTATGAGAGTAGTTCATTTTAATACCTGTAGTTTGAGAGTAGTTCATTTTGAGACCTGTAGTATGACAGTAGTTCATTTTGATACCTGTAGTATGACTGTAGTTCATTTTGATACCTATGGTACGACAGTTGTTCATTTTGATACGTGCAGTACGACAGTAGCTCATTTTGATACCTGTAGTATGACAGTAGTTCATTTTGATACCTGCAGTATGACAGCTAGTATTTCTTTTTGATACGTGCAGTTTGACAGTAGTTCATTTTGATACCTGCAGTATGACAGCTAGTAGTTCATTTTGATACCTGCAGTTTGACAGTAGTTCATTTTGATACCTGCAGTGTGACAGTAGTTCATTTTGTACCTGCAGTATGACAGCAGTTCATTTTGATACCTGTAGTATGACAGTAGTTCATTTTGATACCTGCAGTATGACAGTAGTTCATTTTGATACCTGTAGTATGATAGTAGTTCATTTTGATACCTGCAGTATGACAGCTAGTAGTTCATTTTGATACCTGCAGTTTGACAGTAGTTCATTTTGATACCTGCAGTGTGACAGTAGTTCATTTTGTACCTGCAGTATGACAGTAGTTCATTTTGATACCTGCAGTATGACAGCTAGTAGTTCATTTTGATACCTGCAGTTTGACAGTAGTTCATTTTGATACCTGCAGCGTGACAGTAGTTCATTTTGTACCTGCAGTATGACAGTAGTTCATTTTGATACTTGCAGTATGAGAGTGTTCTTTATTAAATGAAAGGTGCAGTCCTGTCCTGAACATTGATACACTGTTTGCTATTGCTTTAGTGGGGTAAGTGAAACAATGTTATTACATATTGATGTAGTTGAACATAGTACAAACCTTTATCATAAGCTGAACATATTAAAATGCATACAATACTGTTACACTTTGATCAAATCTAATGTAAACTAAAATACAACCTTTGTAAAACCTCAAAATTAAAAAATTATAGTATTAGAAAGACTTAAGAGTAAAAACATTAATAGTACAAATACATCGCACCAAGTGCAAGTACAGTAACCATGTGTGGAATACTTTTAATATGAATCATAAATTATAAAAGCACCTTGAACTGATTTGTTAGGTGAGTTTATCTTAATTTAGTATGAAATTAATAACATAATGATCTCAAATTAATATATCAATGATGCCATAATAACCTGTCAAATCAATACAGCAGCCCCTATGTTAATGCTACTTGAAGTCAATTAAAAGTTGCTGACAATAAAAGGTCACCATAATTATAAAACTAGGCATGTTCATTAAAAGTAGGATATTGCTTTGATGAAGTGTTGCATAGGAAGGTACTTTGCATAGGAAGGTACTTTACATAGAAAGGTACTTTGCATAAGAAAGTACTTTGTATAGGAAGGTACTTTGCATAGGAAGGTACTTTGCATAGGAAGGTACTTTGCATAGGAAGGTACTTTGCATAGGAAGGTACTTTGCATAGGAAGGTACTTTGCATAGGAAGGTATTTTGCATGGGAAGGTATTTTGCATAGGAAGGTACTTTGCATAGGAAGGTACTTTGCATAGGAAGGTACTTTGCATAGGAAGGTACTTTGCATAGGAAGGTACTTTGCATAGGAAGGTACTTTGCATAGGAAGGTATTTTGCATAGGAAGGTACTTTGCATAGGAAGGTACTTTGCATAGGAAGGTACTTTGCATGGGAAGGTACTTTGCATGGGAAGGTACTTTGCATAGGAAGGTACTTTGCATAGGAAGGTATTTTGCATAGGAAGGTACTTTGCATAGGAAGGTGCTTTGCATGGGAAGGTACTTTGCATGAAAGGTGCTTTGCATAGGAAGGTACTTTGCATAGGAAGGTGCTTTGCATGGGAAGGTACTTTGCATAGGAAGGCACTTTGCATAGGAAGGCACTTTGCATAGGAAGGTACTTTGCATAGGAAGGTACTTTGCATAGGAAGGTACTTTGCATAGGAAGGTACTTTGCATGGGAAGGTACTTTGCATAGGAAGGTATTTTGCATAGGAAGGTATTTTGCATAGGAAGGTGCTTTGCATAGGAAGGTGCTTTGCATGGAAGGTGCTTTGCATAGAAGGTACTTTGCATGGGAGGTGCTTTGCATGGGAAGGTACTTTGCATTGGAAGGTACTTTGCATAGGAAGGTACTTTGCATAGGAAGGCACTTTGCATAGGAAGGTACTTTGCATAGGAAGGTATTTTGCATAGGAAGGTGCTTTGCATAGGAAGGTACTTTGCATAGGAAGGTACTTTGCATAGGAAGGTACTTGGCATTGGAGGTGCTTTGCATAGGAAGGTACTTTGCATAGGAGGTGCTTTGCCTAGGAAGGTGCTTTGCCTGGGAAGGTACTTTGCATGGGAAGGTAGGTTGCCCTAGGAAGGTGCTTTGCCTAGGAAGGTGCTTTGCATAGGAAGGTGCTTAGCATAGGAAGGTACTTTGCATAGAACAGTACTTTGCATAGGAAGGTACTTTGCATGGAAGGTACTTTGCATAGGGAGGTACTTTGCATAAGGAGGTACTTTGCATAAGGTACTTTGCATAGGAAGGTGCTTTGCACAGGAGGTACTTTGCACAGGAAGGTACTTAGCATAGGAAGGTACTTTGCATAGGAAGGTCGTACTTTGCATAGGAAGGTACTTTGTACAGGAAAGTATTTTTGCATAGGAAGGTACTTTGCATAGGAAGGCACTTTGCATAGGAAGGTATTTTGCATAGGAAGGTACTTTGCATAGGAAGGTACTTTGCATAGGAAGGTACTTTGCCTAGGAAGGTACTTTGCCTAGGAAGGTACTTTGCATAGGAAGGTAGTTTGCCCTAGGAAGGTGCTTTGCCTAGGAAGGTACTTTGCATGGGAAGGTAGCATGGGAAGGTACTTTGCATAGAACAGTACTTTGCATAGGAAGGTACTTTGCATAGGAAGGTACTTTGCATAGGGAGGTGCTTTGCATAAGGAGGTACTTTGCATAAGGAGGTACTTTGCATAGGAAGGTGCTTTGCACAGGAAGGTACTTTGCACAGGAAGGTGTAGCATAGGAAGGTACTTTGCATGGGAAGGTGCGTGCTTTGCATAGGAAGGTGCTGTACAGGAAAGTATTTTGCATAGGAAGGTACTTTGCATAGGAAGGCACTTTGCATAGGAAGGTATTTTGCATAGGAAGGTACTTTGCATAGGAAGGTACTTTGCATAGGAAGGTACTTTGCCTAGGAAGGTACTTTGCCTAGGAAGGTACTTTGCATAGGAAGGTAGTTTGCCCTAGGAAGGTACTTTGCCTAGGAAGGTACTTTGCATAGGAAGGTACTTAGCATAGGAAGGTACTTTGCATAGAACAGTACTTTGCATAGGAAGGTACTTTGCATAGGAAGGTACTTTGCATAGGGAGGTACTTTGCATAAGGAGGTACTTTGCATAAGGAGGTACTTTGCATAGGAAGGTACTTTGCACAGGAAGGTACTTTGCACAGGAAGGTACTTAGCATAGGAAGGTACTTTGCATAGGAAGGTACGTACTTTGCATAGGAAGGTACTTTGTACAGGAAAGTATTTTGCATAGGAAGGTACTTTGCATAGGAAGGCACTTTGCATAGGAAGGTACTTTGCATAGGAAGGTGTTTTGCATAGGAATACTATATATTATAACTTTACAAAGAAGAAGAAATAAATTTGCAAAGCACAGTATCTCACAAGGTCGTCTTTTGTTTCAAGTACTACTGGCAAAAGATAAATAATATAGACAGATAATACTTCCTCAAAATCTTTTTTTTTCTCTCTGAAAAAGTATTTGGTATTGCAGGTACAAAATGTGTTCCATGTGTATAGTTTTAAAGGATAATGATATACTATTTACACATGATAAGTTACATTATCTCAACAGTATATGGCATAGTACCAGCACAAACCTAAAACATCTTGTATATACCATAGTCTAATGGTATGGTAAATAAATTCAGCAACACCAAGTGATAAAATTCCAATATCACAGTCCAAGCTGAATGCAAAATATATGAGGTGCACAAAATCTATCATGCTACACTTGGGAAGAGTACATCAAGCAAGACAATGATACCTCATAGTCTGTTGGCTCCATGCTGGCCTCCTCTGGTCATGACTACAGCTTGCCCCAAGCTTTACATTCACTTTCTTCTCACCTTGTACACATCTCTTTGGGGAACTTGTATCAGCGACATCTGAAGCATCTCGCTTTGACTTACTCTTTGCAATATGGTGCATCGGAGGGTGAACACAAATAGTCACATAAAGGACCCTTTTTGTCACACTCACAAGACTGACAATCCCCTCTTAAAAATCCTCTTTTGTCCACACACATGACAAGAACAATCAGAGAAGGATGTGGACGATATGAAGGATATGAAAGTTCATGACTAGAATTAACTTTGCTTTCACTGAAAGATTATGTAGACTTGAACTGTTTAACATTTTGAAGGAAGGAGACCATGATTTTTGGTGAGCACGAAGCATAATGCGAACCTATGTAATGGCGATTTGTTGTCCTTCTGGCCGTCCATAGTTTTTCCTAAGATTTCCTCAGAAATGATACATTTTTTTGAGAATTTCTCAGAAAATGTTAAAGTTTCTTCAGAGTTCCTCAGAAAAAGTTAAAAGTTTCGTCAGATATCCTTATTTAAGGTTATGATTTCCTTACAAAATGTTAGTTTTTCAGAGACACTTAAGAGAGATTGAAGACTAGTTTTTTTAAAAAGTCTACAAAACATTTGATATTTCCTTAAGAACATAACTGTAAAATGATTTAATTTTCCAATATTCTTCAGAGATCATCAATCATCTCTCTCATAGCATTGAAGATTTAAAATCCTTAAAATTCTTCAATATTTAGGCACCAACGTTGTATCGGGCATTTTTCTTAAACTCCACCTTTATTATTGTACTCATTTGCATAAAGTTGCTACAGTATTATGACCTGACCAGACTTTTTGTATTTAGTAATACAAAAAGTCTGGTTTTTGTATTTAGTTATGCCAGTGCACCACAACTGGTTATCAAATGCTGTGGACATTGACTTGCTTGTCGATGTTATGTCTGTCCGTATGTCGTACCTGTGTTCTTGTCCGGGTTGTATTAAGCGTTTCGTGATAGCATTGTTACTATCATAACCGATTACGCAGGCGACGACTCCGTCATTGTAATTGTGTGTTCACTCGTCGTCGTCGCACTTGTCGTTGTATTTAGTATGCTCAGTCAGGAAGTGTGACAGGATGTGACTACATATGGGCATAGGGAGGGATGCCATGCGGGACATATGATAGAATACATACCATGTGGTATACACCAAGGGCTATATTAGGCATAATTATTTGACTCCTCTTTTTTTTTCTTATTCAACAGGTCATTTGCATATAATTTATTATATGAACTGACACTTTCATACATAGTATGTTCAATCAGGGACTGTGATAGCTAGGATGAGACTTCTTATGGAGCCTATGGGATGCCATATGGGGGACATGGGGTGGGATGCCATATGGAACAGGGTGGAATGCCATGTAGGATATATGGTGGAATACCATGTGGGACATAAGGTGGAATGCCATGGGATGGGATGTCATGTGGGACATGGGATGATATGGGATGTCATGTGGGACATAAGGTTTCACCCCATTTCAACAAGTCATTTGCATATAAGTTATTATATGAACTGACTCTTTCATACATAGTATGCTCAATCAGGGACTGTGATAGTTAGGATGAGACTTATGGAGTCTATGGGATGTCATGTGGGACATGGGGTGGGATGCCATGTGGGACATGGGGTGGGATGCCATGTGGGACATGGGGTGGGATGCCATGTGGGACATGGGGTGGGATGCCATGTGGGACATGGGGTGGGATGCCATGTGGGACATGGGGCGGGATGCCATGTGGGACATGGGGTTGGATGCCATATGGGACATTCGGTGGGATGCCATGAGTAACACAGAGTGTGACATAGGTTGGAATGCCATGTGTGACATAGGGTAGGAGGCTATGTGGGACATGGGGTAGGAGGCAATAGGGATATGGGATGTGATGCCATGTGTGACATGGGATGTGATGCCATGTGGGACATAAAGTAGGATGTCCTTGGGATATTGGGAGGGATACATATAGTGGGATCCAAAATGGAACAAGGTGGGATGCCAATATGGAACAAGGTGGGATGCCATGTGGGACATCAGGTGGGAAGCTACTGATGCGGGGCATAAGGTGGGATGCCATGGGGGACATGGGTAGAGATGCCATATGAGACACAGGGAGGGATGCCATGTGGGACATAGGGAGGGATGTCATGTGGTACATATGGTTGGAGAAATGTGGGACATACATGTGAATGGGATTCATGTGGGACTTAGGGTGGGAGGCCATCTGGGTCATACGGTGGGATGCCATGTGGGACACTGCCAGTTTTAAATGGTCAGAATCTTTCACTAACCGCCCGAGTAAGATTTATACCGGGATATAATATTAACAGGAATAACAGGATATTAACAAAAAAACAAAATTGGAGTTTTAAATAAGGCGACAACCCAATCAACACCCAAAGCTATTGCCGTGTTATTGGGAGAAAATGTAGACAGCACTACAAAAATATAAATTAAAAATGGCAACAGCACTACGAAAATAATAAATAGTAACGGCATTTGTGAAGCATTTTTTTGGGAACTGCACCAGGAAATTTGTAAAAAAGACACCTGCTTGGGCGGCACATATATATATATATATATATATATATATATATATGTATATATGTATATGTATATGTATATATATATATATATATACATGTATATGTATTTATACATTTATGTATATGTATAAATATATACATATATATACCTCACATTTATATATATGCTCACCCCCACCTCTCCGGGTGTGCCTATTTTGATGGTGATGTCATGCACATTAATGAGTAGGCGAGGCGTAATGTTAAAATCTTAAAATGCTCTTATTTCAAGAGCCATATGTGTATTTTGTTTCATATTCAGGATATTTATGTTTAAGCTAGTGTCTATGTGTTCATGGTATAAAAACGTTGGAATTCATATATGTGTAGAAGGCGGGCATAATATGATTTTGCTGAAAAGAGCTTGTTAACACGGTATCTCAAGAACGATGAAGTCCATTTATGTCATATTTGGTACAAAGATAGGTGTTGATATGTAGGTGTTTGTTGTGTTGTTACTTTTGAAAAAGCAGCGTTTACCTAAAAGTGGGGTAAGGCATTAAAATCATAGAAAATTTTATTAGAACCGAACAAGTCTGAGAAAAAACTAAGTCTTATTCATAATATCATCTTGATTACTCAAAGTATTACCATGGCCGTCTTTAATAAAAGAAATACGTTTATCTAGTGCCTTTCTCCTTTGTAAGTTAAGAAAGAAATGTGACAGTTTATCTCTCCACTCACCCTATGACCACGTGACCCTTTCATGGCTCCCTGCATACTCAATTTTCTAATTGCCTCCAATTCATTTTTCTTATCCACAAGAAGTCATACTGTAAGTAGTCTCCTGTACATCAAGCTCTTGTTGTGAAATTTTGTCTAATAAGACCTTTTCTCTATTTGCATTTTCCTTTTTTAACTTGGATGAAAATTAAATAGTTGCACCTCTTATCACAATAGTAAAATGTAAATCCATGGTGGGGTTTCCTAAAACAGCATTATGATGGTAGGAGTGGCGCTATACTGGAGAATAATGATGGTAGGGAGTGGCGCTATACTGGAGAATAACGATGGTAGGGAGTGGCGCTATACTGGAGAATAACGATGGTAGGGAGTGGCGCTATACTGGAGAATAACGATGGTAGGGAGTGGCGCTATACTGGAGAATAACGATGGTAGGGAGTGGCAGTATACTGGAGAATAACGATGGTAGGGAGTGGCGCCATACTGGAGGATAATGATGGTAGGGGTGGCGCTATACTGGAGAATACGATGGATGGCTATGGTAGGGATGGTAGGGGCGCTATACTGGAGAATAACGATGGTAGGGAGTGGCGCTATACTGGAGAATAACGATGGTAGGGAGTGGCACTATACTGAGAATGGTGGGATGGTAGATGGTAGGAAGTGGCGCTATACTGGAGAATAACGATGGTAGGGGTGGCACTATACTGGAGAATAACGATGGTAGGGAGTGGCGCCTATACTGGAGAATAACGATGGTAGGGATTGGCACTATACTGGAGAATAACGATGGTAGGGAGTGGCGCTATACTGGAGAATAACGATGGTAGGGAGTGGCGCTATACTGGAGAATAACGATGGTAGGGAGTGGCGCTATACTGGAGAATAACGATGGCACTAGGGAGTGGCGCTATACTGGAGAATAACAATGGTAGGGAGTGGCGCTATACTGGAGAGGGGGTGGCGCTATACTGGAGAATAACGATGGTAGGGGTGGCGATGGTATGGGGAGTGGCGCTATACTGGAGAATAACGATGGTAGGGAGTGGAGTATACTGGAGAATAACGATTGTAGGGAGTGGCGCTATACTGGAGAATAACCATGGTAGGGAGTGGCGCTATACTGGAGAATAATGATGGTAGGGAGTGGTGCTATACTGGAGAATAACGATGGTAGGGAGTGGCACTTTACTGAAGAATACAATTGTCAATGGAATTGTTAATCAACTCAATGTAAATAGTATTCTGTAAAAGAAGTTGTTGAATTTCAAAAAGCTCTTTCATGTTTTATGTTAAGAAGGGAAATAGTTAGGATTACGACAGAATGGTCAGAGTGATAACCAGGCAGAATACTACAATCGGTGATGAAACTAAGTAAAATCTCAGAAACTAAAAAAATCCACGCCTAATTGTTTGAATGGATTTCTTCTACATGTAAACTGCCGTGTACATGGCTTAAAAGTACGCCATGGGTCACTTAAATTATAGACTCGTTTTTCACATTAATCAGAATGCTCTGTGCCTTGGGATTATTAACATTTTAATAGTTAAATTGAAGTTCTGAACTAAATTTCAGTCTCCACAAAAAAAGATTGAAGTCGCGTCCAACTTTCCTTTAATAAAGTCTCATAATAGTGTGGAAAATCGAATTAAGACCACAAACATTCACCAGATTAAAGTATTAAGACCACAAACATTCACCAGATTAAAGTATTAAGACCATAAACATTCACTAGATTAAAGTATTAAGACCATAAACATTCACCAGATTAAAGTATAATCTTTGGTTTTAATAATTTAGGTTGATAAAGTTACCGTCCTACTCATATCACACTTGTAAGACCTCAGCCGTAGAATTCTTCTGCATTAGGATGGCAACCTACCCTGCGTTGGATGAATAAGCACTAACATAAATGTCATTTCCCCATTCTGAGTGATAAATGTTCATTATTTCTTGTCCAGTGAACATCTTGTAAACAAATTTTGGTAAATCTTCTTTTCCAAAGACAGTTAAAAACATAATTTCTTTTGCTGCGATCACTAAGTCCTCTACAACTTAAAGAACAAATCTTTATGGTTCCCATCTGAGATAAGTTGAAACTTTGTCAGATAAATATTTCATGGATAAATATAATGAATTATTGTAATTTTTCTTGATTTTCATAACCACCATGGCTTGTTTTTGTACAGAGCTTGTTAATTGAGAGAAGGTTTTTAAAGCTGAAAAAAAAAACTCAAAGATACATAAAAACAACAGTAGAAATCTAGCAAACACGGAAATAACCTAAAGAGCTCGCTGGATAAGTACAAACTGTAATGATCTGGTGTAATCTGAGTGATACTTCAGAGCAATGTAATGATCTGGTGTAATCTGAGTGATACTTCAGAGCATGTGCAAAACTCGCAAACTCGGGAGAAAAAACAAATATCCATCAGTCCAGAGAACTTTCATGGATTACACTCCGAAATGAACATTCAAGAGCAACAGTGCCCTGGGCTTACAAAGGCAAGTTGGTCATCCATAGGTAATCTAATCTATGAAAAAGTACATTACTCCCGAAGAATGTTGGGTTCTGTTGTGTTTAGTAATTAAGATACCAGAAGGAACTGACAATGTTCATTCATGTATATACACATGTTTAATATCTGCAGGTGAGTTATGGTCTGTGAGTTATGGTGTGTGAGTTATGGTCTGTATATGTGACCTATTGGTTTGGTAGTAATATCATGTAGGTAGGGCTTTATGTAAAATTCTTAAAATAGTGATAAATGTGCAACCATATGCATGTTTTTTTATCGTTTAAGTGTTGTCAACAGGTTGGGTTGGCATGGCGTATGAATTTGTTTTGTAGCATATTTCATGGTATGCAATGCCAGTTAGTATAAAACTTGAAAATCAGCCAACAATGAAAGATTGCATTGGAAGCACTAAAGATTTTGGTTCTCTGCTTACCTTCAGCAAGGCAGATTCGGTGCTATGCACTGCCCGGTAAGCAGATTGTAGTGGCTTACCTAGACTGAACTGGAGCATGTGGTTAGTAATGTTGCAGATTGTAGTGGCTCACTTAGACTGAACTGGAGTATGTGGTTAGTAATGTTGCAGATTGTAGTGGCTCACCTAGACTGAACTGGAGTATGTGGTTAGTAATGTTGCAGATTGTAGTGGCTCACCTAGACTGAACTGGAGTATGTGGTTAGTAATGTTGCAGATTGTAGTGGCTTACCTAGACTGAACTGGAGTATGTGGTTAGTAATGTTGCAGATTGTAGTGGCTCACTTAGACTGAACTGGAGTATGTGGTTAGTAATGTTGCAGATTGTAGTGGCTCACCTAGACTGAACTGGAGTATGTGGTTAGTAATGTTGCAGATTAGTGGCTTACCTAGACTGAACTGGAGTATGTAGTTAGTAATGTTGCAGATTGTAGTGGCTCACTTAGACTGAACTGGAGTATGTGGTTAGTAATGTTGCAGATTGTAGTGGCTTACCTAGACTGAACTGGAGCATGAGGTTAGTAATGTTGCAGATTGTAGTGGCTTACCTAGACTGAACTGGAGCATGTGGTTAGTAATGTTGCAGATTGTAGTGGCTCACCTAGACTGAACTGGAGTATGTGGTTAGTAATGTTGCAGATTGTAGTGGCTTACCTAGACTGAACTGGAGTATGAGGTTAGTAATGTTGCAGATTGTAGTGGCTCACCTAGACTGAACTGGAGCATGAGGTTAGTAATGTTGCTTACAACATGGAAGTAGAAAAGATGTTCATAACATGCTTCTCAATAAGTTTGGATTTAAGGAATCAAGTAGATGGTGCGAGGTCTCTACTGCTCATTCAAAACCGGCTATGGCGTCACAGGGAGGCTGAGAGGCCCGGCGCGGCGAGGGCCTCTGCCCCTGTGGCGTCATAGCGGTTTGAATGAGCAATGAAGACAAAACACCTTCTACTTGATTCGATTCATAAATTCTGACATAAAATTTAAAGAAAAGAGAACAATGCAAACAAATTTGAATCATGTTGATAACAAGTTTATTCTCTAACACATTAAAATAGATTCACTTACAAGATGATAACACGAATATGCATTATGCGTGTGATCGTGAGCAGCAAAAAAAATAGGCTACTATTTTTGTTTTGGCGTTGAAATATCAATTTTCATTATAAACTAATAACTACAGGGATAATGTATAAAACAAAAGTGTAAGATTGAGGTGTATGATCTGAAAGACACATTGAAAAGCAACAAGTGGAGATTCATTGTTGATCAACAATTTTAATTCTCCCAACTTGTTTATAGAAATTCATGTGGAAGCTCAAGCCATGTCTCGATACTTCATTCGAACATGGGTAATTAACCAATCAGATGCAAGGATTTCCTTAAAGTATTTATGAATGGAAATTATTATTTGAAACTGTATGGTAGTTTTTAGGTTTATTTGGGTCAAGAGTGGGCTTTTTATTAATTAGGCTTATTATAGCATGCTTGCGTGAATTCGGAAAAACACCTGTGGATACGGACATAAGCTATCTTATCACATGTACAAAGGTCAGACAGTTGTTCTTGACAAACCAAGTTGGAACAGAATCAAGAAATGAGTTTAGCGACGTCACTTTCGCTTAAAGGACGTGACATGTATCACTTTTGGTATCATCTGATGTATTTTTTAATTTGGAACAACTTTCTAATACATATGTAGTTTGAAAAATGTCTCAGCCTTTTACAATCTTAGAAAAACCCTTTTTTGCCGCTCATTTAAACGACTTAACTTCCTATTTTAATTTCTATTATTAAAATTTTGTGACGTGTCAAGTTGGACGGTGATATCACTGATCTCCGACTGGCCGCACATAGGCGTGTACAATATGTGCGTGTATTGTGTGTATTTATCAGCTACTATTCGCTCGAGTCCAGTTGTAGGCCTAAACTTTTTTTACAAATATAAATATATAAATATGCATGAGATTTCGTACTTTTTACACGAAATGTGATTGTTTGAAAGGAGCAAGCCTCGCTAGCAAAACAGCATGATTTGCGCACATGTTCAACCACCTTGGGTGGCCTGGATCATATATCTGTACTGTACATTATATGTTTTGTGTGTACATGACATGTTTTGTGTGTACATGACTACATGTGCGATATTTGTTGACATACATCTTATGTATGGGTGGCAAGGTTTAAGATCATTTCGTAAAATATCAAAATAATTTGGCTTCCAAATAAATGGAATCTAAGTCTTGATTGAAGTTAGTTTCTGGGCATTTCCATCAGCTATATTGTAGTAAATATAATCTGTGTAATGAATGAAGTTTTGAAAGAGAATTCACTCTATTAGTTTTGTTCAATTTATGGTTGCCCGGCAGGCATATCAACTTGTAAATCAACTTTCCCCGGACATCAATATCAGTTGCCCCGGGTGTTTGGACAGGCGATTTGTGGAATGCTGGCTCAGAGAGGCTAAACTCCCCTGGTAATATCTCAAACATTTATGGGGACTATATCTTCAGGTATATTATGAGGGTCTATAATGTGGCAGCTACATTAAGTTCTCAAAGAAATCTTCTGTACCTGGGGTATCAGAGGATGAAATTTCTTAATGTTTTGCGACAACATTTTAGGTCTGTAATTATTTTGTTTGCGTTTATGCGGGCAGTTCTGCGGGGTGTCTACAACTTTTTCACATATTTAGATAAATTTACGCCACAGAAAGTGGCTTTTCTGAACTGCAAATTAACGAAATTTTCACACTTTTCTAATTGTTATTTTGGAGAAATAGTCGTTACTAAGTATAGAGTGAGTGTCAAACATCAGATTAAAACAAACTTGCTTCTACATGTCATCAGTCGTTTAAAAGTTGAAACTTAGAGAGCCCCTAAGGAACATAATAATTGCTTTTCAGAATATACATACAATAGATACTTTATATCCTAATTCAACTGCATTTTCACTATCTTTATGTACTTTGATATGATGTGAAGAAAGAAATTATTTCACAACACAGTAGTTGAATGCTTAATTGTAATATATATGTTACATACATATGTTAAATTATATTAAATTCCTTCACCACAAGTTGAGCGACTGAGAAGAGCTGTACTATCAGCATTCGACTATAATAGCTCAGCAGGCTGTATCCTGCTTCTACTAGTATTTGTACTTTCATGTAGTGGCCAGGTGTGGTGTGGTTTGCATGTATATATTGTGTTTAATCTACAGAAAGTGTAACAAAAATCAATTTCTACCAAAAGAGGTACATGATGGGAATACTAGTCAAGAATGGAAAACAGGGCAGATGTACATGATGGGAATGCCAGTCAAGAATGGAAAACAGGGGAGAGGTACATGATGGGAATGCCAGTCAAGAATGGAAAAATAAGGAAGAGGTACATGGTGGGAGTGCCAGTCAAGAATGGAAAACAGGGGAGAGGTACATGGTGGGAATGCCAGTCAAGAATGGAAAACAGGGGAGAGGTACATGATGGGAATGCCAGTCAAGAATGTAAAACAGGAGAGAGGTACATGATGGGAATGCCAGTCAAGAATGGAAAACAGGGGAGAGGTACATGGTGGGAATGCCAGTCAAGAATGGAAAACAGGGGAGAGGTACATGATGGGAATGCCAGTCAAGAATGGAAAACAGGGAGAGGTACATGGTGGGAGTGCCAGTCAAGAATGGAAAACAGGGGAGAGATACATGCTGGGAATTCTAGTCAAGAATGGAAAACAGATGAGAGGTACATGGTGGGAATGCCAGTCAAGAATGGAAAACAGGGCATAGGTACATGGGGAAATGCCAGTCAAGAATGGAAAACAGGAGAGGTACATGATGGGAATGCCAGTCAAGAATGAAAAACAGGGCATAGGTACATGGAGGAAATGCCAGTCAAGAATGAAAAACAGGGGAGAGGTACATGATGGGAATGCCAGTCAAGAATGGAAAACAGGGGAGAGGTACATGGTGGGAATGCCAGTCAAGAATGGAAAACAGGGAAGAGGTACATGATGGGAATGCCAGTCAAGAATGTAAAATATGGGAGAGGTACATTGTGGGAATGCCAGTCAAGAATGGAAAACAGGGGAGAGGTACATGAAGGGAATGCCAGTCAAGAATGAAAAATATGGGAGAGGTACATGGTGGGAATGCCAGTCAAGAATGGAAAACATGGGAGAGGTACATGATGGGAATGCCAGTCAAGAATGTAAAACAGGGGAGAGGTACATGGTGGGAATGCCAGTCAAGAATGGAAAATAGGGGAGAGGTACATGATGGGAATGCCAGTCAAGAATGGAAAACAGGGGAGAGGTACATGGTGGGAATGCCAGTCAAGAATGAAAAATAAGGAAGAGGTACATGGTGGGAATGCCAGTCAAGAATGTAAAACAGGAGAGAGGTACATGGTGGGAATGCCAGTCAAGAATGGAAAACAGGGGAGAGGTACATGGTGGGAATAACAGTCAAGAATGTAAAACAGGGGAGAGGTACATGGTGGGAATGCCAGTCAAGAATGGAAAACAGGGGAGAGGTACATGATGGGAATGCCAGTCAAGAATGTAAAACAGGAGAGAGGTACATGATGGGAATGCCAGTCAAGAATGGAAAACAGGGGAGAGGTACATGGTGGGAATGCCAGTCAAGAATGGAAAACAGGGGAGAGGTACATGATGGGAATGCCAGTCAAGAATGGAAAACAGGGGAGAGGTACATGGTGGGAGTGCCAGTCAAGAATGGAAAACAGGGGAGAGATACATGCTGGGAATTCTAGTCAAGAATGGAAAACAGATGAGAGGTACATGGTGGGAATGCCAGTCAAGAATGGAAAACAGGGCATAGGTACATGGGGGAAATGCCAGTCAAGAATGGAAAACAGGAGAGGTACATGATGGGAATGCCAGTCAAGAATGGAAAACAGGGCATAGGTACATGGAGGAAATGCCAGTCAAGAATGAAAAACAGGGGAGAGGTACATGATGGGAATGCCAGTCAAGAATGGAAAACAGGGAAGAGGTACATGATGGGAATGCCAGTCAAGAATGGAAAATATGGGAGAGGTACATTGTGGGAATGCCAGTCAAGAATGGAAAACAGGGGAGAGGTACATGAAGGGAATGCCAGTCAAGAATGAAAAATATGGGAGAGGTACATGGTGGGAATGCCAGTCAAGAATGGAAAACATGGGAGAGGTACATGATGGGAATGCCAGTCAAGAATGTAAAACAGGGGAGAGGTACATGGTGGGAATGCCAGTCAAGAATGGAAAATAGGGGAGAGGTGCATGATGGGAATGCCAGTCAAGAATGGAAAACAGGGGAGAGGTACATGATGGGAATGCCAGTCAAGAATGTAAAACAGGGGAGAGGTACATGGTGGGAATGCCAGTCAAGAATGTAAAATATGGGAGAGGTACATGGTGGGAATGCCAGTCAAGAATGGAAAACAGGGGAGAGGTACATGGTGGGAATGCCAGTCAAGAATGAAACAGGGGAGAGGTACATGGTGGGAATGCCAGTCAAGAATGAAACATGAGAGAGGTACATGATGGGAATGCCAGTCAAGAATGTAAAATATGGGAGAGGTTCATGGTGGGAATGCCAGTCAAGAATGGAAAACAAGGATGAGGATGAGGAGGTACATAAATTTAATGTTAGTGGACCTACAAAGCTAGATATTGGCCAGTGGTGTCACTAGAGATTTTGATTTGGGAGGTCACAGCAGTTGAGATTTAAAAAAATAAAAGAATAAAAGCCTTGCTCAAGAGTTTACCCTAGAGTTTACCCTAAAGCCATGGTGGTGCATCAAAAAAAAAAAAAACCTGATTTTATGTTTTGATGACCTTGGCCTTGATTGGCTTTAAGTGATGGAAAATCTTTTAATGAAGATTCTGTACGAAATGAGGACAATTCATGAAAATAAGAACATTTTCAATTCTTCTCTTGTAATCAACCCAGACTTTTAGTGAGCTTTTGGGTATCCATTTCTACAGACAGGCAGGGGGACATATTTTCTTCAACAATATGATATATCATTAACGCTTGAATAGGTTATCCATATTTTGACCGCTATTATATATAGGATTTGAAAACATATGGTTTATGCAATAGAAACTGTACCACTTCTTTTTATGATCTGACAAATGCTAGGTCAAATATTTTCAAAGTAGAAAGATGAAAATGATCTGCAATATGAGTAGTATTGGACACCCCATTGTCCTTGGGTTTCTTTTTGGCTAGTGTATTGCAGATTAAATATGTAAGAACTAAGAAGGCAGCTGTGTTTGGTATTTGTTTGATATACATTGATAAACATTGCAATATGCTATGCACTAGCTGTTGTATCTTATGCACTAGCTGTTGTAATTTATGCACTAGCTGTTGTATTTTATGCACTAGCTGTTGTATCCTATGCACTAGCTGTTGTATCTTATGCACTAGCTGTTGTATCTTATGCACTAGCTGTTGTATCTTATGCACTAGCTGTTGTATCTTATGCACTAGCTGTTGTATCTTATGCACTAGCTGTTGTATCCTATGCACTAGCTGTTGTATCTTATGCACTAGCTGTTGTAATTTATGCACTAGCTGTTGTATTTTATGCACTAGCTGTTGTATCCTATGCACTAGCTGTTGTATCTTATGCACTAGCTGTTGTATCTTATGCACTAGCTGTTGTATCTTATGCACTAGCTGGTGTATCTTATGCACTAGCTGTTGTATCTTATGCACTAGCTGTTGTATCTTATGCACTAGCTGTTGTATCTTATGCACTAGCTGGTGTATCTTATGCACTAGCTGGTGTATCTTATGCACTAGCTGGTGTATCTTATGCACTAGCTGGTGTATCTTATGCACTAGCTGTTGTATCTTATGCACTAGCTGTTGTATCTTATGCACTAGCTATTGTATCTTATGCACTAGCTGTTGTATCTTATGCACTAGCTGTTGTGTCATATGCACTAGCTGTTGTATCGTATGCACTAGCTGTTGTATTCTATGCACTAGCTGTTGTATCTTATGCACTAGCTGTTGTATCGTATGCACTAGCTGTTGTATCCTATGCACTAGCTGTTGTATCTTATGCACTAGCTGTTGTATCTTATGCACTAGCTGTTGTATCTTATGCACTAGCTGTTGTATCTTATGCACTAGCTGTTGTATCTTATGCACTAGCTGTTGTATCTTATGCACTAGCTGTTGTATTCTATGCACTAGCTGTTGTATTCTATGCACTAGCTGTTGTATCCTATGCACTAGCTGTTGTATCTTATGCACTAGCTGTTGTATCTTATGCACTAGCGGTTGTATCTTATGCACTAGCTGTTGTATCTTATGCACTAGCTGTTGTATCCTATGCACTAGCTCTTGTATCTTATGCACTAGCTCTTGTATCCTATGTCCTAGCTCTTGTATCTTATGCACTAGCTGTTGTATCTTATGCACTAGCTGTTGTATCTTATGCACTAGCTGTTGTATCTTATGCACTAGCTGTTGTATCTTCTTATTATTTTTACTCATTTGATTCAAATCATGCATGAAAGTGAATCTGAAATGCAGTTTGACATGACCCTTTAAAAAGATTAGTATGAATTGATTGCAAATCCCCATAACCTATGACATGAGGTCATCCCAATAACCTGTAACATGAGGTCATTCCCATAACCTGTGACATGAGTTCATCCCCATAACCTGCGGCATGAGGTCATCTCCATAACCTGTGACATGAGGTCATTCCCATATCCTGTGACATGAGGTCATTCCCATAACCTGTGAAATAAGATCATCCATATAACCTGTGACATGAGATCATCCCCATAACCTGTGACATGAGGTCAGATGGTTTGTAGCATAAAGCTCCCACTCTTTAAGGCCAGCCATGTCTTCTCCAAACAAATGTTACCGTATCTGTGAATCCTTGCAAATGCTGTGATACGATCAGAGCATAGAGAATATGTGTTATCATCCTAGACATTTACGCATCATTATACATGAGTCACCCTTTTCATTTCGCGATCTGCCTTCCAGACTCATTGATTGTGTTTGCACAAGCTAGTGATCTGACCCACTTCAAGCGATCAGATCTGCCAATTTTTATTGTGAGAACGATGAACGGTTCTGATCGCCGTTTTTAATGATCCACATTTTTAACTTACGGTAAACTCCTGCCCGCGAGCAGATCGCCTGAGTTATACTCAGGTGGAAACATGTCATTGGTCCTGCAGTTGTCAGCTGGTTTATTATCAGGAGGAATCATGATTCGGAGATTTGTGTGAACATGTCCATAGCATCTAAAGGTGCTGAAACCTTGCAGGAGGTTATGTACATTGCATTGCTTGGTAAGCGGCAAGTGGATAACCGCTAAGTGGATAACCGGCAAGTGGATAACCGTTAAGTGGATATACTTTATTTTCTCTGCAGGGGATGTGTTAAATTTTTGTTTTGCAAGTATTTTCAGATAAATTGGCATGAGAGCAATCTATCAAACTTTGATGATTTTGTTTCATTAAGCTTTAAACTTTTATAAATAAGAAAATTGAACAAAAACAAGAAGACAATCAAAATATTCATTACTTTTTCCTTCCAGAGAAAAGGGAATTTCCTTGTTCTCTTCTAGTGTCTTTTTAAGCTTTGTCTCCAGTGAAGAAAAAAAAACAACTTGTGAGCTAATCTCCTAAGTTTCACACCTAAATGAAAGTTGATAAATAATGTTCTATTCTTATAGTTCATGTAAATCACTGCTCTTCATCTGGATAATACCCCACCAGAAGTGTAAAGAGGTGAGAAGAACAGGATAATATATGATAACAGTATGGTGCTCAATACTTTGATCAATAATGTTGTCAAACTTTTAAAATTAGCCTGTCCTGTACACGTGCACTCCGACATCCACCTCCCCCTCTCCCCCCTCTCTCTCCCCCTTTCTCTCTCCCTCCCCCTCTCTCTCCCCCTCTCTCTCCTCTCTGTCTCCCCCTCTCTCTCTCCCCTCTCTGTCTCCCCTCTCTCTCCCCCTCTCTCTCCTCTCTCCCCCTCTCCCTCTCTCTCTCCCTCTCTCTCTCCCTCCTTTCTTTCCCCCTCCTTTCTCTCCCCTCTCTTTCCCCCTCTCTCCCCCCTCTCTCTCTCCCTCCTCTCTCTCCCCATCTCTCTCTCCCTCCTCTCTCACCCCTCTCTCTCCCCATCTTTCCCCTCTCTCTCCCCCTCTCTCTCTCTCCCCTTTCTCTCTCTCCCCTCTCTCTCTCTCCCTCTCTCCCTACTCTTTCTCCTCTCTCTCTCTCTCGCCCCTCTCTCTCTCGCCCCTCTCTCTCTCCCCTTCTCTCCCCTCCCTCTCTCCCCCTCTCTCTCTCCCCTCTCTCTCTCCCCTCTCTTTCTCTCTCCCCTCTCTCTCTCTGTCTTAGTTCATGTAATTAAATACAAACTCGCACAAACATTTAATATAACCTTTTCTGAGAAAGTGCCGTTTTGAATCTAAAAACATAATAAGCACCTGGCATGTCAAAGCTTGTTGAACCGACGGCACCAATATAACCTGCCTGATTAAAATCTGAACCAACGGATTTAAATATGAAGTTCACTGTGTCCACTCTTATAGATACAGGGCCCCTGTGTGAACACTCCTAGAGTCCTCAATGAGACTAAGATAAGTTCCCATGTCTTTGCTCAGTAGATCCACTTTTTAATTGGAAAATTAATTATATTCCAGTTACTATAGTCCAAGAATACACTTCTAAGTACTTTTAATTATGAAATTGTCATTTCACAATAGTGACCAAAATCTCATAGAAATAATTGAAAGAAAAGCATACTGTTGCATTGTGAATTCAGCAAGGATGAAGAGTGCATGTGTGAGAGCAGTGATTCTACAACAGTATCCCTGGTGAGAGTATGTTTACTTTACCATACAATTGACATTTTGAGATGATAAATTGCTGTAACAAGCTCCCTGTCAGCAGGGAACACGCTTACCATAAATCTGATTCTCAGTGAGGACAGATGTCAAGTCTTGATCGTTTATCTTCCAAAGTTCATTAAGGAAAACAATGTGAATGGCAGGCACTCTTATAGGCTGTTATTGTGAAAGATCTTTTTTAAAACTCCAAAATAGGCAACGTAATTAATTCAAGTTTTACAAAATGAAAATCATGATATTGCAGCATTAAGAGGAGTCTTATCATTCATGATATTGCAGCGTTAAGATGAGTCTGATATTGCAGCGTTAAGATGAGTCTTATCATTCATGATATTGCAGCATTAGGACAAGTCTTATCATTCATGATATTGCAGCGTTAAGATGAGTCTTATCATTCATGATATTGCAGCGTTAAGATGAGTCTGATATCGCAGCGTTAAGATGAGTCTTATCATTCATGTTATCGCAGCATTAAGATGAGTCTTATCATTCATGATATTGCAGCATTAAGATGAGTCTTATCATTCATGATATTGCAGCATTAAGATGAGTTATCATTTATGATATTGCAGCATTAAGATAAGTGTAATCATTCATGATATTGCAGCGTTAAGATGAGTCTTATCATTCATGATATTGCAGCTTCAAGATGAGTCTTATCATTCATGATATTGCAGCGTTAAGATGAGTCTTATCACTCATGATATTGCAGCGTTAAGATGAGTCTGATATCGCAGCGTTAAGATGAGTCTTATCATTCATGTTATCGCAGCATTAAGATGAGTCTTATCATTCATGATATTGCAGCATTAAGATGAGTCTTATCATTCATGATATTGCAGCATTAAGATGAGTTATCATTTATGATATTGCAGCATTAAGATAAGTGTAATCATTCATGATATTGCAGCGTTAAGATAAGTCTTATCATTCATGTTATTGCAGCGTTAAGATGAGTCTTATCATTCATGATATTGCAGCGTTAAGATGAGTCTTATCACTCATGATATTGCAGCGTTAAGATGAGTCTTATCATTCATGATATTGCAGCGTTAAGATGAGTCTTATCACTCATGATATTGCAGCGTTAAGATGAGTTTTATCATTCATGATATTGCAGCGTTAAGATGAGTCTTATCATTCATGATATTGCAGCATTAAGACAAGTCTTATCATTCAATCTGATGCAGGTTTTCTTCATGTAACCTTAGCTGCTGGATTTTATAATCCCATTCTTTAACTTTCATGGATGGCATCAATTTATTTTCTGTAATATTTTAATGAATTGTAATGAATTGTTTTAATTATTTAGAAAGTTAAAGTAATGATTATGATGGAAAAAAAAAAAAAGCTGTAAAATGCCAGCAAGCCCAAAGCCCTGGCTGGGGTACTTTGATAAGAATTCTTGTATGCTATTGGCTTGTTATTGTTGTCCTTGTTACGAAAAGTATTTCATAGGATCCATTGTACTGGAGAATAGTCATGAATAACACATCAGGAATAACAGCACCCACTGCACTCTTGTACCTAATCTTATACATAGATGTGCATGGGTTATTGTCTAATTTGTTTCAGTATTATTATCACAGGACATTTTCAGTTCATGCATGGGTGTGTTGGAGGGGACCTCAGTTCCCCCCTTGTTTAAATTGAATGAAATTTTATTGGGGGCTCCGGATGGCTTAAAAAATTCATCGGAAAGAAAAGAAAAGTAATCTTTTCAGAATTTCATGCATTCCAGCCAGTATTTTCATTCATTAATTTTCCACCCTGAACTGACTTAGTACATGAGGTCTCATGCAATCAGTGGCATAGCCAGCCTCGCCATTCACCCCATAGCCAAGGGGCTTAGACACCTGACTTAGCTCACCTTTTCTTTCTCATTTCAGATGCATTGCTGATGGTTTGTTTGTGATTGATGTAAACCAGACGTACCAAGCACTGGCAACAACGCAGGCAACTCTTCTTGTAACTGGTAGGTTTTATTTCTTGTTAAATGGCAAGTGGTCTGGTGCATGTTGTTATGCTCAAAAGAATTATGATGCATTTAGTCTTTCTTGAGATATATCTGTGGTAATGTGAAATTTGAAAGTAATTTATCATTTGTACTTATTAAGATAAAACATTTTGATCTGCCTTAATCCTTAAATTCTCATGCGTTTGTGACGCGACTGGTATTGGTCATGCACTTTTCAAAAAATGATTTCACTGCCTGAAAACCGGCGAGGAACTTCCAAAGACATCAATGCATCTAATCCAGGTCGAATTTTGACTGCCCCTATCAGCAAGATAATTTTTTGGGGGCAAAAGTTGTGAAAAATATCATGATTTTTAGCCTTTTGGCAAAAATCGAAGTTTCTGATCACGATACAACTCCTCATGGGACTCCCAAATTGATATCAAACTCCACGACATCCAGCCCACCATTCCAACCAAACTCACCATCAGCAATCTCTCCCGTATCGACAACGTCCATATTACCCACCTTAGAATAGGTCACACCCACCTCACTCACTCCCACCACATAAAAAGGAAATTTCACAAACAATCTAAATATGTAGACAATTCTTCCATTTTTATTATTCACAAGAAAAAATACAAGCTCAAAAAAATTGGCCTAATTTTCCCTAAAATTTGCATATTTAAGTCGATAATTTGTTTATTTTGACTTTTTTATTAAAAAGTTTGTTGTCTTACATGTAGCATTCATGCATTCATATACACCGCACTTGTAGTAATACAAAGAAAAAGGAATTTTATGAAAATTAATTTTTAAAGAAACTTTCCGAAAAATTTCATTCACGTTTTGGACCCATTGGGACTATAAGGATTAAAAGAGCACTTGGCCAGTGACATTTATTCTGGGGTCTCACAATAATGAAATACTCATGTAGGCAACAGTATAACATTCAACTCTGACCTAAAATTTAAATTTGTTGTCATTCTGTGGTTGGTTTGAGTTTATGATGACAGTGCTGAGGGGGTGAATACTCCTGTGTGATACACATGGTTGATGAGCATCAAGTGATCACAAGGGTGCAAGACTCCACTTTTTGACTGTGTACAATGAGGAGGAGGTGGTGGTAGTGGGAAAAGGGGGTATTACAAGAGAAAGACCTATGATCTTTCAATTTTCTGAAAATCATTTTCTCTGTAATTGATAGCAATAGCAAACATTTGTACGCTTATTCCCCCAGTGTGCTAAAATGAAATGTACAGTATCATTGTATCTTTTTCTGGGAGAGATAGATGGGTACCTAGCATTAAGAAATTCTGCATCATGTAGGGCAATCAAATATGGCCACCACTTTTTTGGAATGGAGAATTGTTTTTGAAAGTTTAAATTTTTTACGTTGTGGAATATAATGCTTGTTTTTATATGTCATTTAGGTATATCTTCCTCTACTAATTGAAATCCAGATGTTTTGGGTTAGAAGTCCTTCCTGGCACAGTTGGAAAGCTTCCTTTAATGATTAATTGATCAATCAGGAAAGTAAAAATATTGATTTTACTGCCAGTTAAGGCTTGGACTGCCATCTTGTATGGTATAACGTGGATCATTTTCTTGGTATTTCATAACATGACATCTTTGTGATTTCAGCAGTCGTGCTCTCGTATGACCTTTCACAGCAGAAAGGGTCAGTAAGGTCACAAGGTGGTATCACCTGACTCTTACTGCTATATTTGTGTAAGTCCTGCTGGGTTTTGCTCAGACCTAATGAAAATATCATGTTATTATGAAAGTATGTAATGTCATGTCCATGCAGTAGGCCTATGTGAGAATCATACAGATTTTAAAACAAATTGAATCAGGGTCTGATATTGGGCACAAATTATGACACTTAAACATAAACAAACGTAGGTTTTATACATGAAAATGCAGTCATTTTGAAATATTGTGAACTCTGCTTGGTACAGAGTGTAACTCATGTTATATCTGTTTCTCATTGAAGGAGAAGAAATTGATTAAAAACGTCGAAGCATATTGTGAACCTATGTAATGGCGATTTCGTCCGTCCGCATTTTTTCCTGCGAAATTCTCAAAAATGTTAAAGTTTTTTGAGAATTCCTCAGAAAATAATAAAGTTTCTTCCTTAGAAAATGTTAAAGTTTCTTCCTCAAAAAATGTTAAAGTTTCTTCCTCAGAAAAAGTTGAAAGTTTTTCAGATATCCTTATGGAAGGTTAGAATGGAAGTTTTTAAGAGAGACACTTAAAACAGATTAAAGACTAGTTTTCCTAAAAAGTCTACAAAACATTTGATATTTCCTTAGAAGATAAGTGTAAAATAATATAATTTTCCAATATTCTACAGAGAACCTCAAGCATCTCTCTCGTAGCATAGAAGATTTAAAATCCTTAAAATTCTTCAAAATATTTGGGCACCAACAGTTGTATCAGGCATGATTATTACACTCCGCCTTTATTATTGTGGTCATTTGCATAAAGTTGCTACAGTATATGAACTGACAAGACTTTATTTAGTATGCCCAGTCAGGTAGTGTGACAGGATGTGACTGCATATGGACATAGGGAGGGATGCCATGTGAGACATGGATGGTGGCCATGCGGGACATATGATAGAATATATACCATATGGTATACATCAATGGCTATATCAGGCATAATAATTTGACTCCCCATCTTTTTGGTTTGCATGCGTAGCATTATGCGAACCTATGTAATGGCGATTACTTCCGTCCGGCCGTCTGGCCGTCCACAGATTTGTCCTGAGATTTCCTTAGAAATGTTAAAAATTTTTGAGAATTCTTTAGAAAATGTTAAAGTTTTTTCAGAGTTCCTCCGAAAAAGTTAATGTTTCTTCAGATATCCTTATGGAAGGTTAGAATTTCCTTATAAATAGTTACAGTTTTTCAGAGATACTTAAGATAGGATTGAAGACTAGTTTTCTTAAAAAGTCTACAATACATTTGATATTTTCTTAGAAGATAACTGTAAAATGATATAATTTTCCAAGAGAGAGAGAGAGAGAGAGTTGAACACACAATGACAATGACGGGGTCGTCGCCTGCGTATTCGGTTATGATAGTACAAATGCTATCACGAAACGCTTAATACGACCCGGACGAGAACACAGGTACGACGTACGGACAGACATAACATCGACAACCAAGTCAATGTCCACTGCCTTTGGTAACCAGTTGTGGTGCACTGGCGTCTATAATTTTCCAATATTCTTCAGAGATCTTTAAGTCTCCCTGGTAGTACTTGAGATTTAAAATCCTTAAAATTCTTCAAAATATTTGGGCACCAACGGTTGTATCAGGCATGATTTTTTAAACTCCACCTTTATTATTGTGCTCATTTGCATAAAGTTGCTACAGTATTATGACCTGACCAGACTTTTTTGGATCGCATGCGTAGCATTATGCGAACCTATGTAATGGCGATTACGGCCGTCCACAGATTTGACCTGAGATTTCTTCAGAAATGTTTAAGGTTTTTTGAGAATTCCTCAGAAAATGTTAAAGTTTCTTCAGAGTTCCACAGAAAAAGTTAAAGTTTCTTTAGATATTCTTATGGAAGGTTAGAATTTCCTTATAAAATGTTAAAGTTTTTCGAGATACTTAAGATAGGATTGAAGACTAGTTTCCTTAAAAAAGTCTACAATACATTTGATATTTTCTTAGAAGAAAACTGTAAAATGATATAATTTCCCAATATTCTTCAGAGATCCTTAAGTCTCTCTTGTAGTACTTGGGATTTAAAATCCTTAAAATTCATTAAAATATTTGGGCACCAACAGTTGTATCAGGCATAATTTTTTAAACTCCACCTTTATTATTGTGCTCATTTGCATAAAGTTGCTACAGTATTATGACCTGACCAGACTTTTTATTTAATATGCTTAGTCGGGGAGTGTGACAGGATGTGATTGCGTATAAACATAGGGAGGGATGTTATGTGGGACATGGATGGGGGCCATGAAGGACGTGTGATTTATTATTCACCATGTTGTATACACCAAGGGCTATATCAGGCATAACTCATTTGCATATAAGTTAGTATATGAACTGACACTTTCATACATAGTATGCTCAATTAGGGACTGATAGCTAGGATGAGACTTCTTATGAAGCTTATGGGATGTCATGTGAGACATAGGGTGGGATGCCATGTGGGATGCCATGTGGGATGCCATGTGGGATGCCATGTGGGATGCCATGTGGGACATGGGGTGGGATGCCATGTGGGACATGGGGTGGGATGCCATGTGGAACAGGGTGGAATGCCACGTAGGATATGTGGTGGAATGCCACGCAGGACATAGGGTGGATTGCTATGGGATGGAATGTCATGTGGGACATGGGATGATATGGGATGTCATGTGGGACATGGCGTCCCACCCCATTTCAACAAGTCATTTGCATATAAGTTATTATATGAACTGACACTTTCATACATAGTATGCTCAATCAGGGACTGTGATAGCTAGGATGAGACTTCTTATGGAGCCTATGGGATGTCATGTAGGACATGGAGTGGGATGCCATGTGGGACATAGAATGGGATGTTATGTGGGACATGGGGTGGGATGCCATGTGGAACAGGGAAGAATGCCATGTTGGACATGGTGGGATGCCACGAGTAACACAGAGTGTGACATAGGTTGAAATGCTATGTGTGACATAAGGTAGGACGCCATGTGTGACATAAGGTAGGACGCCATGTGTGACATAAGGTAGAATGCCATGTGAATTATATGAACTGACACTTTAATATATAGTATGCTCAATCAGGGACTGTGATAGCTAGGATGAGACTTCTTATGGAGCTTATGGGATGTCTTGTGAGACATAGGGTGGGATGCCATGTGGGATGCCACGTGGGACATGGGGTGAGATGCCATGTGGGACATGGGGTGGGATGCCATGTGGAACAGGGTGAAATGCCACGTAGGATATGTAGTGGAATGTCACGCATGACATGGGGTGGATTGCCATGGGATGGAATGTCATGTGGGACATGGGATGATATGTGATGTCATGTGGGACTTGGCGTCCCACCCCATTTCAACAAGTCATTTGCATATAAGATATTATATGAACTGACACTTTCATACATAGTATGCTCAATCAGGGACTGTGATAGCTAGGATGAGACTTCTTATGGATATGTAGTGGAATGTCACGCATGACATGGGGTGGATTGCCATGGGATGGAATGTCATGTGGGACATGGGATGATATGTGATGTCATGTGGGACTTGGCGTCCCACCCCATTTCAACAAGTCATTTGCATATAAGTTATTATATGAACTGACACTTTCATACATAGTATGCTCAATCAGGGACTGTGATAGCTAGGATGAGACTTTTTATGGAGCCTATGGAATGTCATGTAGGACATGGAGTGGGATGCCATGTGGGACATGGAATGGGATGCCATGTGGGACATGGGGTGGGATGCCATGTGGAACAGGGTAGAATGCCATGTGGGACATGGTGGGATGACACGAGTAACACAGAGTGTGGCATAGGTTGGAATGCCATGTGTGACATAAGGTAGGATGCCATGTGTGATATAAGGTTGGATGCCATGTGTGGCATAGGGTAGGAGGCTATGTGGGACATAGGGTAGGAGGCCATGGGGACATGGGATGTGGGACATGGGATGTGATGCCATGTGGGACATAAAGTAGGATGTCATTGGGACATTAGGAGGGATACCATGTGGAACATATGGTGGGATGCTATGTGGAACATCAGGTGGGAAGCCACTGATGCGGGACACAGGGAGGGATGCCATGTGGGACATAGGGAGGGATGTCATGTGGTACATATGGTTGGATTAATGTGGGACATACATGTAGGATGGGATCCATGTGGGTCATAGTGTGGGATGCCATTTGGGACATATGGTGGAATGCCATGTGGGACATATGGTGGAATGCCATGTGAGACACTGTATGGTGGTTTGCCATGTGGGAGATATAGTGGAATGCCATGTGGGACAAGGCATGAGATGTCATGTGGGACATAAGGTGGGATGTCATTTGGTACATAGGATGTGGGACATAGGGTGGAATGCCATGTGGGTCATAGGATGGGATGCCCTGTGGAACATATGATGGAATGCCACGTGGGACATATGATGGAATGCCACGTGGGACATATGATGGAATGCCACGTGGGACATGGGATGTCATATGGGACATGGCGTGGGATGCCATGTGGAAGATATAGTGAAATACCATGTGGGACATGGGATGCCATGTGGGACTAAGTGTGAGATGCCATTTTTATAATTGGCTGGGTCATATAATTTAACCATGTGGTATTTACCGTTCCAGTTTAAATCAAAATATGGAAAAATTTCTATTCTATTCTAGTTGTGAGTACTAATTTCCTTACTCATTTTAGCATGGAGATTGCACATATGATCTCACAGGGGCTCATTGTAAATGAATTATCAAACAGGATTTGGTTATGAAGAATAAAATCTGCTTAATTTCCTCTCAGGTAATCAAAGTTTGAACAAAAGATATGAGTAAGGCTTTAATGCAACAAGTTATGTCACAGAGCTGTATTGAATTATGTGTATCAGCTTTTGTAGATCATTAATTTATCTTTTGGGTACAGGATGCAAGAAAAGAAATTGTATTTTTTTTATGCAAATTTGCCAGTGACCTTTAGGGTTTGTTTATAAGTATTGATGTGTATGGTTATACTACACTAATGTAATGCAATCATAGTACAATCAGTCACTTGGAGGATATAATAGTTGTGTCTTAAAACAAAAATTAGATTTTTCTTTGTAATCAGAAAAGACAAATTACCATATTAATTCTACATCACCAGAAGCTGGCGGCCGAAAAGTGAGGGTGTATTTTCCTTTAGTCTCAAGATTATTTAACACACTTTTGTGCATGTGATGATGGTATAGAAAACCTTTGAAAGGAATGTTTAAATGTAATATAATTATTTCTTATGAATACTATTTTCCACGGGTTCTGTATCAAAAATTAGACATGTTATTTTGTAATTCCCTTGATTAAGCAAAAAGGATGCCCAGTAGCTTAACGGGGAGAATAGGGGAAGGGGGGGGGGAAGCAGGGAGGGCAGCCACCCCCGGCCTGGGCCTCAAAATGTACCATTATACCTATATTCCATAGGCCCCACCCGCCCCGGCCCGTAGGGCCCTTAGCTATGCCACTGAAGATGCCCACACTTTTCGACCAAGACCTCCTTTAACTTACAGTGATTTGTTATTAAGATATAAAAGTCAGACTGTCTTTAAGATATAAATCTTCTGAAACTTTATAAAATCCTATTGCTCCAACTTTGAGTAAAAAGATAATTTTTCTATATTTTGTTCTATACATAAGGTTTTGAAAGTATCTCTTTTGGTAGGAATTAGAAATGTGCTTGTGACTAGATTGGCTGAGAAGTTCCAATGGGAAGTCTGTCGGTTAGAAGTCAAAACTCAGGAAACATTCAGGAATACATCCTTCCTCTGGTTCAGTGGAGTGTACCTGGTACTTGTACTGTCTGATCAAACAATAGACTACACAAACAGTGCTCAAACCTTCCACGTTCTGATAGATTATAATGGTAACCAAATTTAGTCTTTTCCTTCTAATAACAAAAAAGTGATTGAATTTAAGTTCCATACTACTAATAAAAACATGTATCTTTAGTTGAGGTGTATTATTAGTTTCCCTATGATTACCGTATTCAACAAAAATAGAATTGCAACACATTTTAGCTTCACACCATAGGTTTCAAAAGGCCACCTCCCCATCTTTATTCAAAACTTCCTCTCACCCAGGCAATTCCAAGTTCGTATTGGCCATACCCTTTCTAACCCCTACCCTCAGAAAAGGGCATCCCCCAAGGCAGCTTCCTCTCCCCCATCTCTTCAACCTGAGCATTAACAACATTGTGGACAACCTTGGCCCCAACATCAAACGTGCCCTCTATGTGGCGACTTCACCACCTTCTACTCCTCCCCTAGCTTTCCTCTTGTCAAAAATAGGCTCCAACTCAGCCTCAACTGGCTGCAAGAATGGTGCAAAAATAACGATTTTAAATTCTTCAAATACAAGACAGTCTGCATGCAATTCTGTCATTTCAACAACCTCCACCCCAACCCGAACCTCTTGCTCAATGGCAATTGCTTCCCTAAAGTTGACCACAGTAAGTGCCTAGGTTTAACCCTAGATCCCAAGTTCTTCTACAAGCAACACATCACCTACCTGAAACAGAAATGCAACAGCTCCCTCAACATTCTTCGCCTCACCATTCTTCGCCTCACCATTCTTCGCCTCACCATTCTTTGCCAAGCTCAACTAAGGCAATTTTGTCTACTGTACCGCTCACAACTCTTACCTCAACAACATCAACAACATCCAAAATGAAGCCCTCAGGCTTTGTCTGGGTGCCTACAGGACCTCCCCCATCACCAGCCTTCTTGTAAAGCCAACAAAGCCCCCTAGCTGCTAAGGTGTAGAAAGCTTAGCTTTTCCTACGCTTTTAGAGCCCTCACCAACACTCAGAACTCTGTTTACAACCTCATTAGGTACCCCAATTTCTCCACCCTCTTTGATAGGACTAAAACCCTATCCCCTCCCTTCAGCTTATGCATCAAACTCGACCTCCACCATCTCGACATCAACCCCGCCACTAATGGCATGCTCTCCTGGCCCACTTTCATCCCTGGGCCACCCCTCCCTCCCTTCTATCCACTTGGGCCTCTCCACTCATCACAAAACCAAAACCCATCCCAACCTCTTCATCAACCTCCACAACCAAATCAAAGACCAACTTTCGAACTACACCTTATTTATACTGATGGCTCCAAGGAAGGCGACAAGACAGCTGCTGCCGTCATTCAAGACATTATCCTCATTAGCAGGCTTCCCAACTTCTCATCCATCCTCTTGTCTGAGGCCAAGACCATCATACTCGCCTTAACTTTATTGAGTTCTCTCTGCTCAGCCACTTTGCCATCTACTCAGACTCCAAGTCTGTCCTTCTTTACTCAATCTTAAATTGGATAACCCCACGTCCCACCTCCTCCATAAACTCCTTTTGGTCCCCCCCCCCCTCCTCTTCCCGCAGGAAGAGTATTCTTTTCTTCTGGATACCCAACCATGTTGGCATCACTGGCAATGACAGAGCTAAGCTTGCCCTCAACCTTTCCCTACTCCTTTTCCCAAAACCCTTTCTGACATCAAACCGCTTATCGCTTCTCTTGTTCGTAACCCCTGGCAAATCTCGTGGGACTCCCAAATTGATAACAAACTCCACGTCATCCAGCCTACCATTCCAATCAAACACAACATCCACAATCTCTCTCGTGCCGACTTCCACATTACTCGCCTTAGAATAGGTCACACCCACCTCCATCACTCCCACTTCCTTATTGGCTCCCCCCCACCCCTCTGTAACAATTTCCATTGCTTTCTCACAGTCCACCACGTCCTCCTTGCCTGCTCCCTGTACAACCTTCCCAGAACTTCCCTCACCTCCCTCAACTCAATAACCCGAGCTCTTCCAAAAAACACCCTCTCGATAAAATTATTCCTTCCTTCATCATGCTGCCCTCTACAACCATATTTAGTCCTCCTCTCCCACCCCACTCTCTCTACTTTTGCCTCTTTTTGCAGCCATGCACTTCCTCACACATCCGTTGGTCCAAACATATTGGCCTTCATTAGTTATTGATAGCATTATCAATTTCTCGCAGTCAATAAGGAAAGTAATAAGGAAATTTAATGAATAATAAAGAAATCAATAAGGAAAATTGAAAGACGTAAGCAACATTACCAGCACGGCAGTGTTCACTTCTGGATTTATTTATGGGATGATACCTTTCGTTTAAAGTGGTCCTGCCATGGGGGTCGGAACTAACATTAAATATGTAAATTGGGTTAATTGATTTGCACAAAGATAGCTTTCAGCACAAAACCTAATCGATAACGAGAAAATTGCAAAAGAAAAATGCATTTTTCGTCATCTTGACAAAAAAACAGAATAAGGCTCATTACGCAATGACGTCATTTTGGGAATGCCTGTATGTAAACAATGCATCGATGCCACATATAATGTGTATCCGCCATTGAAATTTTACAACTAGTATCTATAGCATCTCTGTTGGTTCTTCTAAACTATTACGTTTTCCAAGCAAATATTAGACAAAATGCCGCAGCGTTGTGTAGATGAAGGATGCAGTAATATGAATTCTCAAACTTAAAAGTTGTTCATCAATAACAAAGGGCAACAAAACGAGACAATTTTAGACATGTTTTGTGCACTTGATATGAATCGAGTTTTCGGGGCTTACTGGGTACAGTGTCATATTCAGCTCACTCCAGATTGTTACCCCTGTTCTGTTCCATTTAAACAGTAGCTTGACCACATCATCTTTGACAGGAAATTTTTACTGTTTGCGAGTAATAAAAATTCAAATAAAAGAAACAAGAGGAAGAAGAAAAATAAAAGACTCAATGAAATTCAAAATCTTAACCTCTAGCTCAAAAGGCGAAGCCGTAACCGACTGGGCTACTTACCTAATCAGTTGAAAATAGGTATAATTTATTTTATACATCATGTAAAATATGATCGAAAGAAGAAAAATCGATAAAATAAAACTGATTTATAATTATTGTGTCCATATACCAGTCTGTTAAAAAGTAAACTAATACAATTTTCACAATTTCTTCAAAAACTTTCAATTCAAGTGCAAAAGCGCATACGGATTGCGTGAATGAACTAGTCAGTTCATGTAGAAGCGCATACGGATTGCGTGAATGAACTAGTCAGTTCACGTAGACGTGTTGACTAAACGTCAAGCGACAGAGACTTGAATATTGATTAATAAAACTTTATATTTTCATTAGACTTGAAAAAAAAAGTAGATGTTGTCGCAAACACTTCAATTTGATTATGTTAAACAAAATATTACTTGCGAAACAATACAAATTTTATTCCGACTACGCAAGCCTTGTACTGTAGGACCGTGTAAGGGTCCGTGTAAGGGTTGTAAGCCTGATCCTTCTTTCTTGTCTGCAAGTGGTTCAAATTCAAAAGGAACGATATCCCTTCATTATGAGAATGTTCTTCATTTATTTCCAAATCATTTTCATCATAGGTTGAACTTGAAGATGACAAATTAAGATCTAAACAGCCCGAAAAACTTTAGTAATCAGATGCTATTTGTAAATGGTTAGTATGTGTGTGATGCATTGTTTACGATCAACAATTCCTGAAATGAAGTAGCAAATTGTTATGATGTCACAAAACCTTTTCAACTTTTTTTCAGAGCAAGCAATAAATGATCAATTTTTAAGTCCTTTTTCATCATGAAAATTATTGAATTTAAGGATATGAAAGACCTATAATAGGTTCAATCTCAATTTTGTTTAGAAGGCATGGCAGGACCACTTTAACAACTACCAACACTGTTTTGCTGTGCTTTATTGTTGAATTTCTAGGCATTCTGATGCGATCTTGGTGTATGTTTCATCATATCCTGAAAGGTAGAACTCTAGGGTGTTTCTCCTTAAATCACAACTAAATTTTTGACCTGGTTATCTGTAGGTGAAACTATTTGGACTGATCATTTCCGATTTTTCGTGCTCCGTGTAACAAAGAGGAAGTTATAAAGAACTAGTAGCTCTTTGTAAAATCATTTCTATAAACAAGATCATGTGTTGGTCTTGGTGTGTTGCTCACCAGAATCTTTTAAAACGGGAATAACTTACTAAGGGGATGGGTAAAAGGTTAGGAGGGGGAGGGGTGGAGAGGGTGGACAATGTGATCAGTACAACTGGGACAAATGGCAGGTGTATTGGATTACATAGATGTTTTAGTGTTGATAGCTGTATTGGGGATGCAGGTGAATTAGGGATGGTAAGTAGGAAGGGTAGGTGGTATCTAAGTGCCAAAAGGAAAGTACCATAAGACTTTCAATCTTTACAAACGTGTCTGTATGTTATGAACATCAGTTATGAACATTTTGGTGGATTGTAGTTTCCATTCATATAATGTGGAAGTACACCGTACTGTAGATTAATATTAGTTAAGGTCTGACACCATTAATCATCTGAAAACGATGGATAAAACAGATGTAATTTTGTAAGTGTAAAGAAATTTGTATAAATTTTTAATGAAATAATGTAGTAATTTAAAGAAAACGTGTGGCATTTATGGATGCTTTTGGTTATCAGGCAGTTGTAGAACATTCTTTGAGACTTTCCATTCATTTTTAAAAGCATAAACTATTCTTTTTACACTGTTGTACCATTTGTAATATAGTACTCTTGAGGATTACTAAAATTGTTTTCCTTATTTCTAGTGCAAACATTATCCATTCTATTTCTAATTATTCAAAGTTAAATATCAGAAAGAATCATTTTTCTCTTTGACCAAGTATTCAGGCCTTCGAGAGAAGGCTACATAAATTTTGGATCAGTCAGCCAATAGAGTACACAGTTATACTAAAAATATCAAATCATCCAGACATCTTGTTGCAGAATTAGATGATTCAGAAGAAGAGCAGGTACAAGATAAACTGAGGTGCCTTCTACCAGGGATCTGTTATTTGGGATCTCTGCTTTTACTAGGGATCTGTTATTAGGGATCCCTGCTTATATCAGGGATCTGACATTTAGGATTCCTGCTTCTACTAGGGATCTCTTATTTGGGACCCATACTTTTATCAGGGATCTGTTATTTGGGATCCATGTTTCTACCAGGGATCTGTTATTTGGGATCCCTGCTTCTACTAGGGATCTGTTATTTGGGATTCCTGCTTCTATCAGGGATCTGTTCTTTGGAATTCCTGCTTGTTCCAGGGATCTGTTATTTGGGACCCCTGCTTCTTTCTACTAGGGATCTGTTATTTAGGCTTCCTGCTTCTACCAGGGATCTGTTATTTAGGCTTCCTGCTTCTACCAGGGATCTGTTATTTAGGCTTCCTGCTTCTACCAGGGATCTGTTATTTGGGCTTCCTGCTTCTACCAGGGATCTGTTATTTGGGCTTCCTGCTTCTACCAGGGATCTGTTATTTGGGCTTCCTGCTTCTACCAGGGATCTGTTATTTGGGCTTCCTGCTTCTACCAGGGATCTGTTATTTGGGATCCCTGCTTGTACCAGGGATCTCTTATTTGGGGTCCCTGCTTCCACCAGGGATCTGTTATTTGGGACCCTTGCTTCTTTCTACTAGGGATCTGTTATTTGGGCTTCCTGCTTCTACCAGGGATCTGTTATTTGGGCTTCCTGCTTCTACCAGGGATCTGTTATTTGGGATCCCTGCTTGTACCAGGGATCTCTTATTTGGGGTCCCTGCTTCTACCAGGGATCTGTTATTTGAGACACCTGCTTCTTTCTACTAGGGATCTGTTATTTGGGCTTCCTGCTTCTACCAGGGATCTGTTATTTGAGACACCTGCTTCTTTCTACTAGGGATCTGTTATTTGGGCTTCCTGCTTCTACCAGGGATCTGTTATTTGGGCTTCCTGCTTCTACCAGGGATCTGTTATTTGGGCTTCCTGCTTCTACCAGGGATCTGTTATTTGGGGTTCCTGCTTCCACCAGGGATCTGTTATTTGGGACCCTTGCTTCTTTCTACTAGGGATCTGTTATTTAAGCTTCCTGCTTCTACCAGGGATCTGTTATTTGGGATCCCTGCTTCTACTAGGGATCTGTTATTTGGGATTCCTGCTTGTTCCAGGGATCTGTTTGGGATCCCTGCTTCTACCAGAAATCTCTTATTTGGATCATTGCTTCTATCAGGGATCTGTTATTGGGCTTCCTGCTTGTGCCAGGGATTTGTAAGAATCTGTAAGATGATTAGAGGGATTATTAAGATATAATCTAAATAGCCATAGTTTTGAAGGGACCTGTTTTTATGTATGTTTGGTATATGTTGTCAACTCGGAGCAAGCAGATTGTTGTTAGGGGCATTACTATGACTAGGATTGGGAGTCGAGGTGTGTATAAATAGATTCCCACCTACTAATATTCTCAAGCATGTTTTGCTATGTAACTGACCCTTTTGCATGTTCTCTTTCTCCTTTTCAGACATTTTGCCAGATATGGATGAATCCTCATCAACCTCAGAAATATTGCTAAAAGTTAAAGGTAAAACAACATGTTATGCCGCCATTCTTGTTACCTGCATATTGTGAGATACAAATTACTTCTTTCATGGCATTTTTGGTTCTGATGCGATAGTCATGATGTGGTGTGTGGGTGTGGGTGTATGTGTATTTGTGATGCCCAGCTTGTGAGCAATATCTCAAGAACGATAAACCAGGATTCATGTTATGTGGGTACACAGATAGCCCATGGTCCATGGATGTGCCGTATTAGTTTTGGTAGCGATGTCATGCATATAAATGAGTAGGCGGAGCTTAATGTTAAAATCTTTAAATACTCATATTTCAACAACTGCATGACTTGATTTGTTTCAATTTTGGTATAATTGTGTTCTTAGCTAGTGTGAACATGTTCATAGTACAAAATTGTTGAATTTCATTAATATGCATAGTGGGCGGGGCTTAACATATGTTGTTGAAAAAAGCTTGTATAAACACAGTTTCTCAAGAACGATATATGTGATTCAGTTCATATGTGGTACACAGATAGCCCATAGTGTACAGATGTGTTCTATAGTTTTTGGTGGTGATGTCATGTATATTAATGAGTAGGCAGGTCTTAATGATGAAATCTTTAAATGTTCATATCTTAAACCACATGTATGATGCTAGCTAGTGTGTACATGTTCATGGTACCAAAATGTTGAATTTCATTAATATGGATAGTGGGTGGGGCTTAACATGATTTTGTTGAAAAGAGCTTGTACACACAGTATCTCAAGAATGATACATGGGATTCAGTACATAAGTGGTATGCAGATAGCCCATCATTTGCTGATACGCTTGGGCAATATATTTATATTTCGATATTGACCCATATCGACATGGCTAATATTGAGTTCAAGAGTCATATCGATTTTCTTGATATATTGCTATGACCTTCAATATTGTGTTACGGCTCAGGCTCAAAATGGGAAGAAACCAGTAAACAGATATTCTTAAAGCATAATGGTTGTTTATTTGAAGATTTATGTACATATTTTACAAAGATTTCTGTTAATTTACACAAAACTTTTCATTTGAATTTTTTTGTGCTGAGATGAGATGACCTTGTATAGTATCTATGATTGAAGTTTGACGTCATATATATTTGCATACCAAATTTTTATTATATCAAAATTTTTTAGATAATATATTGATATAGTATAATGATAAATATCGCCCAAGCTTATCCGCTGATGTGCTGTATTGTTTTTGATGGCGATGTCATGTATATTAATGAATAGGCGGGATTTAATGTTAAAATCCTAAAATGCTCATATTTTAACAACCGCATGACTGATTTGCTTCAAATTTGGTATAATTATGTTGTTAGCTAGTGTACTTGTTCGCAGTACAAAAATGTCGAATTTTATTAATATGCATCTATTTATAGTGAGTGGGACTTAACATGATTTTGTTGAAGAGAGTTTGTAAACACAGTATCTCAAGAATGATAGGTAGGATTTGGGTCATATGTGGTACACATATTGCCCATGGACTGTAGATGTACGTTATTGTTTTTGGCAGCAATGTTATGGATATTAATGAGTAGACAAGGCATTATGTTAAAATCTTTTTTTAAGAACCGCATGTCTGTTTTGTTTCATATTTGAAATAATTATGTTGTTAGCAAGTGTATACATGTTAATAAGATAAAAATAGTTGAATATAATTAATTGTGAAATCCCATTATTGTGAGAACTGTAAGTTATTTGCTTGTCATTGTTATTTGGAGCCCATTTTGCAATAACATTTATTATACAATAGTTACAAACTTAAACTATATATTGCATGTCGGAACCTCAAAACCTTTGGTTTCCTGGTCTGTTGTGTGTGAAGGGAAAGGGGAGGCAAAATAATTCCTCCTACATGGCATTTGTGCATAGGTGCCTTTTATCATACTACTACCAGTTTCAAACTATGTTATATCACCTTATTTTTACTGTATTTCCTGAAATCTCTATGGTTATCTCCCATATGTAATTTATAATAAAGGAAGATGAGATTAGTTACTCAAACTGTACAATCAACACCTTTGAAAGATATTGTTGTAATTTCTATATTCTCAAACGGGGCAAACTTGACCAGTATGGAAGGCACAGTGCACTCCTAAGCTGTAGTGTGTTTGTGTACTATGGAAAAATTCACAGGGCACTTCTTCTCTTTGCGACACGGAAAACATGGATTGGCTAATGGTGAGTAAGGCATAAAAAGTAACTTGAAAATAACTGACTTGAAATTAATGTCAGACTGGCAGTTAGGTGTGCACAATTAATGTCAGACTGGCAGTTAGGTGTGCACAATTAATGTCAGACTGGCAGTTAGGTGTGCACAATTAATGTCAGACTGGCAGTTAGGTGTGCACAATTAATGTCAGACTGGCAGTTAGGTAATGCACAATTAATGTCAGACTGGCAGTTAGGTGTGCACAATTAATGTCAGACTGGCAGTTAGGTGTGCACAATTAATGTCAGACTGGCAGTTAGGTGTGCACAATTAATGTCAGACTGGCAGTTAGGTGTGCACAATTAATGTCAGACTGGCAGTTAGGTGTGCACAATTAATGTCAGACTGGCAGTTAGGTGTGCACAATTAATGTCAGACTGGCAGTTAGGTGTGCACAATTAATGTCAGACTGGCAGTTAGGTGTGCACAATTAATGTCAGACTGGCAGTTAGGTGTGCACAATTAATGTCAGACTGGCAGTTAGGTGTGCACAATTAATGTCAGACTGGCAGTCAGGTGTGCACAATTAATGTCAGACTGGCAGTCAGGTGTGCACAATTAATGTCAGACTGGCAGTTAGGTGTGCACAATTAATGTCAGACTGGCAGTTAGGTGTGCACAATTAATGTCAGACTGGCAGTTAGGTGTGCACAATTAATGTCAGACTGGCAGTTAGGTGTGCACAATTAATGTCAGACTGGCAGTTAGGTGTGCACAATTAATGTCAGACTGGCAGTCAGGTGTGCACAATTAATGTCAGACTGGCAGTTAGGTGTGCACAATTAATGTCAGACTGGCAGTTAGGTGTGCACAATTAATGTCAGACTGGCAGTTAGGTGTGCACAATTAATGTCAGACTGGCAGTTAGGTGTGCACAATTAATGTCAGACTGGCAGTTAGGTGTGCACAATTAATGTCAGACTGGCAGTCAGGTGTGCACAATTAATGTCAGACTGGCAGTCAGGTGTGCACAATTAATGTCAGACTGGCAGTTAGGTGTGCACAATTAATGTCAGACTGGCAGTTAGGTGTGCACAATTAATGTCAGACTGGCAGTTAGGTGTGCACAATTAATGTCAGACTGGCAGTTAGGTGTGCACAATTAATGTCAGACTGGCAGTTAGGTGTGCACAATTAATGTCAGACTGGCAGTCAGGTGTGCACAATTAATGTCAGACTGGCAGTTAGGTGTGCACAATTAATGTCAGACTGGCAGTTAGGTGTGCACAATTAATGTCAGACTGGCAGTTAGGTGTGCACAATTAATGTCAGACTGGCAGTTAGGTGTGCACAAAGTTTTTAAATTAAGTATTTTCTTTCTCCCAGGTATTTCCATTGACTGTGCTGTTATATTCCGATTACATTTCAAGAGTTTAGTGTCCTGATATCTGACTTGCAGGTGAAAAATGATTCGATGGAATGAAAAAGATTATTACAGGAGTCTTACTTGCAGATATATGACAAATTATTTTGTTTGACTTTACAGATCCTAAGCCACCAGGTACACCAGAAGCCAGTATTAAGTCACCAGACTCCATCTCTCTAAAGTGGACAAAAAGTGATGGACCAGTTGTAAATTATATTGTTAATTATCGGTGAGTCAATGAGTGTATTAATTATTTCACTCCAGGGGTTTTTGTGGGGGAATTTTTCAGTATGTACATTATTTTACTCCAGGGATTCTTGTAGGGGCATTTTTCAGTATGTTCATTATTTCACTCCAGGGGTTCTTGTGGGGGCATTTTTTAGTATGATCATTATTTCACTCCAGGGGTTCTTGTTGGGGAATTTTTTAGTAGGTTTATTATTTCTCTCCAGGGGTTCTTGTGGGGGAATTTTTCAGTATGTTCATTATTTCACTCCAAGCGTTCGTAGGGAGGGCGCGGGGGGTGGGCGAATACATTTTTTAGTTTGTTCATTATTTCACTCTAGGAATTCTTGTGTGGACATTTTTCAGTATGTTCATTATTTCACTCCAGGGGTTCTTGTGGGGGCATTTTTCAGTATGTTCATTATTTTACTCTAAACAGCTTCTATTTTCAAAATGGATTTCTACTGTCAAAACGGATTTCTACTGTCAAAACGGACTGGAATAAAGCCTTCACATTACCATCATACTCCTTTTTTGGTATTTAATACATTCTGTACCAGAATAGCAAACAAAAAGTTTGTTAGCTTTTCTGGTACAGAGTTTTTTTTAAGTACCAAAAAAAGGAGTATAATGACAATGTGAAGGCTTTATTCCAGTCCATTTTGACAATAAAAATCCATTTTGAAAATAGAAGCTGTTTTTTTAGGGGTTCTTGTGGGTGCATTTTTCAGTATGTTCATTATTTCACTCCAGGGGTTCTTGTGGGGGCATTTTTCAGTATGTTCATTATTTCACTCCAGGGGTTTGTGGGGGAGGGGGTGGTGGAGGGGAATTTTATCAGTATGTTCATTATTTCACTCCAGGGGTTCTTGTGGGGGCATTTTTCAGTATGTTTATTATTTTACTCCAGGGGTTTGTGGGGGGAGGAAAATGGAGGGTGGGGTGGTGGAGGGGGAATCTTATCAGTGTGTTCATTATTTTACTCCAGGGTTTTTTGTGGGGGAATTTTTCAGTATGTTCATTATTTCACTCCAGAGTTCTTGTGGGATAATTTTTCAGTTTATTCATTTTTTCACTCCCTTGGTACTTGTGGGGGCATTTTTCAGTTGCTTATGGCTATTAATCAGTGATATTTTCAGTACAATTGTCCATAAACTGTGTTGTAAATCCTATGATGATACAATGCATAAACTTTCAGTAGTGATATGTATTTATATTACTGTAAACTTCCTTGTCTAATTGTGCCTATGTAAATCTTAAATGATTTTTACTGCTTCCAGGGATGAAATAATTATGGTGATTTGCGCAATGCATTTGTGTAGTACTAAGACAGCATTTTTAGTTTTTGTATCATTAGTTAAACTTTTTTTCTAAAAACCTTTCTGCAACTTAAATCAAAGCCTTCGTTTGTGCGTTAATTTACAAATTGGGGCCAAAGGCTATTTTCAGGTGTCAATTTATATAGCTTGGCCTCTTTGACTTAATTTTGACGGGGCATCTCTTTTATTTCAGTATTGTCGCACATCGGCTTAGAATACAAGTAATTGCAAGTTTCTATCATTTATACCTCTCAGCTCTCTGGAATTTGATTTATTCTAAGCATGATGGCTGCCTTAATATCTCATCACCCACATATACATATTTGTGGGGATAAGATATTTAGGGCTGTGAACGTTTAGGGATTTTGGTAAACGTGTACACGCAAAAAAAAAAAGGGAGCGTGTATCCTTTACACATGTTTAGTACCATATTTTTCGGGGGTACACCAAAATTGCTCCAAATTTACAATGCGAAGTAAAAAAAATTACGCAACCAGTATGGCAAAAGTATTGACTCCATTGCCCAAATAGACGCTCAAGTTTTGCTTTCCAAATCGTATAAAGTTTACTTCTACGGTATAATTCATCATTTTTATGGAAAATATGCATGGGAATTTAGTTTAGAAAGAACAGATAATTTCCTTTCAATGTCATTTAAACTCAACATCGCATAACTTTTTTTGCCCTACTCGCTACGGCTTTCAAAGTTTCACTGTGAAAATCTTGCATACTAGGCCTATGATACCTCGCCGTAAAACATTTCAAAACTACGCCAATCCCTGGAAGTTCTGAAATATCAGTCCTCTCGAAAAAATGGCTGCCATCTATGCGAAGCACCTAGAATTTCAGTTCTGTCAAAACCTTTTTATGTTTGTTTATTTTGCAATATTTTTTCTGTCTTGCAAAATTATTTTGACTCATTAGGTAATATTTACATGTAAATGTACTGATTGTCACAATTTAAGTATTTTGACTGTGTTTGTTGGTTGATTTAACAGCTTGTAAAACGGGCCTTGATTGCGTGGGATTTAAAGCCTTATTAATTATGGCCTAACGTTAGGCCTATTGTTAGTTTCATTGTTTACTGCTGCACATTCGCGGTGCATTTTACAAATTAGCCTACTCAGATTTCGGCGAAATCAAAGTGCATAATATCCCCATTCATAGGTGATTTCTGCGCATTTGTGATCCTCACATTTAAAAAGGATTATGCTAATCGGGTTTACAGTTTGTAAAAAGTCATTGATTAGAAATTTGTCAGCCGGATGTGTGTGTGATTTGAATCATGAATGATCATATTGATTTTCAACGGCATAACTGACTGAAAAACTATTACTCGCAATGAAGTATTTAGTAAACTTTTACAAGGATTTGCGAGCGTGTAGCGTGTACACGCTAAACGGTCACAGCTCTAAAGATATTATAGTTACTTTGCTGTAATTGCCTGTACCTCCTACACTACATGGCCACCCCCCTTGATATTAGGGGCTGGTGGGGGCTGGTGGGGCCCTCCTGGGTCTCATATGATGACCTCATATTAGGGGTTAGGGGTAATAAGTTTTTGGAACGGACAAAACTTTGTGATTTTTACATCTGTCCGTGTGTATGTGTGTGCGTGTGCATGTGCGTATGCAACAATTAATTTTGTGTAGCTTATAAGTAAAAAAATGTAATACACACATGAACCAAAATTTATGGAAGGGTACCCCTGGCCCGGAACTTATGTCCCCAAGGTTTTGGGGTTCAAAGGTCATTGGTCAAATGGGACATGTTTTTGGTGATGGCTGTATCTTTGAAGGAATTACTTAGTATCTTTATAAATTGCATAGGTGGGTAGGGCTTAACATTCTAATACAACTTGAAATGATTGGACTTCAAAAGGTCAAATGTCATGGGTCAAAGGTCAAATAAGTGCTTTTTGTGTAAAATTTTGCAGATTCTTTAACTCAAAAAGTGCAAGACGTATATCAACCTCATGTTGTACCATGATGCCTTGGCACATGAATTTGTGTCCCGTATAGACTTGGGTCAATTGGTCAAAGGTCACAGAGCTATTGACCTTTTTACCATTTCCCTTATAGTTATGGAATGTTGGGTTTGACGTGAGCATGAATGGTGTCATACAGTAGGGTATGATAAATGTTAAAAATTTCAGAAGTTGTTTTAGTGATTAAGGTCAAGGGTCAGAGGTCAAATATGTGATTTTAGTCTAATTTGTACATTTTTACCTATACTAACCTTATGTTGTACCATGATACTTTGGTACACGAATGTGTCCCCGTAGACTCTGGGGCCAAAAGGTAAATGTCAAAGTTCTGTTTGTAGTCATGTGGGCAGCACAATCCATCAACACGCCTAAAGAGAGATTACCAAGCCTGTCTCAACATCTGCCTGTACTCCAGCTGGCATGGGCAGTGCAATTTATCAAGTCACAGAGCTATAGTGACCCTTTTAGCTACATGTATTTCCCCCAGATCAGCAACTCCATGGATTGCTTTCTTGTTAGCTATTTCCCCCACTATGCTGTACGCTTAAGGTGATGAGATCAGCAGCTTCATGGATTGCTTTCTTGTTATGTAGTTATTTTGTATTTTTATAAACCTCTCTTTTTCTAAGTTTGAGGGGAAATTGTGAGAAAATTTCAATCTTATCTGTTAGGTTAGAATTTATTTAAACATAGAATATGTTTTTAGGTTTACTTTGAAGAAGAAGAAAGAGGTGTTGTAGATTGTAGTTTAATCTTATGTGGATAGATTGAATTCTCACATGCTTCTGCTCAGAATTATAAATATTTGTGAAAGCTTACCTGCACATATATAATGTAATTTTGTTTAACTATTTTTCATAACTTTATTTTCATAGTATTTATGAAGCCCCATCGTGGTCACAAGAAATCCTTTTTGTAAATGAATCCCAGGCAAACAGCACGTACGTACATTTTACCGTCACCCAGTTGCTTCCTTTTACGCCATATGTCTTCCTCATTAATGCGACGTTTGAGCTAGGATACAGCAAAGTCAGCCCAGTATCAGAGATCATATACACAGCATCAGGATGTAAGTAGTCCATCAGATGGTGTCAATGACCACCATTACAAAAAATTAAAGAGTGTTTTAATCTTTAGGCATTTAATAAGCTTGTCTGAATGGGCCAACTGCTCTAAGTAGGTTAATGAGAGAAGTTAGTAATTGTGTCATTGGTGTTTTACACAGTAAGTGTTTACACATAGGGAACAGACTCTTGGGGATTTAAGCATTTCTTCCTTATTCACAATGGTAGAGATGTACAGATGAATTTAATCTTTGATTATCCTCTTTGTTAGTTTACGCTCACCATCAGTATTGTTAGACTTCAGCTTCTCTGGTGATGTTTACATGAGACCATATGGGAGGCCTCAAATTATTTAGATTACATCAAATATGAACAATACGTACATACTTAGGGTTCCCCCCTCCCCTCCCCACACATTCTGATATGAATGCTATTAATAAACAATAGTGGTTATAATTTGCTATTAGTACTTCTTTGCACTTAAATTAATAATAATCATAGGTCTCTCCAAATTATATTTTATTTCATTGTGATTAATAAAAGTAGGTTTCTTGTGACATATTGGAAAATAATAGCTTAAAACACTCCTCCATTAATCGTCAACAATGCAATGCGCATATAGCCCAGCTCTGGTTGTGATGAGTAATGCAGTGTGTGGAGCAGGGAAATGATTTTCGGACTCATCCATTTACAAAAAAGGGGTGCTTGGAACCAAGGCGTAGTTTTTAACAAATTGTGTACTGTATTTCGTTAGAGCATGCAGGGACTTCCCTTGTCATAGAGTTGTTTAACTTTAAGACCTGCACTACCCATACATAATGTACTAGCAAACTGCATGACCATATATATACATGAACAACATGTGAAGATAAATCACACTTCAAAGTTATAATGGTATCTGCCGCACAGCCACATGAACACTAGAAAAGCTCAACAAAATTATAAGATCGAAAATCTGCGGGGTTCCAGTTAAGCAATAGTAGTATAAGTTATATGTGACAAAAGCTTATATACTGCATATTCATTATCTTTTTACCCCAAGTGTCTATGTGAATTAGAAGCAAAGTTATGGTAATTTGAAGGGCACTGAGGGGGGAAGAATCAGCATGTTTTGAACTTTTGCCATTGAAATATTAAATACAATATGATTATTCTTTAGAAATCTGCAGAAAGTTTTTCACCTCCCAAAACTTTTTAGCTTATATCACAAGAAATAAAAGTATTCCTTCTTTCATAATCTGAACACCCCGTTTTTATTGCTATGAAAATAAGCGAGTTGTAGATGTTGTAGTGGGTAATCTTCATTTTCAGCGTGTGGCTAAGAATGGGTTTTAAAATCAAGGCTGCTTGTAGGAGCGCTATTTTCCAATATGAAAGTATACCTAAGTGGAAAGCGTAATTTGTAATAATAGAACATCGATTGAAGGAATTGTGAGTGTAAAAGTGATCTGAATTGTGGCCTCTACTTACTCAACAATGAGACACCTCTTTGGAAGGAAGTATTTCATTTGAGTTATCATCTCAAGGAGATTGGTTGTGGATGGTGACGGTCCCTGAGGGCCAGTTTCCCCACAAACTTGTCAACCAAGGGCATGAACTCAATAGCCACATTCTGAGTTTGAAGTTACCCTTAACAAATGGCTTACGTTTTACCATGGCATTAAAGGAAAGGTATCCTTCCATAAAAAACAATCAGAAGCTAACGCCGCCGTACATGCAACGTTGCTTCCAGTTTTCAATCTTCGCTATTTATTAATCGTGAGAAATCTGTGATTTATCGATCATGTGTCCGCCGAACCAAACATAGGGGCTTCTATTTGTTGTTGAAACCATCACAGATTTCTTGCAATCAATAAGGAAAATTGAAAAATGGAAGTGACGTTGCCAGCACTGCCAGAATGTATTTATGGGACGGTACCTTTCCTTTAAAATAACAAAACCTCTGCAGAGGACTTGCACCGTGAACTGGAGGAATTAAGCCACAGTAACACACTATATCACTCTCTTTTGTTAATAACAAAATGTTAACCTTAAAGGAGCTGGTGGCTGAAAAGTGATGGCATATTTTCTTGAGTCTCAAGAATATTTGAACATAATTTTTGTGCACGTGATTGTAACTACTGAAAACATTTGATACAAATGTTCAAATTAACCCTAATTATTTTGTTGAATACTTCAGTATTTTTTCAACAACACAAGTATCAGAAATTAGACCCGTGTTATTTCCAAATTCCCATGACTTAGCCAGAACGACCTCGACCGAGGGCCCCTTTATTTCATTAACCCTTCCACAATATATTATGATAGGGTATTAATTAAAAGTATCTTTAATACCTATTTCACACCAATGCAAATACTCCTAGAAATTCAATTATTTTATCTATTTAGAGTAAACCATTTCAGGATGTTGTATTATAATTTGATTTTGATTTCTTGATTTCCACACAAATATAACAAAGCTTTCTTACATTTCAAATAACTATCTTATTGGTGCAGGAGGTCTTGCTGCTCTTACAAAGCAGATCCCCATGTACAAATAAACAGGAGGACTTGTTGCTCTTACAAAGGAGATCCCCTGTACAAATAAACATGTCTTGTTGCTCTTACAAAGCAGATCCCCATGTACAAATAAACAGGTCTTGTTGCTCTTACAAAGCAGATCCCCATGTACAAATAAACAGGAGAACTTGTTGCTCTTACAACGCAGATTATCTGTACAAATAAACAGGAGGTCTTGCTGCTTTTACAAAGCAGATCCCCTGTTCAAATAAACAGGAGGTCTTGCTGCTCTTACAAAGCAGATCCCCTGTACAAATAAATAGGAGGTCTTGTTGCTCTTACAAAGCAGATCCCCTGTACAAATAAACAGGTCTTGTTGCTCTTACAAAGCAGATCCCCATTTACAAATAAACAGGAGGACTTGTTGCTCTTACAAAGCAGATCCCCCGTACAAATAAACAGGAGGACTTGTTGCTCTTACAAAGCAGATCCCCTGTACAGATAAACAGGTATTGTTGCTCTTACAAAGCAGGTCACCTGTACCAATAAACAGGAGGTCTTGTTGCTCTTACAAAGCAATTCCCCTGTACAAATAAACAGGTCTTGTTGCTCTTACAAAGCAGGTCCTCTGTACAAATAAACAGGAGGACTGCTCTTACAAAGCAGATTCCCTGTACAATTAAACAGGAGGTCTTGTTGCTCTTACAAAGCAGGTCTCCTGTACAAATAAATAGCAGGTCTTGTTGCTCTTACAAAGCAGGTCCCCTGTACAAATAAACAGGTCTTGTTGCTCTTACAAAGCAGGTCCCCTGTACAAATAAACAGGTCTTCTTGCTTTTACAAAGCAGGTTCCTTGTACAAATAAACAGGTCTTGTTGCTCTTACAAAGCAGATCCCTTGTACAAATAAAGAAACATTAGACAATAAATAACAATAAAAACATATGTAGCAAGAAAATATACATATATGAGTACAGTACACATCATAGTATATACATATAGGAGTACAGTACACAGAGTACATACAGTACATATAGGAGTACAGTACACAGAGTACATACATATAGGAGTACAGTACACATCATAGTACATACATATAATAAAATATAGAGTCATATCAATTTGTTTTGGTTTAAACACATTGATCCATGAATCCATGTGAAACATGATAAGATGAAGATGGTATAACTGGTCATAGAGTTGGGTTGAATAATCAGCATTATTCTCTTAAGCTGCTTGTTTCTATTGTTTGAAAATAAAATGTATAACATGCATAGAAAGTTATTTGTCATCATCTAGATCTTCACATGGGTTTTCCAAATTCAAATTTCAAACATGAAAATATTCCAGATGTTGTAAACAAATGTAAAGAAGTTTTAGACTGCTACAGTCAGTGGATATTTATGGAGAAGTGGATATATTCAGGTCAAGGTTTATTATGAATGTCTGCCTTTCTGTTCATGTCATAAACAAGTGGCATAAACATGGAGAATGATTTTGAAATGGGTATCAAATCTGTTTGAATCCAGGCCAAAATCGTATTGAGACCCCAATTTAGGAAAATTGTATATATGTTTAATAGGCAACTCAAAAGCATACACAATGTTAGATTTTGCTTGTGGTATATACTGGGGGTAGAACAAAGAATTACATCAAATTGTTTCAAAACGTGAACAGTAGGACACATTTATTGGTTCGACTTGTATATGTCTCATAGTTTGATAGGGTTATATTGATGTATTGCTCCCTGTGTCAACCATAGGGTTATATTGATGTATTGCTCCTGTGTCAACCCTAGCATCCCTTGTGTTATTGTTTTGCTCGTTTTATAGTATTCTCATAAATCAGCACTCCCACATGCTGATGCCACGGGTTCAAATTTAATAGTTTTTATAGTAATCATATTCTGAGTGTGTGAGTTGAACATTCAAAACTTACCCTTTAGGGAGATGATATTCCCTAAGTTAAAAATACCTTCATAAGGAGGCAATTACCAGAACAGCTAGGTTATATCAGCTAGAATGTACTGGCCTGAAAAACAGCCAATACTTAAAAATCAAATTAAGTGGTTGAAAATTGACCATTTGTACAAGATTATGATAAATCTTTATAGGAAACTGCTCAAGAAAATGTTAATTTTTGTTGAGTAGTTTGCCATTTCCTTCAATTCTATTGCTTTTTGATTTTCTGCCCCAGAAGTTTGAAAGAAATGAAACAAACTTACATTAAGTTTTATTTCATTGGCATTATCACTCTGTAATGTCTTACCTTAACTTTCTTTGTTAACTGTTCTGCACTAATCACTCTGTAATGTCTTACCTTAACTTTCCTTGTTAACTGTTCTGCACTTATCACTCTGTAATGTCTTACCTTAACTTTCCTCGTTAACTGTCCTGCACTTATCACTTTGTAATGTCTTACATGTACCTTAACTTTCCTTGTTAACTCTTCTGCACTTATCACTCTGTAATGTCTTACCTTAACTTTTCTTGTTAACTGTTCTGCACCCATCACTCTGTAATGTCTTACCTTAACTTTCCTTGTTAACTGTTCTGCAGCTATCACTCTGTAATGTCTTACCTTAACTTTCCTTGTTAACTGTTCTGCACTAATTACTCTGTAATGTCTTACCTTAACTTTCCTTGTTAACTGTTCTGCACTTATCACTCTGTAATGTCTTACCTTAACTTTCCTCGTTAACTGTTCTGCACTTATCACTTTGTAATGTCTTACCTTAACTTTCCTTGTTAACTCTTCTGCACTTATCACTCTGTAATGTCTTACCTTAACTTTTCTTGTTAACTGTTTTGCACCCATCACTCTGTACTGTCTTACCTTAACTTTCCTTGTTAACTGTTCTGCAGCTATCACTCTGTAATGTCTTACCTTTACTTTCCTTGTTAACTGTTCTGCACTTATCACTTTGTAATGTCTTACCTTAACTTTCCTTGTTAACTGTTCTGCACCTATCACTCTGTAATGTCTTACCTTAACTTTCCTTGTTAACTGTTCTGCACCTATCACTCTATAATGTCTTACCTTAACTTTCCTTGTTAACTGTTCTGCACTAATCACTCTGTAATGTCTTACCTTAACTTTCCTTGTTAACTGTTCTGCACTTATCACTCTGTAATGTCTTACCTTAACTTTCCTCGTTAACTGTTCTGCACTTATCACTTTGTAATGTCTTACCTTAACTGTTAACTCTTCTGCACTTATCACTCTGTAATGTCTTACCTTAACTTTTCTTGTTAACTGTTTTGCACTTATCACTTTGTAATGTCTTACCTTAACTTTCCTTGTTAACTCTTCTGCACTTATCACTCTGTAATGTCTTACCTTAACTTTTCTTGTTAACTGTTTTGCACCCATCACTCTGTAATGTCTTACCTTAACTTTTCTTGTTAACTGTTTTGCACCCATCACTCTGTAATGTCTTACCTTAACTTTCCTTGTTAACTGTTCTGCAGCTTCTGTCTTACCTTTACTTTCCTTGTTAACTGTTCTGCACTTATCACTTTGTAATGTCTTACCTTAACTTTCCTTGTTAACTGTTCTGCACCTATCACTCTGTAATGTCTTACCTTAACTTTCCTTGTTAACTGTTCTGCACCTATCACTCTGTAATGTCTTACCTTAACTTTCCTTGTTAACTGTTTTGCACTTATCACTCTGTAATGTCTTACCTTAACTTTTCTTGTTAACTGTTCTGCACTTATCATTCTGTAATGTTTTACCTTAACTTTCCTTGTTAACTGTTCTGCACTTATCACTCTGTAATGTCTTACATTAACTTTCCTTGTTAACTGTTCTACACTTATCACTCTGAAATGTCCTACCTTAACTTTCCTTGTTAACTGTTCTGCACTTATCACTTTGTAATGTCTTACCTTAACTTTCCTTTTAACTGTTCTGCACTTATCACTCTGTAATGTCTTACCTTAACTTTTTTTGTTAATTGTTCTGCACTTATCACTTTGTAATGTCTTAACCTTAACTTTCCTTGTTAACTGTTTTGCACAAGTGAATCAGCTCGCAAAGTGTTGTGAAGCAATAAAAACGGCCAACCCAAAAGTCATAAATGGCTCAATTGGTTACCTTCATCTTTCTTTATTACAAATTTTGCATTTATCAAAAAATTGTGGAAAATTAATTAGACAAATGTAAGAAATGTAATCTTTATTTTCACAAAGTTTGGTTTTTAATTCAGTATTGTAAGAATTATGCAAACAAAAGATTTGTATGTGATGCTGGCACCATGTGATTCTGATTCTCTTCTTATTTCTTTTCTCAGCACCCCTGTTGGCTCCAACCAATGTGACTGCTGTAGTTTTGGGTCCTTTTAGTGCTACGGTCACATGGGTCCCTCCACCAGAAAGTAGTTTCCAAGGGTTGTTCAGGTGGTTTTGGGTGAAGTACGAGCGGGTAGAGACTGATGACGATAGCAAAGGGGTTGCGGACAGAGGCATGAAAAATACAAATGAGACAGTGAGTATAGTGCATGGATTTATATGAAGCCCTATTAGAGTAAATACATATTTAGTTTATCTACTAATTGATAAATATTAAAAAAAAGAAAAACCCTTTTCATTGAAAAAATTGGTTTCATTTCCAGTCAGCTTATGGTTTTACATGTAATTGTTATACAAATCTTTCTGCTGCCATCCTAAGATAAAATCAGTTCAAAAACTACTTGTAGAGAGTATTGTCATTATAATACTCTCTGTGGATGAAGATGAAACGAAGCGTCTTCCTATTTGCAGCTTTATAAAGAGAGGGAGACGATTGGTTAATGACAATGATTGACAGGTAATGAGAAAAGTTATAGAAATGGTATCCTTCAGAGAGTCCTGCTTAGGATATTCCTGTTTGCAGCTTAAACACAATTCTTTTTACTGGATATCTTGTGTTTAAGTGAAAGCTGATTGTGTCAGTCCCTAATTCACGTCTCTGGTCCCCCTCCCCACACACATGAAGTTCATAATATTTTTGCCAAGATGCACATCTTAATTCCAGACATTTCAAGACATCCTCCCCAGGAATTGTGGTACTGGCTGATTGCACATGTTCTCTGTTGCATCAGTTCCTACTCTTACCGATTTGCATCTAATTCTTCAGTACAATTCTAAATAATTCTTTAAAATGCTTGTTTCTGCCGTGGTTCATTTTTAGAGGCGATAGCTGTAAAACAAAAGAATGGTTTGTCATTATTGCAGAAACTTAAAAGTGAGACTTGTTTTGGGGTTTGGTGTGTCTGGATAACGAAAAATACAGGAAATATTGAACGAACAGGAAGGTGAAAAGGCTACTTATTCACATTTTGCCGTGTAAAACTTAACTTTCAAAAACACTAATTAGAATGCCTGCTGTGATATTGAAAGATCTAAGGGAAGCTCCTAGTTTCTTTTTTAATAAACATGTTCCGAGAAAAAACTTATCTTTTTTGAGATCTGAAAGCAATATTGAAGATTTTTTCTGCAGTAAAGGCCATTGTAGAATTTACAAAGTTTGAAATTAGGTAAAACCTTAAATTTGGTACTTGTGTAAAGATTTAAAGATCTTTAACAGGTTGGGACAACTTGAGCTGAATTAGAAGAAATACACCAAGAAAAGAGCATGTTTCATCAAAATTAGTTAAATTTTGATTTTAAGGCTTTTTTGTAATAAGTATGCACACTTTTATGCACATAAATGATGATATCAGTCAGATGATGACATCAGGAAGAAAAAACCTACAGAATGTAAAGAATATTTTGTTCCAGATTTACAGGTCATTGTGCTGAATATAATATCTTTACATGTCTGTATACCTTTAAGAGCTTGTATGTGTTGTGTAGGTCCTATGCATCAGCTCCTTCAAATTGATTCTTTCTTCCACAGCAAATCATTTTAGGTAACCTGAGGCCATTCAGCAACTACAGCATCCGGGTGGCTGTGGAGAACGATGCTGAACGTGCTTTATCTCTTGGACCGACCAGTCAAGTCGTGAATATTACCACTTTTGAATCAGGTAAATCTGGCTTATTTATACGTGGTCAAAACTGAGTTTTGTTTTGTAAAGAGTATATTCTGGTCAGATACTCAGCTTAAAAGGTTTTGAGGATTAGATGGCAGTAGCATTTGGTTTGATCGAGAGACATTCACTCATTCTCTCTTTTATCATAGTTTTCTATTAAATGTGTTTCCCTTAAAATATTTAAAAAATCAAGCTTTTACTTGGTAGTTATTTTACTGAAAAAGTGAATGCAAGTTGGCCAAATACAGTTAAGGATGCTTAGTAATCTTTTATAAATGTGAATTAATCAACGTTAAACTTTCCTTATTATAAGTTGTGTATAAAAATAGAAAGTCTGTACAAACATGTTGATATGAAATTAATCCATGGTTAAGATAACTTTGTTACAAAGATTATAGTAGATTACACTTGCCTGCTTTCAATTACCACAGAGCTCATGATCATTTTATTTAGGTAACGCTCAAACGAATGACACAAATGACAATATACATTACACACAAACAGTCAGAAGAATCCGAATGACAATTCATTTGTTTTGCAAAGGGAATGACAATTAAATTTTATTAAATTACACTCCAAGAAAACGAATGACAAAATAGGGTCATATTAAAGTTAGGTTGCCTGATGGAGCCTCAATCTACTGTGCTCAGGGCCATCCTCCTGGCCTTAAACTTTGTTGAACTCTCCTTCCACTCCCGCTTCGTCATCTTCTCTGACTCTAAATCTGTCCTCACTGGCATCCTCAACATGCTCTGGTCCAATCCACTCATCCTACAAATCCTCAATAAACTTTACTCTCTTTCCTCCTTAAGTAAAAAATTATCTTTTTCTGGATACCCAGCTACATCGGAATTCCCGGCAACGACAGAGCCCACAGAGCCGCCGACAAGGCTCTGTCGAATTACATCTCTCCTTTTCCTATCCTGCACTCAGACCTCCATTTCTCCACTTCCAGCTACCTAAATAAGACCTGGCAAGACTCCAGAAATCTTGAGACCTGTAACAAACTTCACACCATCAAACCCACAGTCAGGACCAATGTCCCCCTGCACAGTTGCAACCGCAGGGAGGACGTTGTTATCACCCACATCTGCCTCAGCCACACCTTTCTCACCCACTCTCACCTACTTTCCGGCTCCTCTACTCCTCTCTGCTATACATGCAACACTCATCTCTCGATCAAGCATATCCTCTTCACCTGTCCCATATACCTGAACTCCAGATCACACTTCTCCCCCTCCATCTCAATTTCCGATCTCTTCACGATAATCCTACCTCCAACTTCATCACCTTTCTCTGCAACAGCAATTTATTCCACCTGATCTAAACCTCCCTTTCCCTCCCTTCTCTGCCTTACTTTTCTCACCTTCCTTTAAATACCTTCTTTCCCTTAGTCACCTTCTCTCCCTCCATCCCTCTGTCCCACATCTCTTTCGTCTCTGTCCTAACTCAAGCAACTTAGTTTTTAACACCCTCTTGGCACATTTCACTCTGACTGTCGTGATGCCGTTAAATATCAACAAACCAAACCAAGATTAAAGTTTAGGGTTAGCTTAAGTTGTCATTCATTTTAGTACAGACCCTCGCTGGCATTCTTTTTAGTAATTTAATTTTTTTGCATAGAAAAGGTATTGTCATTCACACTGTACAAGTAGGTTGTCATTCATTTTAGAAGGACCCTTTTATTTAATGTATTTGATGATATAGGCCATCCGCCTTTGTCACATCTACAAAATCATTTTAACAATCACATGAGGTGCTCTTTAGGATATTATTTGTAGAGATTTAATATTGCACATGATGAACATTTATGAAGAGTACTGTCATCTTTCCAGAGTCTTAAAGTGGGCACAAAGGGGACCAAGCAACAGAAATAATGTTTTTTTACATTTTTTATTAAAGAGTTGTGGGACAATAGAATGATTATCCATATATAGTGTTGTTGAATCAACAAGCAGTCATACCTTGGAAGTATAAGTCAGCCAGAATAAGGGTAGAGCAGTGGAAATGTGGGATCATTTTGCTGTAGGAACTTGTAGATATTTTAAGTACTGTGTTGAGTGCATTGCAAGGAAGTGTAAAGATCGTGTACATGTTTTGTTATAGTGCCAAGCCAGATCACGAGCATCGTCCTCATCAGCAGCAATAAAAACTCCATCTTCTTCTTTTGGTTTCCTCCCGAGCCGGCAAATGGTATCATTCTAAGATACAACGCTTACCTGAAGAAGAAGACGGGGGACAGTGGGGATTGGAAGTTATTCACAACAGACAAAAACTTTTTCAGATTCTCTAACCTTGGTAAGCTTTTACTAGTGAGTTTCATAATTTATAATTTTTATCTTCGTAAGAATAAGTTTTAGTTCTTCTCAACACACTCTTTTTTGTGTCAATTAAATAGTGTATTCCTAATCCATGTAGTTTACCAATCCTGTGTTAGTTCCCTGCCACATTAAGTTTGCCTAGCCCCTTTAATCTCCTACCTCATAGCTTTCCTACCTTTTGCAGTTCCTCTGCCTCGTGTATTACCCCATAGTGGCAGTTTTTCCATCCCTGCAGTTTCCCCATCTCTGCAGTTTCCCCATCCCTGTAGTTTCCCCATCTCTACAGTTTCACCATCCCTGCAGTTTCCCCATCCACGCAGTGTCCATATCTCTGCATTTCACTATTCCTGCAGTTTCCCCATCCCTGCAGTTTCCCCATCTCTGCAGTTTCCCCATCTCTGCAGTTTCCCCATCTCTGCAGTTTCCCCATCCCTGCAGTTTCCCCATCCCTGCAGTTTTCCCATCCCTGCAGTTTCCCCATCCCTGCAGTTTCCCCATCCCTGCAGTTTCCCCATCCCTGCAGTTTCCCCATCCATGCAGTTTCCCCATCCCTGCAGTTTTCCCATCCCTGCAGTTTCCCCATCCCTGCAGTTTCCACATCTCTGCAGTTTCTCATCCCTGCAGTTTCCCTAGCTCTGCAGTTTCACCATCCCTGCAATTTCGCCATCCCTGCAATTTCCCTATCCCTGCAATTTCCCTATCCTTGCAGTTTCACTATACCCACAGTTTTTCTATATCTGCAGTTTCCCCATCCCTGCAATTTCCCTATCCCTGCAGTTTCACTATCCCCACAGTTTCCCTATCTCTGCAGTTTCCCCATCCCTGCAGTTACCCCATCCCTGTAGTTTCCCCATCCCTGCAGTTTCCCCATCCTTGCAGTTTCCCCATCCCTGCAATTTCCCCACCCCTGCAGTTTCTCTAACTGCATTATTCTTTTCATTACCCTTGTAGTTTCCATACCCCTGCTGTTCCTTAACCCCTTATGGTTCCTCTACCCCCCTATTTTTCTTGTTCCCTAACATTTTACATTATTAAAAATATGCCCACAAATGTACAGGTGTTGTCAATCTTGATATACACCTCTGCGTATCTTGATGTACACCTCTGCGTATATGCATTACATACAACTTCAAGATATTTATTCTTACAGAAATGCTGTTTGGAATTGATTGAATAGTTATTTAAAGATAACTTTTAAGAAATACAAGACTATGCATATCATATGCAGAGAGTGTATGCCTATCATAAGCATATCATATGCAGAGAGTGTATGCATATCATATGCAGAGAGTGTATGCCTATCATATGCAGAGAGTATGCATATCATATGCAGAGAGTGTATGCATATCATATGCAGAGAGTGTATGCATATCATATGCAGAGAGTGTATGCATATCATATGCAGAGAGTATGCATATCATATGCAGAGAGTGTATGCATATCATATGCAGAGAATGTATGCATATCATATGCAGAGAGTGTATGCATATCATAAACAGAGAGTGTATGCATATCATATGCAGAGAGTGTATGCATATCATATGCAGAGAGTGTATGCATATCATATGCAGAGAGTGTATGCATATCATATGCAGAGAGTGTTTGCATATCATATGCAGAGAATGTATGCATATCATATGCAGAGAGTGTATGCATAACATATGCAGAGAGTGTATGCATATCATATGCAGAGAGTGTAAGCATATCATATGCAGAGAGTGTATGCATATCATATGCAGAGAGTGTATGCATATCATATGCAGAGAGTGTATGCATATCATATGCAGAGAGTGTATGCATATCATATGCAGAGAGTGTATGCATATCATATGCAGAGAGTGTATGCATATCAAGTTCAAGTTCATCATATTTGTATGGCTCATTATCTAAAAAAATACTTATGATTGATTATTACAGAAAGTTTTTTTGTGACTCCAGTAATTGTTTTTTCTTCATAGAAATTTACACTGTGTACACAGTGAAAGTAGCTGCTGTAACAAGCATTGGAGAAGGAAGCAACAGCTCTGCTATGGATGCCAGTACTGAAGTTGGACGTAAGTTCTACAGCCTTAAAGCATATATGAAGTAAAATTACCAATATTCATCCTTCAGCTCACAATTGGTAGTGACACGACCGCTTTGGAATGCACTTTTCAAAAATAATATTTTTCTTCATCGAATAGGCCCACAGCAGTGATCCTGGTATTATTTGAAAGACCTCAAATACATTTTTCGGGATTATCTTGATGATTTTTGAGAACAAATGGGTTGAAATAAGAAAAAGAAAAGAAAAAAAAAAGGACAAAATTTAATGAGATTTTGCCTGAAAATCCATGAGTTGTCAAAGACATCAATGCATCCAATTCTGATTAAATTTTGACTGCCTCTATCATCAATAACTTTTTTTGGCAAAAGTTGTGGAGAATTTCATGATTTTTAGCCTTTTTGAGACCAATTTTTGTCAAAAGTCTTACTTCCTTATCGGAATACAAGTGCTGTATGCTAAAAATATTGTCAGAAAGCTTATTTGACATATTTTAAAAAAACATAAAGAGCAACTACACCTCTTTGTTCACACCGTAATATAAATTTTAAAACAAATCCACACACTAGGACGTACGCAATGTAGTGAGGGCATGGCTTTGTTATTTGCGAGTAATTACAGCGGTAATTATTTTTGGGGTTATTTTCATTGTTTTTGCATGTTTTGCTTTGAGAAATTTTTGTTTAGACTGGTATCAATGGAAAGAAAATTTCACAAATAATCTAAATATGTAAAAAAATCCTCCATTTTTATTATTCACAGGAATACAAGCTCAAAAAAGCTTAAAATATTGACCTAATTTTTAAGATTGGCAAATATGCATATTTAATTTTGATATTTTCTTTATTTGGACTTTTTTATTGAAAAGTTTAATGTCTTAGCATTCATATAAACCAAACTTGTAGTTATAGAAAGCGAAAGGAAAGTTCCAAAAATTAGCATGTCACGTTTTGAAGCGTGTGGGAGTTTAAGGGGTAACATCTTAAAGGTTCAACAACTTGTTTCACAAAAGGCACATAGTGCAAGGCCTTTGAACACAAACGTCCGTCTTATAAGTATTCATCTCTCCTCTCTTTCAAAAAGCACTTTAAAACAAGATTAGTGGCAAATTATCGACGGTAACTTTGTAAAACTTAATCAAACCCACATGAGTGTTTTTTTCTTGGGATCAGGTAGGTTGGGGATATGGAGGGAGCCAAGTGTGGAGGGAGCCAGGTGTGGAGGGAGCCAGGTGTGGAGGGAACCAGGTGTGGAGGGAGCCAGGTGTGGAGGGAGCCAGGTGTGGAGGGAGCCAGGTGTGGAGGGAGCCAGGTGTGGAGGGAGCCAGGTGTGGAGGGAGCCAGGTGTGGAGGGAGCCAGGTGTGGAGGGAGCCAGGTGTGGAGGGAGCCAGGTGTGAAGGGAGCCAGGTGTGAAGGGTTTTGTGGGACAGATATGCAGTTGGGTTAGGGCAAGGGATGTTTTAGGGAGATTCCTTTTTCTTTCATAAGCATTTGTCTGGGCATGATTGTTCCTGTTCCTTTGATTTCGTGTTAATGTACTTGTGTTATATGTTGGGGAACCTAGGGGTACAAGTTTTTCTCAACTTTCTATACAGTCTGCTCAACTTTTCTTATGTGTTTTTTTTTTTAAAACGTATGAACTTATTTTCTCAATTATACATAAACAAACTTGTATTATCTACCCATTTAAATTGTTGTAATTAAAGTGAAGAAAGATACTGTCGTCTCTGAGTTTCCCTTAATCAATGGTAAAATGCTTTTTGAATAGTGTGTACATACAGGATTAAAACAGTCTGACATTTATGCAAACAGTTGACATTAAATTTAGAAAAGAATGTCTTTGGCAGTTTGATTGATTGATTGATTTTTTGATTGATCGCATTTTATTTCAAACCCTAATATAAAATATAACAAAAGTGACATCATTACAAAGTTAATTTGTTTGGGGGAGCACTCAGAAGACACGAATGTATCTGTAGGTGAGGTACATCTTACACAGTTACAAGAATTGAGAAAAAAACAAAAACAAAAGAAATCTAAGAAAAAATTCAATAGTTACGCTATATACATAAAATACCAAAAACGAAAAGTGAAGGACGAGTTAGTTCCTAGAATTACTACTGGATTTGATAAGATTGGCTTTAAGTTTTTTTTTTAAACTCATGAGAGTGGAACAATTTCTAAGATTGATTGGTAGGGAATTCTATATAAAAATGCCTTTGTATTTGATAAAATGTTGAGAGATATCAAGATTGTACAGTGGAGTTAGTAAATCGTTGGCATTGCGTGTATTGTACGTGGAATTGACTGTTGGAAGCAAAATAATGTGAACAAATGTTTGGAAGGGTGCCCTTATGATAACGAAACATTAAAATAGAAGTATGGTAATTAAATAAATCAAAAATATTAAGTGTCTTTAAATTAAAAAAAAGGGGGGCTGACGGGGAATTGAAGGAAGAATCGGAAATGGCTCGCAATGCTTTTTTCTGGAGGATGAAAAGTTTCTTAATATTTGAATGGTAGGTGAAGTTAAGTGATAGTTATAGGTATTATAGGTGAGGACCTTAAATGATGCAAAGAAGGAATTAATAAGGATGAACTTAAGTGATTTGTGTAGTAACAATTGAAGTCAGACTAGTTGAGACTATCCTCAAAATTGTATGTAATCCATTAAACTTTTTATTTTAAAAGCCATTGGATATCCCAGGAAAGTAGAAAAAACATCATCTTGTAAGGTATAATTTACCATCTAAAAAAACAAAAAAACAATTTTGCTTAGTAAGAAAACAAAAAGTAATTTTATTTAAAGTACATTAACACTACTTGAGAAAGGAAGGGTGACTTTCCATACCAACCATTTCTACAAAGATTACCACTTCTTTTAATATTTTCTTTTGTATAAAATGAACTTTCTTGGGCACCACAATAATAATCCTGTATTACCTCTGATTATTTATCTATTTACATCTTCTAAGAGACATACATGTTAATCAAACAAAAATTTAAATCAAATGGCCAAAATATTAAATATTTTACATCTGTGAGATAATCAATTCCTACTGCTTAGTTTAGTGGTTTATACTTAAAACACTATTCCTATGACCAAACATCTGAGAGAGCAAAAAAGGAATGTAAATTTTTAAATGAATATGGTGGAATATGCCGCTAATAGCCTTTTTCACATTTTCTCACCATTTTACAATTTTGGAGAAAGTTCCTGATTAGAAGTCTCTAAAACATATATCAAGCTATATATAATTTGCTGTATTATTGTTTGTGCCATAGCTGCTAGCCCACCAGTCAACATTACAGTAACCATGGTATCACCTACCAGTGCTGAAGTAAAGTGGGGAAAGCCGCTCACCTTCTACAAATCCATAGATTCGTACATTATACAGTACTGGCCCAACACAGAGTACCACTCCTCCATAATGGAAACTGTTGACATGGGAATGACGCGAATATTGAAGGATCTGAAGTGGGAATGACATACCAGTTAGTCATCAAAGCCACCACCAAGGGCATACAGACAAGTAACCACTTTGTGGAGGGAGTGGCTTCTGAACCACTTGAATTTGTAGCCATCTATATCGGTAATTTGTTTTCTTACTCATAATCTCTGCAAGGATATCTGTGACATTGTGATGAAAGTCTTTCGAGGAGATTACCTGTTGCTCATTATATGATCAAGGTGTATAATTCGGATGAAAGTTTGCTGCTTTTTCCACCAGAAATTTCACAGAAAATGTAGGTTCTTGTGTAACCTCCACTAGTAACATTTTTGATGCCTTTCATAAACTAGGTAAGCTCCAGGAGAGCTTGCAGCTTAGAAAAGCAAAAACATCAACTTAAAAGAAATATTCCCATGAATTTTAATTTATGTAATGTCGGACTATTAAAGAAACAAATTAGTTGAAAAACCATGTTGTTACTTATTCCATTTAGGACTTGTCTTGTAAAGGTTTTGTCAGTATGACCTCACAGTGTACAGTGTGATGTCATAAAAGCAGATCCAAGACAATTCTTGTAATGTAGTTTTATAAAAATAAAATATAAATCTTTTCTTTTCTTTTCTACTTCGAACATGAGATTCATGAGCAGATGAGAAAAGTATGTTCTTATAAAGTGCATATTATACTCAATCTGAATAAATAAACAAAAATACTTGCAGTAAGTTAGAAAGTGGCAATTAATTTTCAAGAAATACCCAAAAATTGTCTTCAATTTACCTTTATGACATCACACTGTACACTGTGAGGTCACTTTTGAACACACTCCAGCAATCTTTGAAATGCAATAACTCCAAAACGGAAAAAGATATCAAGAAGATTTTTACACTAATTTGTTTCTTTGATTGTCCACTGTTATATACATGAAAATGAAACTTCATGAAAATATTTCTTTAAAGACAATGAGGTTAAGCTTTTCAATCTAACATACTGGTTTGGATCCTCTGTAGGTCTCCAATCAGTGATCCACAACTAGAATGGCTGTGGGTCCTTCAGGTTGCTATAAACCTTGGTAAATCAACAAAGCCCGGAGGGATGGAATCTTTCAGTGCAAATCAATGAAACGAATGATCATATATGATTACTTCAAAGAGTAGATATTTCATTAAGGAAATTTACTTAGTTTTAGAATTGATGAGAGTCTGTCCTGTTCTGATTGATCTGTCTTTGAGTCACTTGTGTTACTTTTCTTTTCAAATCTAGTGGGTACTTGTCTACATTACCAAATGGCAAGAGGAGCCTGGGTGGAGGTACAGGAAAATATGTCAATAAATGTAGTGATTATGCAGTCAAATTTAGATTTTGCCACTTTCCTCTACTTACAAATACTTTTTAAAGCTTCTCTGAATTTTGGGTCTCATTTCTTCTGCAATTATACATTTGAGCAAAAGACTGAACCATCAAATATTTGCAGCCTTAGTATCCTAAACCTGTTAGTTTAGGGCCTCAGTATCCTGAACCTGTTAGTTTAGGGCCTCAGTATCCCGAACCTGTTAGTTTAGGGCCTCAGTATCCTAAACCTGTTAGTTTAGGGCCTCAGTATCCTAAACCTGTTAGTTTAGGGCCCCAGTACAAAAAACCTGTGTCAGTTTCATGCATGAACATGCAGCAAACCCAGGGTAACCTGATATTTGCACTAGTTTGGCCTCACTCATTCCACAAAAACAGTGTCTACTCTTTTTAAAACATGGGCCTTCAGGTTTCCCAAAACCTGTGTCATTTAGGGAAAACCTCAGTATCCTAAACCAGACAAAGTGTTTAGGGCCCATAAAATATTTCTTCATGCAACAGCCTAAGCTGTTAATTTAAAGTTTGGGCCACATTTCTTGACACAGGTTGGAATCGTTTTACCACAAACCTGTCTAGTTTAAAACACTTATTTTCCTGAACATGCATTCAGGGCACATGAACACATGTGGGATTCCTGAACGAGGGGATTGTTAATTTAGGCATCATTATCTTTTGTTTGAACCTGTTAGTTTAGGGCCTCATGTGTTCCTGAAACCAGACAAGGTTTGGGCCTTTTTTCATTATCCTGAACCTGTTAGTTTAGGGCCTCAGTATCCTAAACCTGTTAGTTTAGGGCCTCAGTATCCTGAACCTGTTATTTAGGGCCTCAGTATCCTGAACCTGTTAGTTTAGGGCCTCAGTATCCTGAACCTGTTAGTTTAGGGCCTCATTATCCTGAACCTGTTAGTTTAGGGCAGAATTCAAAGAGTCAGAAGAACAATGACAGCATCTTGACATCAAAATGCAATTAGTGCTGCATTGTAGTTTTGTTATGAGTGGTGTTTGTAAGTGATGTGTAGATTGTATGTATTGTAAGTTTCCATTTACAATTACATATCAAATTGTGCATATTTAGAAACGTATGTACTATTTTATGTGGTGTTTATTGATCAGTTACTAGCATTTTATTTTCTCTTTCATGAACACTAGTTCCTACATCACAGATACCAGAAAAGTCGGTCACAGAAGCCGCTGTGAATAGGAAAAGTGGCGGTCTTGTGATCGTCCTTCTGCTCCTTATAATTGCTGCGACATGTACTGGCGTGCTTCTTGCAATCATCTGGAACAGGTTAGTCTTGTTTTATGGAGATTGGAGTTTTTCTCTGTAATGGTGTTTATCAACCCTTGATAAAATGGTTCAACCAGTATATAGAATCTTTTAGAAATATTTTCACAACAGTGGAGACACTCTATTCTATGATAATAATTTTGGACCAGAATAATATTGAAATGTATGCAGGTTATCGCATTTAATATGGCCACTGTCTGAAATGCCATCTTTGTGCTTTTTTTCTTACTTTTTGGTAAGATAGGAGTGGGGTAAAACCCACAAGTAGTACCTGGAGTTTTACTGGTGTTAAGCATGGCTTTTTTGGTTCTGATGCTGATAGCATGAGGAACCTATGCAGGCGTGTGTGTGTATGTGTGGGTGTATGTGTGTGTCTGTGACTACCAGCTTGTTAACACGATATCTTAAGAATGATACTTGATTCATGTCATATGTGGTACACATATAGTCCATGGTCTGTAGATGTGCCCTATTGTTTTTGGTGGTGATGTCATGCATAATAATGAGTGGGCAGGGCTTAATGTAAAATTCTTGAAATGCTTTTATTTTAACAATTACATGTCTGTTTTGTTACATATGTGGTGTAATAATGATGTTAGCTAATGTCTACGTGTTTATGGTATAATAACGTTGAAGTTCATCAATGTGCATAGTTGGTGGGACTTACTATGATTTTGCTCAAAAGAGATTGTTAACACAGTATTTCAAGAATGATAAACTGCATTCATGTCACATTTCTTACACAGATAGCCCATGGTCTGTATATGTTCCCTTTTTTTTTTTGGTGGTGATGTCATGCATATTAATGACTGGGTGGGGCTTAATGTTAAAATCTTGAAATACTCATATTTTAACAATCGCATGCCTGTCTTGTTTATTATTTGGCTTAAATATGATGCCAGCTGGTGTGTACATGCTCATGGTATAAAAATGTTAAATTTGATGTACATGCATATGGGCGGGGATTAATATGATTTTACTGAAAAGAGCTTGTAAACACGCTATCTAGTGAATGATAAAGTGGATTTCATGACATGTGGTACACAGATTCTTGTCTTGATGTCATGTATATTAATGAGTAGGTGGGGCTTAATGTAAGAATCTTCAAATGCTCATATTTTAAGAACTACATATCTTTTTTGATTCATATGTGGTATATTTATGTTGTTAGTGTTTACATATTAATGATATAAAATTGTTGAATATCATTAATATACATAGTGGGTGGGCTAAATAATTTTTTGCTGAAAACACAGTAACACTAGGACAATACATTGGATATAGGACATATGTGGTACACAGATAACCCAATTGTCTGTTTTTGTGCACTATTGTTTTTGGTGGTGATGTCATGCATATTGCTAAGTGTGGGGGGAGGGGGTGGGGGCTTAATATAAAATAAAATAAATCTTGAAAAAGTGATAAATTTATAGCAACCATATGTCTGTTTGCATCATACTTGCATGTTATTTTTCAGTCATTGTGTACATGCCTATGTTGACAACATGGTTATATCACTAATATTCATGCCTTAATGTGAAAATGCTCCAAACAACTTGTAAGCACATCACACACATGTTATATGTGGTGCACAGGTGAGTTGGTTCCTATATGTGACCTATTGGGTTGGTAGTGTTATGTAGGTGGGACTTTTTGTATAATTCTTAAAACAGTGATAAATGTGCATGTTATGCATATTTGCATCATAATAATGTTTTCAACAGGTTCTGTTTTTATTAATAGGCATGGTGGGCATGGCTTATGAATGTATGTTATTTAGCATATTTCATGATATGCAATGGTAGTTGGTATAAAACTTGAAATCAACCAACAATGAAAGAATACATCAGAAGTACCAAACATTTTGATTTTCTGGTTAATCCTAAAAAGCATATCATCAATCTTGGATTTTTTTTTTTTGGAAACTTGATTGTACAGTAGACAACAGGCTTTAACAACACTGTTCGCAGAACTAAAACATTCTCAGAACAAACATTATGAATGAGCCTAAGTGTGACTTATCGTGTTAGCATCATGTTAGCATCGTGTTAGCAAAGATGATCTGAGGTTTTACTATCCTTTGGTTGACTCCACTGTTGCAGTATGTTTAGTGATCTGAATTTTTGTTTACCCTTAGTTGTTGGTCATCATCCTTAGGAAAGTTAAAAGACACCAAAATCAACCAAAAAGCCATAAATGATTTAGAGAAAATAAGAATTTTTTTATGTTCACTTCAAATTGATTTTAAAGATTTAAATTCCCTTAAAAACTGCAAGAAGAAGAACCAAAGGAGTACTGTGAAATCACACCATGATCACCCTAGCTGAACCAAAGGAGTACTGTGTAATCACACCATGATCACCCTACCTGAACCAAAGGAGTACTGTGTAATCACACCATGATCACCCTAGCTGAACCAAAGGAGTACTGTGTAATCACACCATGATCACCCTAGCTGAACCAAAGGAGTACTGTGGAATGACACCATGATCACCCTAGCTGAACCAAAGGAGCACTGTGTAATCACACCATGATCACCCTAGCTGAACCAAAGGAGCACTGTGTAATCACACCATGATCACCCTAGCTGAACCAAAGGAGTACTGTGGAATGACACCATGATCACCCTAGCTGAACCAAAGGAGCACTGTGTAATCACACCATGATCACCCTAGCTGAACCAAAGGAGTACTGTGGAATGACACCATGATCACCCTAGCTGAACCAAAAGGAGTACTGTGTAATCACACCATGATCACCTAGCTGAACCAAAGGAGCACTGTGTAATCACACCATGATCACCCTACCTGAACCAAAGGAGTACTGTGGAATGACACCATGATCACCCTAGCTGAACCAAAGGAGTACTGTGTAATCACACCATGATCACTAGCTGAACCAAAGGAATCCTGTGGATTGACACCATGATCACCCTACCTGAACCAAAGGAGTACTGTGTAATGACACCATGATCACCCTAGCTGAACCAAAGGAGTACTGTGGAATGACACCATGATCACCCTAGCTGAACCAAAGGAGTACTGTGTAATCACACCATGATCACCCTAGCTGAACCAAAGGAGCACTGTGTAATCACACCATGATCACCCTACCTGAACCAAAGGAGTACTGTGGAATGACACCATGATCACCCTAGCTGAACCAAAGGAGTACTGTGTAATCACACCATGATCACCCTAGCTGAACCAAAGGAGTACTGTGGAATGACACCATGATCACCCTAGCTGAACCAAAGGAGCACTGTGTAATGACACCATGATCACCCTAGCTGAACCAAAGGAGCACTGTGTAATCACACCATGATCACCCTAGCTGAACCAAAGGAGTACTGTGGAATGACACCATGATCACCCTACCTGAACCAAAGGAGCACTGTGTAATCACACCATGATCACCCTAGCTGAACCAAAGGAGTACTGTGGAATGACACCATGATCACCCTAGCTGAACCAAAGGAGTACTGTGTAATCACACCATGATCACCCTAGCTGAACCAAAGGAGCACTGTGTAATCACACCATGATCACCCTACCTGAACCAAAGGAGTACTGTGGAATGACACCATGATCACCTAGCTGAACTAAAGGAGTACTGTGTAATCACACCATGATCACCCTAGCTGAACCAAAGGAATACTGTGGATTGACACCATGATCACCCTACCTGAACCAAAGGAGTACTGTGGAATGACACCATGATCACCCTAGCTGAACCAAAGGAGTACTGTGTAATCACACCATGATCACCCTAGCTGAACCAAAGGAGCACTGTGTAATCACACCATGATCACCCTACCTGAACCAAAGGAGTACTGTGGAATGACACCATGATCACCCTAGCTGAACCAAAGGAGTACTGTGTAATCACACCATGATCACCCTAGCTGAACCAAAGGAATCCTGTGGATTGACACCATGATCACACCTAGCTGAACCAAAGGAGTACTGTGGAATCACACCATGATCACCCTAGCTGAACCAAAGGAGTACTGTGTAATCACACCATGATCACCCTAGCTGAACCAAAGGAGTACTGTGGAATGACACCATGATCACCCTAGCTGAACCAAAGGAGCACTGTGTAATCACACCATGATCACCTAGCTGAACCAAAGGAGTACTGTGGAATGACACCATGATCACCCTAGCTGAACCAAAGGAGTACTGTGTAATCACACCATGATCACCCTAGCTGAACCAAAGGAATCCTGTGGATTGACACCATGATCACCCTACCTGAACCAAAGGAGTACTGTGGAATGACACCATGATCACCCTAGCTGAACAAAGGAGTACTGTGTAATCACACCATGATCACCCTAGCTGAACCAAAGGAATCCTGTGGATTGACACCATGATCACCCTACCTGAACCAAAGGAGTACTGTGTAATGACACCATGATCACCCTAGCTGAACCAAAGGAGTACTGTGGAATGACACCATGATCACCCTAGCTGAACCAAAGGAGTACTGTGTAATCACACCATGATCACCCTAGCTGAACCAAAGGAGCACTGTGTAATCACACCATGATCACCCTACCTGAACCAAAGGAGTACTGTGGAATGACACCATGATCACCCTAGCTGAACCAAAGGAGTACTGTGTAATCACACCATGATCACCCTAGCTGAACCAAAGGAGTACTGTGGAATGACACCATGATCACTAGCTGAACCAAAGGAGCACTGTGTAATGACACCATGATCACCCTAGCTGAACCAAAGGAGCACTGTGTAATCACACCATGATCACCCTAGCTGAACCAAAGGAGTACTGTGGAATGACACCATGATCACCCTACCTGAACCAAAGGAGCACTGTGTAATCACACCATGATCACCTAGCTGAACCAAAGGAGTACTGTGGAATGACACCATGATCACCCTAGCTGAACAAAGGAGTACTGTGTAATCACACCATGATCACCCTAGCTGAACCAAAGGAGCACTGTGTAATCACACCATGATCACCCTACCTGAACCAAAGGAGTACTGTGGAATGACACCATGATCACCCTAGCTGAACCAAAGGAGTACTGTGTAATCACACCATGATCACCCTAGCTGAACCAAAGGAATCCTGTGGATTGACACCATGATCACCCTACCTGAACCAAAGGAGTACTGTGGAATGACACCATGATCACCCTAGCTGAACCAAAGGAGTACTGTGTAATCACACCATGATCACCCTAGCTGAACCAAAGGAGCACTGTGTAATCACACCATGATCACCCTACCTGAACCAAAGGAGTACTGTGGAATGACACCATGATCACCCTAGCTGAACCAAAGGAGTACTGTGTAATCACACCATGATCACCCTAGCTGAACCAAAGGAATCCTGTGGATTGACACCATGATCACCCTAGCTGAACCAAAGGAGTACTGTGGAATCACACCATGATCACCCTAGCTGAACCAAAGGAGTACTGTGTAATCACACCATGATCACCCTAGCTGAACCAAAGGAGTACTGTGGAATGACACCATGATCACCCTAGCTGAACCAAAGGAGCACTGTGTAATCACACCATGATCACCCTAGCTGAACCAAAGGAGTACTGTGGAATGACACCATGATCACCCTAGCTGAACCAAAGGAGTACTGTGTAATCACACCATGATCACCCTAGCTGAACCAAAGGAATCCTGTGGATTGACACCATGATCACCCTACCTGAACCAAAGGAGTACTGTGGAATGACACCATGATCACCCTAGCTGAACCAAAGGAGTACTGTGGATTGACACCATGATCACCCTACCTGAACCAAAGGAGTACTGTGTAATGACACCATGATCACCCTAGCTGAACCAAAGGAGTACTGTGTAATGACACCATGATCACCCTAGCTGAACCAAAGGAATCCTGTGGATTGACACCATGATCACCCTAGCTGAACCAAAGGAGCACTGTGTAATGACACCATGATCACCCTAGCTGAACCAAAGGAGTACTGTGTAATGACACCATGATCACCCTAGCTGAACCAAAGGAATCCTGTGGATTGACACCATTATCACCCTAGCTGAACCAAAGGAGCACTGTGTAATGACACCATGATCACCCTACCTGAACCAAAGGAGTACTGTGGATTGACACCACGATCACCCTAGCTGAGTTTAGGAGCAGCCTGGGTACAGGGAAATTGATCAGAACCCCAAACAGTTGAAAAGCTTGATTAATTTCCCTTTTAAACCATGTTTTAATTAGAAAGAAATGAAACTTCTCTCTGTTCATGGCACAGTAAGTTTGATCTGATTGTGAGAACAAATAAAACTTCTCTCTGTTCATGGCACAATAAGTTTGATCTGATTGTGAGAACAAATAAAACTTCTCTCTGTTCATGGCACAATAAGTTTGATCTGATTGTGGAAACAAATGAAACTTCTCTCTGTTCATGGCACAATAAGTTTGGTCTGATTGTGAGAACAAATGAAACTTCTCTCTGTTCATGGCACAATAAGTTTGATCTGATTGTGAGAACAAATGAAACTTCTCTCTGTTCATGGCACAATAAGTTTGGTCTGATTGTGAGAACAAATAAAACTTCTCTCTGTTCATGGCACAATAAGATCTGATTGTGGAAACAAATGAAACTTCTCTCTGTTCATGGCACAATAAGTTTGGTCTGATTGTGAGAACAAATAAAACTTCTCTCTGTTCATGGCACAATAAGATCTGATTGTGGAAACAAATGAAACTTCTCTCTCTTCATGGCACAATAAGTTTGGTCTGATTGTTAGAACAAATAAACCTTCTCTCTGTTCATGGCACAATAAGATCTGATTGTGGAAACAAATGAAACTTCTCTCTCTTCATGGCACAATAAGTTTGATCTGATTGTGGAAACAAATGAAACATCTCTCTGTTCATGGCACAATAAGTTTGGTCTGATTGTGAGAACAAATAAAACTTCTCTCTGTTCATGGCACAATAAGATCTGATTGTGGAAACAAATGAAACTTCTCTCTCTTCATGGCACAATAAGTTTGATCTGATTGTGGAAACAAATGAAACATCTCTCTGTTCATGGCACAATAAGATCTGATTGTGGGAACAAATAAAACTTTTCTCTGTTTAATGGCACAATAAGTTTGATCTGATTGTGGAAACAAATGAAACTTCTCTCTGTTCATGGCACAATAAGATCTGATTGTGGGAACAAATAAAACTTTTCTCTGTTTAATGGCACAATAAGTTTGATCTGATTGTCGAAACAAATGAAACTTCTCTCTGTTCATGGCACAATAAGTTTGATCTGATTGTGGAAACAAATGAAACTTCTCTGTTCATGGCACAATAAGATCTGATTGTGAGAACAAATGAAACTTCTCTCTGTTTATGGCACAATAAGTTTGATCTGATTGTGGGAACATGTTACATGATTGATGGCCCACAATGAATTATTTCATCTTGTCGGACAATGAAACTGTGTTCTCTGTTTTATTTTTTTCTTGTTAATACCTTAGTTGTGTTTATTTCAGAAGAGCTCCCTCTAGTTGAATTTGATCAATTAGCTATGCAGTTGGTGGCTCTCTTTTCAAATGCAAATTAGATACAAGTGTATCTTTGTTGTTGAAGTAGACCTATGTTGGTATAAGTGTGTCTTTGTTGTTGATGTAGACCTATGTAGATATAATTGTATTTTTGTTGTTAATGTAGACCTATGTAGATATAATTGTATCTTTGTTGTTGATGCAGACCTGTGTAGATAAAAGTGTATCTTTGTTGTTGATGTAGACCTATGTAGATATAATTGTATCTTTGTTGTTGATGTAGACTTATGTAGATATAATTGTATCTTTGTTGTTGATGTAGACCTATGTAGATATAATTGTATATTTGTTGTTGATGTAGACCTATGTAGATATAATTGTTGTGGATGTAGACCTATGAATCTCATTTATCTCCTGCTTATGTGGTAATCCTGTCTACAATGTCTGTATACAACATCATAGATGTATCTCAGCCCAATAGGTTTTTGGGGAAACAAGCTTATGTTGTTGGAATTTAAATTTTGGTTTGTGAAAGTAAGGCTGATTTTCATGAAATTTTCATGAAATTTATATAAAGTTAACACAGTTGGCAAACTTTTAATTGAAGAGATCAGTTTTGGTGGAGTTTCATCAATAAGCACCAGTTTAATATCTATGAGAGGGATTCAGTCTGTTTTTAACTACAGATCTATTAAAGGTCTTATGAAGTACTTTCAGGTTGTGCACTGAAAACAGACAAGAGCAGCATTAGTGTGGCATATCTATTTGAAGTCATATTGTGTAGAACTTCTTGCAAATTGTGTTTAATGCTGCCAGTCACAACCCTTTCCTTTGAGCCCTACCAGCAAAGCCAGTAGCAAGCAATGTGTTTTTCAGCAAAGCCAGTAGCAAGCAATGTGTTTTCTCCATTTGTATTTTAGTGAGGATTGCAGTGTTCATCCAAATTTGAACAAAAATCAAAATTGTTAATTTGAGTGACAGAAGCATTGATAGATAGTTGATGTGAATTAATGAAAATATTCCTACATCTGAGGCAGTTCTATTTATCCTGCTACATTTGACAAACCTAAGCTTAAGTGATTGACACGATACATTATTGACACAATTGCATGCATTTAGTGGATTTGAGATTGTTTTATCTTCATACCTTTAGCAAAATGATTTTAACCTTTGACATATCCTTCTAATAGCTGAAATTGATTGCTAGAAAAACTTAATAAAACATCCAGTTTTGAAAACATTGACTGTAATCACAGCATGTGAATGTGATCAGACCTTGTTTAATAAAAGACAAAGAGACTACTGTGTTGACTGTAATCACAGCATGTGAATGTGATCAGACCTTGTTTAATAAAAGACAAAGAGACTACTGTGTTGACTGTAATCACAGCATGTGAATGTGATCAGACCTTGTTTAATAGAAGACAAAGAGACTACTGTGTTGATTGTAATCACAGCATGTTTAATAGAAGACAAAGAGAATGTTGATCATCAGACCTTGTTTAATAGAAGACAAAGAGACTACTGTGTTGACTGTAATCACAGCATATGAATGTGATCAGACCTTGTTTAATAGAAGACAAAGAGACTACTGTGTTGACTGTAATCACAGCATGTGATCAGACCTTGTTTAATAGAAGACAGAGACTACTGTGTTGACTGTAATCACAGCATTTGAATGTGATCAGACCTTGTTTAATAGAAGACAAAGAGACTACTGTGTTGACTGTAATCACAGCATGTGAATGTGATCAGACCTTGTTTAATAGAAGACAAAGAGACTACTGTGTTGACTGTTTAATCACAGCATGTGAATGTGATCAGACCTTGTTTAATAGAAGACAAAAGAGACTACTGTGTTGAATGTGAATGTGATCAGACCTTGTTTAATAAAGACAAAGAGACTACTGTGTTGACTGTAATCACAGCATGTGAATGTGATCAGACCTTGTTTAATAGAAGACAAAGAGACTACTGTGTTGACTGTAATCACAGCACGTGAATGTGATCAGACCTTGTTTAATAGAAGACAAAGAGACTACTGTGTTGATTGTAATCTCAGCATGTGAATGTGATCAGACCTTGTTTAATAGAAGACAAAGAGACTACTGTGTTGACTGTAATCACAGCATGTGAATGTGATCAGACCTTGTTTAATAGAAGACAAAGAGACTACTGTGTTGACTGTAATCACAGCATGTGAATGTGATCAGACCTTGTTTAATAGAAGACAAAGAGACTACTGTGTTGACTGTAATCACAGCTGACAGCATTGTTTACCTTGTTTAAAAAGACAAAGAGACTACTGTGTTGACTGTAATCACAGCACGTGAAACCTTGTTTTAATAGAAGACAAAGAGACTACTGTAATCACAGCATTGACTGTAATCACAGCATGATCAGACCTGTGTTTGTTTGATCAGAAGATAGAAGACAAAGAGACTACTGTGTTGACTGTAATCACAGCATGTGAATGTGATCAGACCTTGTTTAATAGAAGACAAAGAGACTACTGTGTTGACTGTAATCACAGCATATGAATGTGATCAGACCTTGTTTAATAGAAGACAAAGAGACTACTGTGTTGACTGTAATCACAGCATGTGAATGTGATCAGACCTTGTTTCATAGAAGACAAAGAGACTACTGTGTTGACTGTAATCACAGCATGTGAATGTGATCAGGCCTTGTTTAATAGAAGACAAAGAGACTACTGTGTTGACTGTAATCACAGCATGTGAATGTGATCAGACCTTGTTTGATAGAAGACAAAGAGACTACTGTGTTGACTGTAATCACAGCACGTGAATGTGATCAGACCTTGTTTGATAGAAGACAAAGAGACTACTGTGTTGACTAATCACAGCACGTGAATGTGATCAGACCTTGTTTGATAGAAGACAAAGAGACTACTGTGTTGACTGTAATCACAGCATGTGAATGTGATCAGACCTTGTTTAATAGAAGACAAAGAGACTACTGTGTTGACTGTAATCACAGCATATGAATGTGATCAGACCTTGTTTAATAGAAGACAAAGAGACTACTGTGTTGACTGTAATCACAGCATGTGAATGTGATCAGACCTTGTTTAATAGAAGACAAAGAGACTACTGTGTTGACTGTAATCACAGCATGTGAATGTGATCAGACCTTGTTTAATAGAAGACAAAGAGACTACTGTGTTGACTGTAATCACAGCATGTGAATGTGATCAGACCTTGTTTAATAGAAGACAAAGAGACTACTGTGTTGGCTGTAATCACAGCATGTGAATGTGATCAGACATTGTTTAATAGAAGACAAAGAGACTACTGTGTTGACTGTAATCACAGCATATGAATGTGATCAGACCTTGTTTAATAGAAGACAAAGAGACTACTGTGTTGACTGTAATCACAGCACTTGGATGTGATCAGACCTTGTTTAATAGAAGACAAAGAGACTACTGTGTTGACTGTAATCACAGCATATGAATGTGATCAGACCTTGTTTGATAGAAGACAAAGAGACTACTGTGTTGACTGTAATCACAGCATGTGAATGTGATCAGACCTTGTTTAATAGAAGACAAAGAGACTACTGTGTTGACTGTAATCACAGCACTTGAATGTGATCAGACCTTGTTTAATAGAAGACAAAGAGACTACTTTGCAAAGATTAACTAAATGTCCTGTCCCTGCAGGAGATATCAGGCTTCAAAGCTGTCACAAGTTTGGTATAAAAACGACTGGTGTAAAAAGTCTACTGTGGAGGATTGACATCACTGACTCACATTCCTTATTATAGTTAATGTATTTTATTTCAAATAGATTACAGAATTTTAAATAATTGATTTTTTAAAATTGTGTTTTCAAGGCAAAATCTCAGAAAATATATCAATGAAATGGAATCGTAAGGCAGAGGTACTACTTTAAGTCTGATAGAAATTAAATCTGAACATTTCCTTAATGGAACGGGATTTATTTTTATTTTTTTATTAACCTCTTTCATATAAGTATACATCACATGATGACAGAGTTTTCCTCTGATGTTTTTAAGAGCATATGAAGTGGAAAACAAGTTTGCATTGGGTTGTCAGATAGTTCTCAACACACAATTTATGGAGTATCCTGTTGTTAAGGGGGAACTGATATTAGTTTCATGAGTTTGTGATGTATAATTAATGGAATTGAGATAGACACGTGGGCATTGAAGGAATAAGCTACTGGCACAGTCAAGCATGTTGATGCTAGAGAACCAGTCAAGGATGGTAATGCTAGAGAACCAGTCAAGGATGGTGATGCTAGAGAACCAGTCAAGGATGGTGATGCTAGAGAACCAGACAAGGATGGTGATGCTGGAGAACCAGTCAAGGATGGTGATGCTAGAGAACCAGTCAAGGATGGTGATGCTAGAGAACCAGTCAAGGATGGTGATGCTAGAGAACCAGTCAAGGATGGTTATGCTAGAGAACCAATCAAGGATGGTGATGCTAGAGAACCAGACAAGGATGGTGATGCTAGAGAACCAGTCAAGGATGGTGATGCTAGAGAACCAGTCAAGGATGGTGATGCTAGAGAACCAGTCAAGGATGGTGATGCTAGAGAACCAGTCAAGGATGGTGATGCTAGAGAACCAGTCAAGGATGGTGATGCTAGAGAACCAGTCAAGGATGGTTATGCTAGAGAACCAGACAAGGATGGTGATGCTAGAGAACCAGACAAGGATGGTGATGCTAGAGAACCAGTCAAGAATGGTGATGCTAGAGAACCAGTCAAGGATGGTGATGCTAGAGAACCAGACAAGAATGGTGATGCTAGAGAACCAGACAAGGATGGTGATGCTAGAGAACCAGTCAAGGATGGTGATGCTAGAGAACCAGACAAGGATGGTGATGCTAGAGAACCAGACAAGGATGGTGATGCTAGAGAACCAGACAAGGATGGTGATGCTAGAGAACCAGTCAAGGATGGTGATGCTAGAGAACCAGACAAGGATGGTGATGCTAGAGAACCAGACAAGGATGGTGATGCTAGAGAACCAGTCAAGGATGGTGATGCTAGAGAACCAGACAAGGATGGTGATGCTAGAGAACCAGTCAAGGATGGTGATGCTAGAGAACCAGTCAAGGATAGTGATGTTAAAGAACCAGTCAATGTTAAATGGGATAACCCCACATTTCACCTCATCCTCTGTAAACTCCTTTCGCCCCCCACCCCTCCCTTCTCCGTAGGAAACATATTATTTTTTTCTGCATACCCAGCCATGTTGGCATCACTGGCAATGACAGGGCTGATGCAGCTGCTGAGCTTGCCCTCACCCTTCCCCCTACCCCTTTTCCCCAAAACCCTTTCTGACATCAAACCGCTTATCACTTCCCTTGTTCGTGGCCGCTGGCAAACCTTGAGGGACTCCCAAATTGATAACAAACTCCACGTCATCCATCCCACCATTCTGATCAAACCCACTGCTCACAACCTATCCCGTGTCGACAACGTCCACATTACCCGCCTTAGAATAGGTCACACCCACCTCACTCACTTCCACCTCCTTACTGGTCCCCCCACCCCTTTGCAACAATTGACATTGCACCCTCACAGTCCATCACATTCTCCTTGCCTGCCCCCTGTACAACCTTCCCAGAGCTTCCCTCGCTCCCCACACCTAATTGCTGAGTTCTTTCAGAAAAATCCTCATGATAGAATTATCTCCTTCCTTCATCATGCTTCCCTCTGCAACCATATTTATTCCTCCTCTCTCACCCCACTCTCTCTACTTTTTTTTTCTTCAACCATGCACCTCCTCTCTCAATCCCAGCTTTCTGATTTTTTGTTCTTGTATTTCTTTTAATCTCCCCCTGTTTTCTTTCTTTCCTACCTCTAGAATGATCTAACCTCTCAGGCACAATTTGACCCTCGTTGTCGTGGTGCTGTTAAGCCCTCATCAGACAAACAAACCTTATATGCATCCTAGAGATCCATATAGTTTATAATTTATATAAATTTAAAAAGAAGCCATGTCTGTAGATAGAAGTGAATTAACAATTTCTTATGTGTTGCAGACCCCCATGGAAGTAAATATTTTGAGGTCAGCAGTTTAGAAATTTACTTGGGTTTTCATTGCAATTTAGGTCAAAATTCTTGTTAAAATGGCTCATCAATAGTCAATAATGTTATTATGGCCTAATTAATACACTTATAGTTCAAAATTGCTCTAATCTTAATTTTTGACTGCTAGTTAAATCTAAATGTTGGGAGGAAAATCTCACTGAATTAAATGATTATGTAGAAAATCCAAAGCACACATATTTGAATATCTTTACTTCTTCAGTTGAGGCAACAAAAAAAAAAAATTGATATCTTATCAATAAAAGTATTCTCAAACTGTTGATAGTTTTAAAATTTCACAGCTTTCATGTATAAGTTTGTAAATATCTTATGTTTGTGTCTTTGTCATGTTGTTTATGTCACAACAGTCACATGCTATTTTTGTCACACATTTCTTTTCCGTGTTTAGTTAACATCTTAGTTCTCAGTGTCATCATTTCTAATGTTATCTTTTTGTAATAAGCCTCAACATATCCCTGCCATGAAGGCAATAATCATATTGCCTTACCAACAATAATCTGAAATCCACTCACGTTCGATTTCTAATATACTGAGCTTCCCAAGCAAACAATTCTGTCTGTCAATCCCCAATCGTAAAAAGAAACAGCACATCCTCAACCTCTTTCCTGTTTCTCTCTGTGTACAAAGATAGCCCATTTCACAGTGGTGCACGGTAGCATAAATGAGTTAACTATTGTCATTTAGCAGCTGAGGAAATACCCAATAAGTCAACCTCAGGACATGTGATGTGACAGCTCTGACATACGAGCTGAAGCTACTGATGATCAAGAGCTAATTGTCTGGGATGGGTCTTGTAGTAGGTATTGGGAAGTCATTTATGGTGAAGGTGCTACTTGTTGAAGAAGAAAACATTTTACAATTATTGTTTGTGGCTGGAGTGATGTGACATACCATTCAGTATTGTTTGTGGCTGGAGTGATGTGACATATCATTCAATATTGTTTGTGGCTGGAGTGATGTGACATACCATTAAATTATTGTTTGTGGCTGGAGTGATGTGACATACCATTCAATTATTGTTTGTGGACATACCATTCAATTATTGTTTGTGGCTTGAGTGATGTGACATACCATTGAATTATTGTTTGTGGCTGGAGTGATGTGACATACCATTCAATATTGTTTGTGGCTGGAGTGATATGACATACCATTCATTTATTGTTTGTGGCTGGAGTGATGTGGCATACCATTAAATTATTGTTTGTGGCTGAAGTGATGTGACATACCATTCAATTTATGAGCTTTCAGATGAGGAGAAATAGTTGATCAGTAGAGTATTTGTGACATTTTAAAAGGATGATTTTTATGTGAGCATTTTAACTAGGTGTTAAAACCTACACTTTCGGAACATCACATCAAACTTTGAAGGAGATATATGTCATATATATACAGTAGGTCAATTCTGGAAATGGCATATAGCTCTGATTTGCCTGCACATTGACATGTGCAGGCAAAACAAGTGATTGTAATTTGCTGGTAAATATTCTTCATGTGAAATGAGAAATTCATCCACCCATGATTGGTATTAAATCCCATGCTGGTTATTATATTGTGGGATGTACTGAATAGGTGTACTGTAACTGGAATAAGAATTCAAGTAGAATTTCAAGCATGAAAATGCTTGTACTGAAAAGTAGTGTAATATGTAATAAATAATTATTACAGTAATTAAAAAAAAAAAATTGCAACCAACAGAAATAAAGAGCATGGCTATCACTATTTCTTGTAGAATGGTGCAGGATTATACAAAATACACCATTTACCTTGTATTTGTCAGACGACAGTGAAACCTTTTATTTCTTTTTGAAGTATACATGCCAATATTGGGATGATCTAGAATATTGAACATTTCTTGTGTGGGTTCTGGGAATTATTATGAAGGATCAAAAACATAATGTCTTGACGCCAAGTTGATTAGCGTGAAATGAGGTTCATTTTGAAGAAGCTTTTGCAATGTGATCATTGAGTAAGATGCAAGAACAATAACATTTTACTCTTTAAAAGTTACTCTGTACTGTTATGGAAAGTGTTTAGCCTATTATTGAGTGTTAAATTCCTTTAGCCTAAAATTCAGAACTTGCCATTTCTTAAAGTGTCAAGATTTTTACTTTTGAATTGTGCACTTCGGAATCATGTGGCCCTATAAGAAATTGTTTGCTCCTAGGAAAATTATTGACCAGTCGCGTCGCTGTTTCTCTATTGTACAAGCTCGAACATTGTGTGCGGTAGAGGAAATCATAGTATGGTAAGGAGTGGTATATCTGTAGAGTGGTATATCTGTAGAGTGGTATATCTGTAGAGTGGTATATCTGTAGAGTGGTATATCTGTAGAGTGGTATATCTGTAGAGTGGTATATCTGTAGAGTGGTATATCTGTAGAGTGGTATATCTGTAGAGTGGTATATCTGTAGAGTGGTATATCTGTAGAGTGGTGTATCTGTAGAGTGGTATATCTGTAGAGTGGTATATCTGTAGAGTGGTATATCTGTAGAGTGGTATATCTTGAGTTTATCAGTGATAGTGATCAAGTTTTTAGTGGTTGTGTTAATCTTTAATTTTACAGAATATATTCTTATTGAAGTATTAGTGATGGTTGTTGATATTGGCCAAAACCAAAAGTGATCTGTATTGCAAAAGGAGTAAAACCTGTTCATGATTATGTCATCATTAGGAATGCATTGAACTCTTGTTCCAAAACAGGCTCAAATTATTAAAAAGCCTTCTTAAACTAGAATATAAGAGATCAATATGTATTTGATACTTTTCTAGCAATAGAATGTTAGACATTCAAGTTAGCTTATTTAGGAGAAAGACATAACAACTGATTTTTTTTGGGATTAAATAATAAATATTCATAAATATTTTGATATCTTAAGTTTTTTGATTGTGTATGGTAAACAATGCCATCACTTTAAGAAATGATCAATCTTGGAGCAACTTGGGAGTTGGGTTTTTAATGACAACAGCTGTGTTCACAGTCTCATTAGGTAACACCCAAACACCCACAAACATAAGATTGAATCAGCACATAAATATAGTCGCACATGGTTCTCATTTATGCATGAACACCAATGAAACATATTTAATAATGTAATAAGATGTAGCAGGGGACTTGGAAGTGGAAGGTTGGACTTCCTATGCAGTGGTTTCTCCTCCCATCAATCACATGAATTGAATTGAATTTATTATGTGTTCTCATTGATCTTCTGCAGGATGAGGAAGAGGAACCACATGTCTCTAGAGAAGCACAATGGCATGCCACCTGCCTTCACCTTCACCAAACCAGGTAGGTGGTCCTCATTAAACAACGCAAATGTCAGACACAGGTGGTTTCCTCTCTGAAATCCCTGGTGACAACTTGAAAAGTCACACATTGTAGTTACAACTTTATTTGAGATACCTATGTTTAAATTAAACTGCCTAAGTGTTGTGGTAGCTTAAACTCAAATGTAATCTGTATATGAGCATATATGGCAAAACAGAGGTTTGCTATGAAAAAGGCAGCTTCAAATGCTTTATGACGTTTTTAGGGTGGAACTCATTGCGTATTTATTCTTTACAACTTGTTGGTAATATTTGACTGACATACATTTTAGATCAACATAAGTTAAACAGGATACTCAAAACATAACAAACCCCAAGGAAAACAAAATGGATTTGCTGAATGTTTTGATGAATAGACCATAGCCTTGTAATTTTTAGACTTAAAATTTTTTGACTTGAAATTTTAAGCTCAAATTTAGTTATTTATTAGATGCCTGTAGATATGTATATGTGATGTGAGGGCTCATCTATCGCTCCTTCTGAGGTTGCGTCAGAGTTGAAATAATTTCAATCACATTACCCTTTCTCAGATGTGGTACTTTTTCGTGTTAAAATCATTTTGATACTTTACAGACCTTTCAATGAATGATACTTACAGATTACATTGATGCATGGTACGCCTGAATGTAATAGAAACAGAATGTATGCTATAATTGCATAAATGTAGTCATGGCACATCGTGATAAGTATTAGTTCAAGTGCTGATAGGCCAAATTGAAATACTTCCCTCTATATCTGTCATCCCTTTAGTATTTTTTAAAGCAAGATTGCAATTTATGATGAAATGGGGGGGTGGGGCTGTAAGCTTTAGATGATTGGAAGGAATGGGGCAGTGCAAAGTGTTTGATCATAATATGAAGTGCATTTTTTATCTACATTTGTCTGGAATATTAGTACTTCTCATAGAAAGTCATTTCCCATTTGGTTAGTAGTTTAGTGCACTCAGCTTTACAAGGTTGGAATTGATAGAGAAGATTGATAGAAAAGATTGATAGAGAAGATTGATAGAGAAGATTGATAGAGAGGAGTTGTGAATCTTGTTTAATATTCTCATCACTCCAAAGTCTGGCCTTTCCTTTTAGAGATTATAGAAGTAATAATTATAAAGTCATACTACTAACTTTTGAATTTTTAAAAGCATTTTAAAGTCAATTCTGTTAATAATAACTTACATTGAGGCTGGCATTTTGTCTCTACACCCTTTAAAAAATGATGTCATCTACTCACTAGATTAAACACAAAAGTGCACAGTTCAATATGCAAATTGGCTTTCTGTATCTTACAGATTTAAAAAAAAAAAAGTTATGAAATATATGCCAAACCGGCAGGGTCACAACTGATCAAATTGGAAAATGTGTGTTGTTTTACCCTAAGATCCAATAATACGAGAATGTGGCTATGTAAACAGATCACAGTATTAATAAGTTCACTTTCAGTCAATACAAGCTTGTATGCCAAGATCATTTTGAAGGAAGGTAATCTTTTTTCATACATGTACAAGTCAAAATGTATCCTTGATAAATTAAGATAAAGACTGACTACCTAGAATAAGAAATTCATGGAAATACTTTGTGCTGCTCAATGTTATAGATCCATGACTTCCTATGTAATACCTGCTATATAGCATTACTGCAACATCTATGACTTCCTATGTAATACCTGCTATATAGCATTACTGCAACATCTATGACTTCCTATGTAATACCTGCTATATAGCATTACTGGAACTTAGCAATTGGGGTCACCTGTCAGCTGCAATGGCAGGTATTACTTATGATATGGCCACCTCCATAGTACCATGAATTTGTTTCCTTTTCATGAAATCTGTTCATTTTGATGGCAAATGAGCAGATGATAATGCAAACTTAACTTCTCCAAATTAATTGACATATATTTGTACATTAGTGGAACATTAAATGTTCTCAGTCTCCTTTGAGATTGTTTCTTAACCATTTCATTAATAAGTCATTATTTTTGTCGCTTGCGAAGCAGGGTGAAGAGACATAGGGATCATCCTGTCGGCGGCGGCCACAAATGTTTAATATGAGCTCAAAACTTAATGGTGACATTCATGTATCTTAGCACAGGGGTAGATGACATGGGTACTGTTCAAATGAGCGCTATTTTGGGGTCGTGTGTGCATACTAATTAGCTTATTAGGATAGCAATGAAATATTTGTATCTATGCTATCTCTGAAAGTAAAGTGGGTGTGGAGATTTTGTTTACACAAATGATCATATGTGAAGAGTATGTCTACACTTTATGGTGAGGTGTAATGTGCATATTAATTAGGTTATTTGCATAACAATAGACTTTCGTACAAAATCTTTAACATGAGCTCATAGCTTAACTTATGATGGTGCACATTCATGTAACTTGGCTCAGGAGTACTGGAGGACATGGGTACTTACTGTTCAAATGAGCATGATCGGGGGTTGTGTGTGCATATTAATTAGCTGATTTGCATAACAATGAATTTTTTTATATTTATGATATCTCTTAAATTAAAGTGGGTGGGGGGATTTTCTTCACACAAATGATCATATATGTGAAGAGCATTGTCTACACTTGATGGTGAGGTGTAATGTGCATATTAATTAGGTTATTTGCATAAGAATAGACTTTCATACAATATATTTAATTTGAGATAATAACCTGGTACAATGGTAGATGGCATTGGTACTGCTCAGTTGAGCATGATTGGAGGGGGTTGTGTGTGCATACTAATAAGCGCTTATCGCTTCCCTTGTTCGGGACCGCTGGCAAACCTCATGGAAGTCCCAAATTGATAACAAACTCTATGTCATCCAGCCCACAATTCCGATCAAAGCCACCATCAACAACCTCTCTCGTATTGACAACGTTTATATTACCCGTCTTAGAATTGTTCACACTCATCTCACCCACTCCCAACTCTTTATTGGCTCCCCCCAACCCCTCTGCAACAATTGCCATTGCACCCTCACAATCCATCACGTTCTCCTTGTTTGTCCCCTGTACAACCTTCCCAGAGCTTCCCTCGTTCCCTACAACTCAATTGCTGAGTTCTTCCAGAAAAATCCGCCGGATAAAATTATCTCCTTCCTTCATCATCCTCCCTCTACGACCATATTTAATTCTCCTCTTCCACCCCCTCTCTACTTTGTTTTGTTTCAACCATGCACCCCCCCCCCCCCTCCCTCACGATCACAGCTTTCTGACCTTTTGTATTAAAATTTCTCTCATCAAACAAACAAACAAACTAATAAGCTAATTTTTATAACAATAAAAATATTGTATCTATGATATTTCTTAAATTGAAGTGGATGTGGGGATTTTCTTTATACGAATGATCATATATGTGAAGAGCATGATCTACATTCAATGGTGAGATATTGTGTGCATACTAATGAGGTCATTTGCATAAGAATAGACTTTCATACGAAATATTTAACCTGAGCTAATAACTTGGTACAGTGGTAGAGGGCATTGGTACTGTTCAGCTGAGGTGATTGGGGGATGTGTGTGCATAATGATTAGTTTATTTGCATAACAATGAAAATATTTGTATCTGTGATATCTCTTAAATTAAAGTGGGTGTGTGAACACTTTTGTTCTAATCTATGTTACTTGTAAAAGCATACATTGTTGCTAATTGTAAAATAAGAAAATCAAAAATATAAAGCAGGCGAGACTTACTAACTTCACATTAGAGGTATAGATGCTGAAACAAGAGTATATTACTTTTATATCAAAACAGTCTAACCTGACTTGTTTGCCATTGTAACACTTCTCCTCGTAGGGTTTTGTTTCCTGTTGTATAGTGCTGTACCTTAATTTATGTGAAGTTGCTGTAAAATGGATTATGGTCTGGGAGGTTGATTTTTGTGGTCATGCCAATTAACAAATGAAGGAAGTACTTTACTGCAGCATAGAAATGGAAATGAAATATGTCATGGATACTGTCAGTTCACACTAAGTGATGGTGGCATGATGGCGTTAATGTATCAAATGTCTGGTGGTGCTTCACTTTTTTTCATTGTTTTGATGATAAAGATCTGGATGCTGATGTTTCAATGTTTTGTGTTGATGATGGTGCATGGTTCGGAGGAACTAGGATGTTGATATTTCATGGTGTTGATGGTTCAGGTTGTTGTTGTAGCCTGTTCTGAGTCACCTCAAGTCAAGGAGAAGCTTTCTGAAATATGTGACCCCCCATTGAAATTAGTGTCACCATTTGGGAAAAAGGACTTGCTGACCTCCCACCGCCTGTTATTATGGGGTTGAAGGCAAAAGAAGTGCTTCCAGCTGGTGCAGACTCAACCTGGCAGGGTGGAAATATCTTAAATGCCTAAAGATGGGAGTTGGACGTGCCAAGGTCACCCTTAATAGATGGGGATACACATCCAATCCAAATTGACTGTGGTGCAGAGCCACCCACAATGGAGTATCTCTTGAGATGACATGTCCCCTGTTGGAGCAAACATGCACTGCTGCTGACCCTGAAGATTATAATGACAATGCACAGCAATATGTTCAGCTATGGCTGAAATATAGCAGTTGTGATGTGGACTCGATAAGAAGAAGGTTGTTGATACTTCAAGGTGGTGATGATCCAGAATGGTGGTGATGATCCAGAATGGTGGTGATGATCCAGAATGGTGGTGATGATCCAGAATGGTGGTGATGATCCAGAATGGTGGTGCTGATCCACCAGAATGGTAATGATACAGGATGGTGGTGATCCAGAATGGTGACGATGCAAGGTGGTGGTGATCCAGAATGGTGGTGATCCAGGATATTGATGATCCATGATGTTGATGATTCATGATGTTGGTGTTCCACAGTGTTGATGTTGATATTATAAAATGTTAATGTTTCAGAATATTTATGGTCCAGGGTTTTGATATTGCACAATGGTTATATTTTAGAATGTTGGTGCTCCAGAATACCTATCTTCCAGGAGGTTGATAGATAATTATAATTTAGGATGTTAATGATCCAGGATGCTAATATTTCAGAATGGTGATGAATTAGGATGTTAATGATCCAGGATGTTAATATTTCATAAAAGTAGTGATCCAGGATGTTGATGACCCGTGTAGATTGTTGATGTTCCAGAATACTGATGCTTTAGATTAAATCATTTTGTATGATTAATGTCGCTGCAAATGTTGAAATAAGTATTTGTGTTGATGTTCATGTCTATGTTATTTTAATGAAAGCGACTTTCTATAAAAGATCGCTTATAGTTGTTACACAAAATTGAAAACTGCTAAGCCACGATACTATTTCTTAAACACCTCCAACTACAATAACTAAATTTTAAAGATAATAACAGTAGCAAATTTACTAACTACTGTGATAAGTGTTGTGCATAATGCTGCGTGTATGCGATGTGTAAATTGATGATTTTTTGGGAGATACTATTTAACCCCCTTGATGGAATATTTTATCAGAGATTTTTTACAACATGAACACCTTTCCTTTTTTTGCCCCATTCAGTAGTAGATTTCTGCTTAATAAATCCAAACATATGTTAGATATAAGCTCTGATTTACCACTCCTGGAATGGAAGAGCTTTAGAAAAGCACATGCAGCATTGGCACAAATATTTCAAAGCTAGAATAATTATTTGTGTCATGTGGTATTAACATTTCCTTAATTGACATTATAATTAGTCATTATACATTCTGTTGAAGTAATGCATAAGAAAGGACAATTTTCCATCAAAAATTAAAAAAGATGGAATGTCCCTATCAAACAAATCCATTATCTAAGTTCTAGGTCAAATGTCAAAAGAGAAGAAGAGTTAGTCTCTCTTCAGCCATTGTATGCAAGCATGAACAATTTAAGGAAATGATGATATCTCACAGCTTGAGCATCCTGACATCCTTCCTCTCATCAAGGCCAGGTAGGCAGGAAACACAAATTTGATCTTTACAATACAGCATGGGTATTACTATTACCAGTAATTACCAGGTTTGTTTTTTATTATCATAATTTATATGGGGAGAAACCTCATCCTTCAATGATTTTTGGAACTGCACTAACATAGAGAACTCACTAACATAGAGAGCTTCTGGAAAGAGTCTCAAAATGTGATACATGCAAATTGTGTTTTACTGAATATTTAAAGGTTTAGTTCAGTGGTCAAGCATCAAAAGAATGAATATTTGAAGAAAGCAATTCAAAAATCATATTCAGTTTACGAGATATTCAAGTTTAAAGCGCTGTCTTATCTGTGTAAAAATGACTGGTGTAGTGAGTCTACTATGGAAAGTTGGCATCTTCATCCTCATATTCTTAACAATTGTTAATGTCTTAAAAAAAATTTTTTTAATTTTTTTAGTTTTTAGATTATTATCCCTCAAGCTTTTTTCAGGTGGTATATTATAAATACCCTTCCTAGATTCACTTTAATTTATTTTTGTGTGTGACATATCCCATGGTTTTTAAGCCACAAAATTGCAGGACAAAATATGATAGAATACATAAAGACTGAGGAATCTGAGATTTGACATTACAACTAGTCTGATTTCAGTTGTTTCTACACAAATGGTACCAAACTTTAAACTTGGATATCTCCTTAACGGAGTAAGATATGTGAATGCTTTCTTCACTATTTAGTTTCTTTTGAAGTCCTCTTTTATATCAGATAGATTTGCTTGACCTCTGAACTAATCCTTTAAGTGGTTTGTAAATTGACTTAATAAAATGAGAGTGAAAATTCAACAAAGCAACCAACAAAAATCAAAACTAGAAGGTGTAAAAACATAATGATGTTAATTTTATTTGGTTCAATTACTGTTCGATAATCGTTTATTGTTTTATTTGCATATAACCTCTTGGCCCCAAGGAAGACAAACTTCATGTCAATGATTTGAGCTACCCTGGTGAAATAAATGAATAGATAATTTGTTTAAACATTTAATCTTTCTGCTGCATTGTAAACAGAGCATTTTGTTGTATGAGTTTGGAATCTCGAAAGCACAGACTCAATTTTGGCCATATATATGATCATTTTTGTAAATTCTCCCTTCTGCTAACCTTCTCCCCAGGTTAATGATACTCTCATTGCCTCAAAGCCCTCTTCTGGTAACCTCCTTCCCAGGTTAATGATACTCTCATTGCCTCAAAGCCCCCTTCTGCTAACCTCCTCTGCAGGTTAATGATACTCTCATTGCCTCAAAGCCCCCTTCTGCTAACCTCCTCCCCAAGTTAATGATACTCTCATTGCCTCAAAGCCCCCTTCTGCTAACCTCCTCTGCAGGTTAATGATACTCTCATTGCCTCAAAGCCCCCTTCTGCTAACCTCCTCTGCAGGTTAATGATACTCTCATTGCCTCAAAGCCCCCTTCTGCTAACCTCCTCCCCAAGTTAATGATACTCTCATTGCCTCAAAGCCCCCTTCTGCTAACCTCCTCCACAGGTTAATGATACTCTCATTGCCTCAAAGCCCCCTTCTGCTAACCTTCTCCCCAGGTTAATGATACTCTCATTGCCTCAAAGCCCCCTTCTGCCAACCTCCTCCCCAAGTTAATGATACTCTCATTGCCTCAAAGCCCCCTTCTGCTAACCTCCTCTGCAGGTTAATGATACTCTCATTGCCTCAAAGCCCCCTTCTGCTAACCTCCTCTGCAGGTTAATGATACTCTTATTGCCTCAAAGCCCCCTTCTGTTAACCTCCTCTGCAGGTTAATGATACTCTCATTGCCTCAAAGCCCCCTTCTGCTAACCTTCTCCCCAGGTTAATGATACTCTCATTGCCTCAAAGCCTGCTCTTGCACCTGACTCTTGGCTGATTTGTGTTCTTAGTTGATTTTGTGTTCTTGTGCACACAATGTATGTGAACCTTCGTATCACTGCATTATGAAGCAACTACATTCTTTTATATATCGAAAGTGAAAGAACCTATGAAAGCACAAAACACAGATTTCAGGGAACTTTGGTCATATCATTAAACTTACAGTTGAATAGCAAGTCAATGCTGTAACTCATGGGTAGAAGGTCAAAGTGGTGTTCCAAAGGTACTAGGTTTGATTCCTAACAAGAGGCCTGTGTGTCACACACTTGATATTGTGATGGGATTGATATTGTGATGGGATTGATATTGTGATGAGATTGATATTGTGATGGGATTGATATTGCAATGAGATTGATATTGTGATGGGATTGTTATTGTGATGGGATTGATATTGTGATGAGGTTGATATTGTGATGGGATTGATATTGTGATGAGGTTGATATTGTGATGAGATTGATATTGTGATGAGATTGATATTGTGATGAGGTTGATATTGTGATGAGGTTGATATTGTGATGGGATTGATATTGTGATGAGGTTGTTATTGTGATGAGATTGATATTGTAATGAGATTGATATTGCGATGAGATTGATATTGTGATGGGATTGTTATTGTGATGGGATTGATATTGTGATGAGATTGTTATTGTGATGGGATTGATATTGTAATGAGATTGATATTGTGATGAGGTTGTTATTGTGATGGGATTGATATTGTGATGAGATTGATATTGTGATGAGGTTGTTATTGTGATGGGATTGATATTGTGATGAGATTGATATTGTGATGAGATTGTTATTGTGATGGGATTGTTATTGTGATGAGATTGATATTGTGATGGGATTGATATTGTGATGAGGTTGATATTGTGATGGGATTGATATTGTGATGGGATTGATATTGCGATGAGATTGATATTGTGATGAGATTGTTATTGTGATGAGATTGTTATTGTGATGAGATTGTTATTGTGATGGGATTGTTATTGTGATGGGATTGATATTGCGATGAGATTGATATTGTGATGAGATTGTTATTGTGATGAGATTGTTATTGTGATGAGATTGTTATTGTGATGGGAATGATATTGTGATGAGGTTGATATTGTGATGGGATTGTAATTGTGATGAGATTGTTATTGTGATGAGATTGATATTGTAATGAGGTTGATATTGTGATGGGATTGTTATTGTGATGAGGTTGATATTATGATGAGATTGCTATTGTGATGAGATTGGTATTGTGATGAGATTGATATTGTGATGGGATTGATATTGTGATGAGGTTGATATTGCGATGAGGTTGATATTGCGATGAGGTTGATATTGCGATGAGGTTGATGTGATGGGATTGATATTGTGATGGGATTGATATTGTGATGAGATTGATATTGTGATGAGATTGATATTGTGATGAGATTATTATTGTGATGAGATTGATATTGTGATGAGATTGTTATTGTGATGGGATTATTATTGTGATGAGGTTGATATTATGATGAGATTGCTATTGTGATGAGATTGGTATTGTGATGAGATTGATATTGTGATGGGATGGATATTGTGATGAGGTTGATATTGTGATGAGATTGCTATTGTGATGAGATTGATATTGTGGTGGGATTGATATTGTGATGAGGTTGATATTGTGATGAGGTTGATATTGTGATAAGATTGATATTGTGATGTGATTGTTATGAGATTGATATTGTGATGAGATTGATATTGTGATAAGGTTAATATTGTGATGGGATTGTTATTGTGATGTGATTGATGTGATGGGATTGATATTGTGATGAGGTTGAAATTGTGATGAGATTGATATTGTGATGAGTTTGATATTGTAATGAGATTGATATTGTGATGAGATTGATATAGTGATGAGATTGATATTGCGATGAGATTGATGTGATGAGATTGATATTGTCATGAGGTTGATATTGTAATGAGGTTGAAATTGTGATGGGATTGTTATTGTGATGAGGTTGATATTGTGATGAGGTTGATATTGTGATGAGATTGATATTGTGATGAGGTTGATATTGTGATTGGATTGATATTGTGATGGGATTGATATTGTGATGAGATTGATATTGTGATGAGATTGATAATGTGATGAGATTGATAATGTGATGAGATTGATATTGTGATGAGACTGATATTGTGATGAGATTGATGTGATGAGATTGATATTGTGATGAGGTTGATATTGTGAGGTTGATATTGTGATGAGGTTGATATTGTGATGAGAATGATATTGTGATTAGGTTGATATTGTGATGAGGTTTATATTGTGATGAGGTTGATATTGCGATGGGATTGATATTGTGAAAGATAAGCCATAGTGCAAGCAAACATAATTGCTTTGAAATTTCTGTAAACAAGAATGATTGAGATGTAAGTTGTTTGTTTCCAATGAAATTCCCCAAAGGTAAGACACATTCAACCTCCTTAGAATTAAATGATGATAGTTTGTACGTACAAAAGAGTTGATCTTGCACGTTATCACATAGTTTGTACGTACAAAAGAGTTGATCTTGCACGTTATCATATAGTTTGTACGTACAAAAGAGTTGATCTTGCACGTTATCATATAGTTTGTACGTACAAAAGAGTTGATCTTGCACGTTATCACATAGTTTGTACGTACAAAAAAGTTTATCTTGCACGTTATCACATAGTTTGTATGTACAAAAAAGTTTATCTTGCACGTTATCCCATAGGTTGTAGGTACAAAAGAGTTGATCTTGCACGTTATCACATAGTTTGTACGTACAAAAAAGTTGATCTTGCACGTTATCACATAGTTTGTACGTACAAAAGAGTTGATCTTGCACGTTATCACATAGTTATTACGTACAAAAGAGTTGATCTTGCATGTTATCACATAGTTTGTACGTACAAAAGAGTTGATCTTGCATGTTATCACATAGTTTGTACGTACAAAAGAGTTGATCTTGCATGTTATCACATACTTTAGCTACTGCCCATTTCATCATCGGTTCATTTACACATTTGTCTTTTGTTGGTGTCCCTGAGAACTTGGATTTGATTTGATTAATCTTTTTTTTTTTTTTTTTAAGAAAAAAGAAGGAGAAGGCAGTGATGATTGTATGTTATTTTACTACAAAACATTTTCTCCTGTCCTACCAGAATTAGGAATTATCTGTATACAAGGAGACTTTCTCAGTTTCCATTCTTTAAAATTGGTTTTTTGAATGTATTGTCTTTAAAAACAAGACAGAAAATTCATTGGGGTACTGGAGACTTCATGGGTGATTGAAACACTTCCAACTGAAATATTTGTGGCCTTGATAAGTTCTAGAATGTGGAGTGTACTCAATGTCTGCTCAATACAAATTAGTGTACTCATTGTCTGCTCAATACAAATTAGTGTACTCAATGTCTGCTCAATACAAATTAGTGTACTCAATGTCTGCTCAATACAAATTAGTGTACTCAATGTCTGCTCAATACAAATTAGTGTACTCAATGTCTGCTCAATACAAATTAGTGTACTCAATGTCTGCTCGATACAAATTAGTGTTACTCAATGTCTGCTCGATACAAATTAGTGTACTCAATGTCTGCTTAATACAAACTAGTGTACTCAATGTCTGCTCAATACAAATTAGTGTACTCAATGTCTGCTCAATACAAATTAGTGTACTCAATGTCTGCTCAGTACAAATTAGTGTACTCAATGTCTGCTCAATACAAATTAGTGTACTCAATGTCTGCTCAGTACAAATTAGTGTACTCAATGTCTGCTCAATACAAATTAGTGTACTCAATGTCTGCTCAATACAAGTTAGTGTACTCAATGTCTGCTCGATACAAATTAGTGTACTCAATGTCTGCTCGATACAAATTAGTGTTACTCAATGTCTGCTCGATACAAATTAGTGTACTCAATGTCTGCTTAATACAAATTAGTGTACTCAATGTCTGCTCAATACAAATTAGTGTACTCAATGTCTGCTCAATACAAATTAGTGTACTTAATGTCTGCTCAATACAAATTAGTGTACTCCAATGTCTGCTCAATGCAAATTAGTGTACTCAATGTCTGCTCAATACAAATTAGTGTACTCCATGTCTGCTCAATACAAATTAGTGTACTCAATGTCTGCTCAATACAAATTAGTGTACCCAATGTCTGCTCAATACAAATTAGTGTACTTAATGTCTGGTCAATACAAATTAGTGCACTCAATGTCTGCTCAGTATAAATTTAGGAAACTTGTGTTGTTTTAGGAGCCTTTGTTTCTTTGGGTAGAAGTTTCTAGTTCATGAGCTTTGAAGTGACTGTAGGCTGAATCATCCTGTAACCTAGATTCAAAAGACTGAAGGAAATATGTAAGACGTATCTGTGAGCAACTGTTATATAAGTGATACTTTGTTTCCTCTTGTAGTAAAGTTGGATAATTTGTTCTCTTTTCTCTGCGTGTGTATGTAATGATGCTGTCAAATTATCATATGTTTGTTCACTGTTGATATGTAATTAACAGATACTCACTTTTAATTTGGGGAAAATGCTGGGAGCCTGTGGGAAGGCATTTGTTATTCTGTACAATAAAGATTGATTTGAATTAAAGCATAAATAATCCAACCCTCACCTGACTATTTTGATGTAACAGATATATTTTGTACATTTTCATTAAAAACACATTACAGTGTGCATCACAGTGTATGTGAAGAGTCATCCTGCTGCCATTGATAAGATTCTTGTGAGAATTACTTAATTATAATATTAAAAGCTAAGTTGTGAGAATGATCAGATGGCAAACTCTTTGATGTTATGCACCTTTTGATGTCCTCTGACCTCCCTCCTTCATCTTTAACATTTCACATCTCTGGATATTGATATTAGGTTCCAGAGTTCTCCTAGTTTAATTCCCTTTTACTTTTTCTTTTAATTCATCAGTTTAAAAAGTTATATTCATTCATCATCTATTTTGTCTCCCCACCTATTCATCTATACGTCCTGCCACCCTCTTGTTACAAGCTCTCATGGTACAGTCAATAAATTGCAAGGTTGATTTCAACATTGCTCATATTTACCATAGACCTTTTAACAAATATAACTCTTTTCATAATTCTAAAGTTTACCATATCATTTAGCTTTCAGTTTGAAGTAGTTAACATGATACAGACGAAGTTGGATAAATTTTCCTCTAAAAACAAATGTAAAATATGCAGTTGTTGTATTTGATGCATTCAGACATTTTCTCTGAACCGGAATAAAATAAACTGTTTTCATGATTCCCTCTTTGTAGGCTATTTGTTATTATAAATGCTCAAGAGGAAAGGAGCACTGTTTGTTCTTTTCCTTTCACATCTTTTGTGAGATTACTGCTCAAGTATTATTGAAATGCACATGATGAATTGACTTGATGAAGTTGTCAGTGTTGAGGTTTGAACGACGGACTCAGATAGCTTCCTGTTTCATTTAGCAATGCAACATGCGACGTGCAATCAGTGTGATTTCTCAGATCATATGTGCACTTTTTGTGTGTTGACAGAATAATGTGATTGTGAGCCTTACTATTGTTGTGGAATACTTTATTGTGGAATATATTTGATTTTAGTTCCATTCTTGAGGAAGAAATGTGAGTTGGATCACATGACACTCCATGGTGATGCTGGAGAACGATGAGAGCTGGCCGTCTCCTACCAGTTCAGCTGGTGGCTTTGTTTTTCGTACCCGCAGCCGACGAATGAAAGTTGCCTTTGTTAGGATTGTTCGGCGTGTTATTCCTGAAGCTTTAAAGAAGCGTGAACATAGGCAACTGACACTAGTAGAAAGCAATAGCAGTAGTGATTATGAGGATGAAGGTAAATGGTTTATTAATGAAGCACATTGGTATGATCGAGTTGATATACTCCTTAGGTGTATTGCATTAGATTACCAGCATTATTAATGGTGGCTAATGGTGATTAATAGTGGCTTCAGTTAGGTGGCTTCACATTGATAGTGCCTTCTGTGCAAGATTGATAGTGCATTCTGTGCAACATTGATAGTGGCTTAAATAGAACATGCTATTGGCTTAAATAGAACATTGATAGTGACTTCAATAGAACATTGCTGTTGGCTTAAATAGAACATTGATAGTGGCTTCAATTGAACATTGCTAGTGGCCTGAATAGAACATTGTTAGTGGCTTCAATAGAACATTGTTAGTGGCTTAAATATAACATTGTTAGTGGCTTAAATAGAACATTGTAAGTGGCTTTAATGGAACATTGGTAGTGGCTTCAGTCGAACATTGATAGTGGCTTAAATATAACATTGATAGTGGCTTCTATAGAACATTGTTAGTGGCTTCAATAGAACATTGGTAGTGGTTTCATTAGAAGATTGATATGGCTTCAGTAGAACATTGATAGTGGCTTCAGTAGAACATTAATAGTGGCTTAAATAGAACATTGATAGTGGCTTCTATAGAACATTGTTAGTGGCTTAAATAGAACATTGTAAGTGGCTTCAATAGAACATTGGTAGTGGCTTTAGTCGAACATTGATAGTGGCTTAAATATAACATTGATAGTGGCTTCTATATAACATTGATAGTTGCTTAAATAGAATATTGCTAGTGGCTTTAATAGAAGAATGCTAGTGGCTTAAATAGAACATTGATAGTGACTTCAATAGAACGATGATAGTGGCTTAAATAGAACATTGTTAGTGGCTTAAATAGAACATTGTTAGTGGCTTTAATAGAACATTAGTAGTGGCTTCTGTCGAACATTGATAGTGGCTTTAATAGAATATTGATGATGGCTTCAGTAGAACATTGCTAGTGGGTAAAACAGAACATGGATAGTGGCTTTAGTAGACCATTCATAGTGGCTTAAATAGAACATGGATAGTTGCTTCAGTAGGAAATTGAAAGTGAATTTAGTACAACATTGCTAGTGGCTTAATAGGAAATTGATAGTGGCTTAAATAGAATATCACTAGCGGCTTCACTAGAAAATTGATAGTGAATTTAGTAGAACATTGATAGTGGTTTCAATATAAAATTGCTACTGGCTTAAGTAGAACATTGATAGTGGCTTTAATAGAACATTGATAGTGGCTTCAGTAGAACATTGGTAGTGGTTTCAGTAGAAGATTAATATGGCTTTAGTAGAACATTGATAATGGCTTTAGTAGAATATTGCTATTGGCTTAAATATAACATTGATAGTGGCTTCAGTAGAATTTTGATAGTGGCTTCAGTAGAACATTGAGAGTGGCTTAATTATAACATTGGTAGTGGCTTCAATAGAAGATTGCTAGTGGTTTTAATAGAATTTTGATAGTGGCTTCAATGGAACATTGGTAGTGGCTTAAATATAACATTGATAGTGGCTTTAATAAAACATTGATAGTGGCTCCAGTAGAACATCGGTAGTGGCTTCAGTAGAACCTTGATTGTGGCTACAGTAGAACATTGATAGTGGCTTCAGTAGAACCTTGATAGTGGCTTCAGTAGAACATTGATAGTGGCTTCAGTAAGCCTTGATAGTGGCTTCAGTAGAACATTGAGAGTGGCTTAATTATAACATTGGTAGTGGCTTCAATAAAACATTGGTAGTGGTTTTAATAGAATTTTGATAGTGGCTTCAATGGAACATTGGTAGTGGCTTAAATATAACATTGATTGTGGCTTCAATAGAACATTGGTAGTGGCTTAAATATAGCATTGGTAGTGGCTTCAGTAGAACCTTGATAGTGGCTTCAGTAAAACATTGATAGTGGCTTCAGTAGAACCTTGATAGTGGCTTCAGTAGAACATTGATAGTGGCTTCAGTAGAACCTTGATAGTGGCTTCAGTAGAACCTTGATAGTTGCTTCAGTTAAACATTAGGCAACTTAGGCAAAATAACCTTTTTGATATGCTGGATGCATCTCTTACCTTGGTACCAACATCTTCCATTTATCATTGTTTGTGTGTGTGGCAATGAACATTGGAGATAGTATGCTCACTCACCCGAAGCACTGCAGAGACTGAGAAAAGTAACATTTTTGTTTGATAGTTCTCATCAGTAATTTGTGTTGCATGGCCTTATAGAAATGAGAATCTTATGACAAGCTTGCAGCAAATTCACAAGTTTTACCTTTATTAAGTTGTTTATTGTTTAAACCTTGCAAGAGTGCACCTGATGCTTTCAGGAGTTCAACTGAAGCTTGCAGTAGCTCAAAAGCTTGCAGGAGCTCACACATTTCCATGAGCTCATGAGCATACAGGGGCTCATGAGCTTGCAAGTTTGCAGGAACTTGCAAGCTTGCAGGAGCTCACAAGCTGACAGGATCTCACTAGCTTGCAGGAGCTTACACATTTCCATTAGCTCATTAGCATACAGGAACTCATGAGCTTGCAAGTTCGTAGTAATTCGCAAGCTTGCAGGAGCTCACAAGCTTGCAGGATCTCACTAGCTTGCAGGAGCTCACATGTTTTAATGAGCTCATGAGTATACAAGAGTTCATAAGCTTGCAAGTTTACAAGGACTCACAAGCTTGCAGGAGCTCTCAAGCTTGCAGGAGCTCACAAGCTTGCAGGAGCTCACAAGCTTGCAGGAGCTCACATGTTCCCAGGTGCTCATGAGTATACAGAAGCTCACGAGCTTGCAAGCTTGCAAAAGTTCACAAGCTTGTAATAGCTCACCACAAGCTTGCAAAAGCTCGCCACAAGCTTAGTGCTCACAGAAGCTAAAAATAACCTTGCAGAAGAAATCCATAAGCTTGTGAGAACGGAATACAAGCTTGCAGGTGTTCATAAGCTCACCAGGAGCTCACCACAAGTTTGTAGGGACTCACAAGCTTGCAGGAGCTCACAAACTTGCAGGAGCCCACAAACTTGCAGGAGCTCACACGTTTCCAGGTGCTCATGAGCACACAGAAGCTCACGAGCTTGCAAACGTGCAAAAGTTTACAAGCTTGTAATAGCTCACCACAAGTTTGCAGAAGCTCACCAAAATCTTGCAGAAGCTCACCACAAGCTTACAGTGCTCACAGAAGCTAAAAAATAACCTTGCAGAAGATCACCATAAGCTCGTGAGAACTGAATACAAGCTTGCAGGAGTTCATAAACTCACCAGGAGCTCACCACAAGTTTTCAGAAATTCACAGGAGCTAAGCATAAGCTTGCAGAAGCTCACATGAGATCAGGCTGACTGTTAGCTTGAAGGAACTCGCCATAAGCTTGTGGGAGCTCATAGCAACCTCCTACGATCTAACAACAAGCTTGCATGGGCTCGCCATGACCTTGTGGTATAAAATCAAACAAGCTGCTCATAGAAGCTAACAGCAAACTAGCTCAACTTTGTACTGTTAAATTTAATGTAAATTTAATAAAAATTGCACAGAAATATAGAACATTTTGTGCTGATTGCTCTGTTAAGATCATAAGTTCACAGTTGTATCAAAACTCCTGAAACCTTTAACAGCCATAACTAGAAATTGATATTGGTATTTTAATAATCCAGCTGATTGTTTTGTAACATTGTTTGTAGATAACGTATTGTAGCTGTCTATCATATTTGATGAACAGGAATCGATGTATCGTAATATATAAAAGCAGGTGATTTCTACTGAATGATAGCAGGTGTTACTAACATCTTTGTTATATCTTGTAATTGATATTTGCTGAATTTTTTGTAACACACAATGAATAATACCTGGTCAGCTACCTGAGAAATATGGAAATTACCGCTGATATCTAACAAATAGCACACCTGGTGTGTTGTTATGTTGAAGTATGAGAGCCTGGTGTGAAACCTAATAAATGAAAATCTATAATGATGTGCCTCTTATCATTCTGAAAATGCGAATTATTTCCCTAATGGCTCCATTATGGTAATCTAGGTATTTATTCATTCAGGACACTTTGTCCATCCCTGGTAATTTATGGGAACATGTGATGAGAATACTTACCATTTGATTCTAATCAGATTGAGATAATGATGAGTTCAGGGAAATAAGAAATAGAGTAAGTGCTCGATGTGAATGTTTGCATATTCTCATCATTCTACTCAGAACTTGTTTTTTCAGACAAAAAAATCCTCTCTTGAGAATAGGCCCTGCTAGGTGGTGGTTTGAAAGTTTATTTAGCTCATCATGGTCATACACACGTAGAATTATGCAGATTGTGGTTGCAGTAAGGATGTGAATAAAACACCTGAAGTCTAGAGTGTTATATTTAATGATACCTGTGATCAAATAATTGGAAAATTAAGCAGTTTTCCTTCATTTTTTTAAGATGATCATTTTGTAATTGGAGAGGGACGTGAATGCAAACATTTCCCTTGTAGTTAATAAAGCCAATCAAATATTCTCTTCAAATAGGGATATACTTCTGACTCTTCACTGACTACGTACACAGTGTATTGAAAACGTACACAGTGTATTGAAAGAAGGTGATTAGAAATATTATAAATTGTACGTAGACCTCTGTACATGATTTGCTGAGTGAGTGACAATGAGGTGTGTGAGGATTGTATGAAAGGATGATGCTTACCAAATAATGACAATGAGGTGTGTGAGGATTGTATGCAAGGATGATGCTTACCAGATAATGACAATGAGCTGTGTGAGGATTGTATGCAACGATGATGCTTACCAGATAGTGACAATGAGGTGTGTGAGGATTGTATGTAAGGATGATGCTTACCAGGTAGTGACAATGAGGTGTGGGAGGATTGTATGCAAGGATGATGGTTACCAAATAGTGACAATGAGCTGTGTGAGGATTGTATGAAAGAATGATGCTTACCAAATAGTGACAATGAGGTGTGTGAGGATTGTATGCAAGGATGATGCTTACCAGATAGTGACAATGAGGTGTGTGAGGATTGTATGCAAGGATGATGCTTACCAGATAGTGACAATGAGGTGTGTGAGGATTGTATGCAAGGATGATGGTTACCAAATAGTGTCAATGAGGTGTGTGAGGATTGTATGCAAGGATGATGCTTACCAGATAGTGACAATGAGGTGTGTGAGGATTGTATGCAAGGATGATGCTTACCAGATAGTGACAATGAGCTGTGTGAGGATTGTGTGCAAGGATGATGCTTACCAAATAATGACAATGAGGTGTGTGAGGATTGTATGCAAGGATGATGGTTACCAAATAGTGACAATGAGATGTGTGAGGATTGTATGCAAGGATGATGCTTACCAAATGTATGTTTTTCCATCCTATTAACATTCAGAGCTTGGAAGCTGAATAAACTTGATTTAATTCAATTCATTTTGAAGAAAACATGAACGGCCTTGAAGCTTCTGCTTTGATGTATGGTGTAGTCTGAGTTTGATTCAAGCTTTGATGTATGGTGTAGTCTGTTTTTGTTTCAAGCTTTTAATATATGGTGTAGTCTGTGTTTGATTCAAGCTTTGATATATGGTGTAGTCTGTGTTTGATTCAAACTTTGATGTATGGTGTAGTCTGTTTTTGTTTCAAGCTTTTAATATATGGTGTAGTCTGTGTTTGATTCAAGCTTTGATATATGTTGTAGTCTGTGTTTGATTCAAGCTTTGATATATGGTGTAGTCTGAGTTTGATTCAAACTTTGATATATGGCGTAGTCTGTGTTTGATTCAAGCTTTGATATATGGTGTAGTCTGAGTTTGATTCAAACTTTGATATATGGTGTAGTCTGTGTTTGATTCAAGCTTTGATATATGGTGTAGTCTGAGTTTGATTCAAACTTTGATATATGGTGTAGTCTGTGTTTGATTCAAGCTTTGATATATGGTGTAGTCTGAGTTTGATTCAAACTTTGATATATGGTGTAGTCTGTGTTTGGTTCAAGCTTTGATTGATATATGGTGTAGTCTGAGTTTGATTCAAGCTTTGATATATGGTGTAGTCTGAGTTTGATTCAAGCTTTGATATATGGTGTAGTCTGAGTTTGATTCAAACTTTGATATATGGTGTAGTCTGTGTTTGATTCAAGCTTTGATATATGGTGTAGTCTGAGTTTGATTCAAGCTTTGATATATGGTGTAGTCTGAGTTTGATTCAAGCTTTGATATATGGTGTAGTCTGAGTTTGATTCAAGCTTTGATATATGGTGTAGTCTGAGTTTGATTCAAACTTTGATATATGGTGTAGTCTGAGTTTGATTCAAGCTTTGATATATGGTGTAGTCTGAGTTTGATTCAAACTTTGATATATGGTGTAGTCTGTGTTTGATTCAAGCTTTGATATATGGTGTAGTCTGAGTTTGATTCAAACTTTGATATATGGTGTAGTCTGTGTTTGATTCAAGCTTTGATATATGGTGTAGTCTGTGTTTGATTCAAGCTTTGATATATGGTGTAGTCTGAGTTTGATTCAAACTTTGATATATGGTGTAGTCTGTGTTTGATTCAAGCTTTGATATATGGTGTAGTCTGTGTTTGATTCATGCTTTGATATATGGTATAGTCTGTGTTTGATTCATGCTTTGATATATGGTGTAGTCTGAGTTTGATTCAAGCTTTGATATATGGTGTAGTCCGTGTTTGATTCATGCTTTGATATATGGTGTAGTCTGAGTTTGATTCAAGCTTTGATATATGGTGTAGTCAGTGTTTGATTCATGCTTTGATATATGGTGTAGTCTGAGTTTGATTCAAGCTTTGATATATGGTGTAGTCAGTGTTTGGTTCAAGCTTTGATATATGGTGTAGTCTGTGTTTGTTTCAAGCTTTGATTGATATATGGTGTAGTCTGTGTTTGATTCAAGCTTTGATTGATATATGGTGTAGTCTGAGTTTGATTCAAGCTTTGATATATGGTGTAGTCAGTGTTTGATTCAAGCTTTGATATATGGTGTAGTCTGTGTTTGATTCAAACTTTGATATATGGTGTAGTCTGTGTTTGATTCAAGCTTTGATATATGGTGTAGTCTGTGTTTGGTTCATGCTTTGATATATGGTGTAGTCTGAGTTTGATTCAAACTTTGATATATGGTATAGTCTGTGTTTGATTCAAGCTTTGATATATGGTGTAGTCTGAGTTTGATTGAAGCTTTGATATATGGTGTAGTCTGTGTTTGATTCAAGCTTTGATATATGGTGTAGTCTGTGTTTGATTCAAGCTTTGATATATGGTGTAGTCTGTGTTTGATTCAAGCTTTGATATATGGTGTAGTCTGTGTTTGATTCAAGCTTTGATATATGGTGTAGTCCGTGTTTGATTCAAGCTTTGATATATGGTGTAGTCTTGAGTTTGATTTAAGCACCATAGCCGGTGCAAATTCCTGGTTTTGCCAAGTGACAAGATGACACAGATGTATTATAAATGAATGTCTCTTCAAGATTTAGGACTGTTCAAATATATGGATTACTTCCTGTTCTGAGATGACGTGGTCTGCTTTGGTCTGCAATCTTGTCTGGTATTGCTTGTCATATTTAGTGTTGTTGATGCTTCATCAGAGACGTCCAAAAAGTAAGAAAGAAGGGACTTTGTGAGGTGAAAATGTTGCAATACATTTTTAGTATTTTAATTGATTATCAAGCATGCGATTTCAAAATCATCTAAACAGTTTTTTATAACAATTTTTATAAACAATTTCAGCTTGGTTTTTGGTTCCGATGCTGATAGCATAAGGAACCTATGGATTTATCTCATATGTGGTACACAGATGGTCTGTAGATGTGCCTTATTGTTTTTAGTGTTGATGTCATGCATATTAATGAGTAGGTGGGGCTTAATGTAAAAATTGTCAATTGCTTATATTTTAAAAACTGAATGTCTGTTTTGTTTCATATGTGTATTTATGATGCTAGCTAGTGTGCACATGTTTGTGGTTTAAAAACATGGAATTTTATTAATATGCATAGCGAGCAGAGCCTAATATATTTTGTTTAAAAGAGCTTGTCAGTACGGTATCTCAAGAATGGTAACCGCGATTCATGTCACATGTGGTACACAGAAAGCCTATGATCTGATGATGTGCCCTACTGTTTTTGGTCGTGATGTCATGCATATTAATGAGTAGGCGGGGCTTAATTTAAAAATCTTGAAATGCTCATATTTTAACAATCACATGTCTCTTTTGTTTTATATTTGGTATAATTATGTTGCTAGCTAGTGTGTATGTGTTCATTATATAAAAACTTTCAATTTCATTAATATGCATAGTAGGCAGGGCTTAATATGTTTTGCTAAAAAGAGCTGGTAAGCACAATATCTAAAAAATGATAAACTGGAATCATGTCATATGTGGTACACAAATAGCCGATGGTCCAAATATGTGTCCTATTGGTTTTGGTGGTGATGCCATGCATATCAATGAGTATTCGGGGCTTTATGTAAAAATCTTCAAATACTCATAGTTTACCAACTTCATGTTTGTTTTGATTCATACTAGTTCTATTCATATTGTTAGCTAGTGTATACATATTCATGGTATAAAATAGTTGAATATCATTAATATACATAGTGGGCAGGGCTTTATTGATTTAGCTAAAAAGAACTTGTAAATACAGTAACTCAGGGATAATACATAATATTGGATACAGGTTATATGTCATACACAGATAACCCATGGTCTGCTTGTGTGCCCTGTTGTTTTTGGTGGTGATGTCATGCATATTGTTTAAAGTGGGATGGGGGGTTTAATATAATATGAAAAATCTTGAAAAAGTTTTGTCAACGGGTTCTATTTTATTGATATATTATGTATATGATGGGCGTGGCTTATGAATTTATGTTATTAAACATATTTCGTGATATGGAATGCCACTGAATATAAATCAACCAACAATGAAAGAATGCATCGGAACCACTAAACATTTTGGTTTTCTGATTTAATTTTATTTCTTCTTCTTTTATTTTCTTTTTCAGATGAGCTTAAAGAACCACCCATTTATATTTCCCGATTTGAAAACCATGTGATAGCAAACCACGCCAATAGTGATGGGGGTTTTGCAACAGAGTACGAGGTAATGAATAATCATTAGATTGAGATTTGAAACTGCATGTTGTAGGAAATGATGTTTATGTGTTCCTCTTTAATTTGTATTTTTAAAATAAGAATTGCAAAAAATGCAGTAATAGTACATGTTCTCGTTTTAAAACTTCATTCCTTACAGCATAAACATTTCTTTCATTCCAAACAAGAATTATCTAAGATTTTAGACAACTTTTGTCAAAAACTTGGACATGGACAGGAATTTCATCCCAAATCCTTTTAAAAAAACATTTGTGGTTTAATCCTCTGACTTTACCCTGGAGTCTTCTTATGTAAAGCAGAGTTCATATCAAGTTGTGCTACAAGGGTTTAGGAGCAAAATTATCTAGAGACAAATTCAGATTTGTTGTACATGTAATTAATCCAAACAATTTATAAGGGAACACAACAATAGTTAGATCAATTAAAAAATAAAAATAGAGCAAGATACAAATTATTGATGCATATCATGAAACTGTGTGAACCTGTAATCCATCATGCTCTACACTAGTAAGTCTGTGCATACTTTGTATGAGATAAAAACAATGAAACTAAACATAAAACAAATGGGGGGACTCCTTGTTGTGGCTGTTGTGTTGATAGCAATACTCAAGTAACAATTTGTTTCACTTTCTTATTGCACATGAGTGGTAGGCATAAAGGATTGATCATTTCCTCTGTTGCAATGAAAGAGATACAAATGCGATGACCGCACTGATCAATTAGGTTTAGAAAAACTGGGTGTGAAACCAAATGTGATATACATATAGAAACTTGGAAATCTTTCTTTAATGATGATGAGTACAATTTGTAGAAACAGAGGTGGATAGGAATACTTGGGTGGATGGCCTTTTTTGTTTGTAGTTCATGGATGCCTGCAAATCATAATAATGCTATGAAAAAGAGAAAGTTCTGCAAAGTTAGGCCTTTTGTGGGCATTCTGTGCAGTAAAGGGAAGAAGGTAATTGCCTGTGTAGGTGTCCTTGGTGTAGTTGTGGTTATTTTATCATCTCACCTTTTGAAGATAGCTATGATAATGTATGATAATCATGCAAAGAATCACATATTACACATCACTTGCATTAAAGGATTAGTTCAGTGTTCAAGCATGTTTTTCTTAATGAAAGAGGACTTCAGGAGAAACAAAATGGTGAAGAAAACATTCTAAAATCTTATTCTGTTAAAGAGGTATTCAAGTTTAAAGTTTGGTATCATTTGTGTAGAAACGACTGAAATCAGACTACTCGTGATGTCATAGCCTCAGATTCCTCCAAGTCTTTATGTATTCTATCATATTTTGTCCTACGAGTTTGTGGCTCAAAAACCATGGGATATGTCAAAAAAGTAGTAAAACTGATTTTAGGAGGGGTATTTATAATATACCACCTGAAGAAAGTTTTTCATATTAGATAAACATGCTTGACCACTAAACTAATCCTTTAATCTAATCCTTTAACGTCTCAAATTTGCTGAAATTATTATTCAAGGAGGCCTTCATGCCAAGAAGAAGCTAAAGCAGAGACATTTAACTAATTTCATCTTTTCATAATTTTCTGTTCTGGATTTTCCTAAATCACGCACTTTCAACCTATACCTTTGCACCTTTGTTTTCTTTTTTGGGATTTTCTCTTTGAGGATAGGTGACTGATTTTGGTAAGATCGTTCCTTTTTAGCTTTTTTCCCTCCAGTTGTGACCTGCCCACACACCCTTTTTGGTACTTGTACAGTGGTTCCCCATAGTAGTTACGCTACTTTTTTTTTTTTTAGTTGCCACGGGTCTCCCGGCTTTTGGTATTTTTTCTTCAAACATGACCAAACGCTTCTACCACACTCTTGACCGTGACTCTCTCCCCTCCCCGTGACCTACCTGCTACCTCCATAAACCATCCCTCAGCCCCAGTCCCCAAAATTTTAATTAATCAGGCCACCAACAAACCAGACAGTTTAAAAAGATTCTCACCCTTTCTCATTCACAAGGTGCTTCACGGCCTTGTTGGCACCCTCCCCAAGGTCTCTACCCTCAAATCCGGATCTCCTGGTGCACTGCTCTAGGAACACTCAAGCCACCACCTTCTTCCACCAAAACCCTAGCTAACATTGGTATTGACATAGCAGTTACCCCCACCATTACCTGAACTCAAGCAAAGGCGTCATCAGAAGTATGGACTTTGCCTACTTGACAAATGAAGACCTTGTAGAGGAACTTGCCAGCCAACACATAACTGAGGCCCATTATGTTGTCCTCAATAGAGATGGTGCTGAAGCACCCACCAATACCATCTTCCTGACTTTTATCACACCAACCCTCCCCTCCAACATCACTGCCTGCTATGTCAGAATCCCCATTGCCCCATACATTCCCAACCCCCTCTGCTGTCATAAGTACCAGATGTATGGCCATGGAAAGAACTCCTGTCACAGCCAAGCGTGCTGTAGCAATTGCCGAGCCTCAGACCATGACAGCGCCTCTTGCACCAACACCTCATACTGCACCAATTGCGATGGTATTCACCCAGCCAACCACCCATCCTGCTTCAGGAAATACAGATAAGCAAACTGAAAAACCTAAATTCCAGCACCACTTACCCAGAGGCCAGGAAGCAATTCCTTACTTCCCTCCACACCAAGCCTTCCTACTCGAGCACAGTCTCCTCAAACACCAATACTGCACCCCCCCCCCCCCCAACACCACTAAAACTGACTCACACGCCCAAACTGACCTCACCTGGCTCTACATACTGAGACCTAAGCCCATCGCCTTCATCAACAACTCACCCACACCCATTACACAAAGCAACTCCACCACTACCTCTCCCCAATCTTCCTTCCTGTGCAAAGATCTCCCCAGTCCCCTACTGCAACACTTCAAATGCCATCAAACTCAAGCCAACCTGGCCAACAAACCAACAAATCAACAAACAATCTACCATCCAAACCCACATGTATGACACCAAAGAGAACATGTATTGTTCGATTACCAAACCCACCAAACATACTTCTCGTCCAACATTAAAAAACCACCGCTCCTAATCAAACATGGACAGATCCAAAGAAAGAAAGACAAAACTAGCCAAACCAGACACAACAGATCTTCCTCCAGATATAGCCCCCCCCCCCTTCCCCCTCCCGTTCCCCTCCCTTTTCATTGCGTACAACAGAAACAACTAAAATAACATTCACAACACAATGGAACATCAGTAGCCTCAATTCCAACTCGGAAGAAATTGACTTTTTGGCCACCACCTTCAACCCAGTCGTCTTCTGCGTACAAAAAACCTTCCTGAAAACCACTGACCACTATTCCTGCAATAACTTCTCTTGCTACCATAAACATCAAGAGGACGCTGCCAGGGCCTGTGGGGCATCTCCATTCTCGTTAGGCACGATATCCCACACAGCCCTATAAGTGTGAACACAGACCTTCAGGCCATCTGTATCTCTATCTCCCTCCACACAAATTTTACTTTTTGCAATATCTATCTCCCCCATCCCCTAAATGCCAACATTCAGCCTTAACAACCTCATCTCTCAGCTTCCCTCCCCTTTCATCCTTTTGGTGACTTTAACCCCCTGTGGGGTTCCAATACCACCACCCCCAGAAGCAAGCTCATCAAAAACACTCTTTGACACCACAGTCTCTCCTTTCTCAACACTAACTCCCTGACCTATCTTCACCCTGCCACAGGCTCCCTCACCTGTATTGACCTGTCTATCTGCTCCCTCAACCTCCTCCTTGATTTTGGATGGTCTGTGGCAGTGACCATTACCCTCTCTTGATTCAATCCAACCTTCAAACCCCACTGACCACACCCTCAACTGGAACCTTAAGAAAGGGTTTTCGATACCCTCTGTAACTCTCACCCTCTCACCCCATCTTCTTGATGGTGAGGATCCCATGTCTAAACTTTAGTAACATCCTTATCAACATCGCCACCTGCTCCATTCCCAAAACCTCTTAAGCCCTAAAACCACCCCCAACCCCAACCCTTAGTTTAACAATAACTGCAAAGCTACCATCAAGAATAGGTAAAGCCCTCAGGAACTTTAAAACAAACCTGACCACCCACAACCTCAACCTCTTTCGCGTCAGCCATGCCAAAGCTAGGCGCACTGTCAAAGACAGTAAAACCAACACTTGGAACTACTTCCATCTCTTCTCTCTCCACCAACACCCCTACTAAGAAGATTTGGAGTATGGTAAAATGCTTCCATGGCAGGGTAGGCAAGTTTCCCATCTCACATCTCTCTTGAAATTGCAATCTATTCAGCGAGAAAAAGGATATCACTCACCACCTCACCGACTCTTTCAGCAACACCTCGTCCTCAGCCAACTACTCCTATACTTTCAAAGCCAAAAGAGCTCCCCATCACTCTCACCTGCTGTCTCTGCAAAGTTATGTCTTCACTTGAATGGAGTGGACACATAATAGACATGATAATCTGCAAATTAATCTGTACTAAATTTTCATGCTAATTTGGAAGAAAGATCAGCTCTGTCTGGTTTATAAGAGGAAACAAGTTGAGCATCTTTCTATTGGAAGTGTCAGATTTAAGTTAAGGCTGGGGGGTGAGGGGGGTGGGGGCTGTAGTTCAGTGGAGAGTTGAGGTTATGGTGAAGGTTGGAATGATGAGTTGGTTTAGAGTATATTTGGTAGATGAGTGGATGACAAAAGGTGGGTTGAGGTAGTAGGTGAATGGGGCCTGTTGGGGAATAGAGGGTGGTAGGTGAACGGAGGATTGTAGATGAATGGGGGATGGCAGGTGAAGAGGGATGGTAGGTGAATGGGAGTGAGAGGAAAGAATTTTGGGTGGAAGATGGTAGAATGATTGGTAGATGTAGGAATTAGGATGATTGGGGATGGGATGAAATGTGGGACAAGGTGAGATGGCATGTGAGACAGGATGGCGTGTGGAACGGTACCATGGAATGTGGGACAGGATGTCATGGCATATAGAGCAGGGTGGGGTAGCATGTGGGACAGGGTGGCATGGCATGTGAAACAAGGTAGTGTCATGGCATTTATAACAGGCTGGGATGGCATGTGGGACACGAGTGTAATGACATGTGAGACAAGATGGCATGCCATCTGGATTTCAGGTGGGATGGCATATGGGACAGGGTGGGATAGCATGTGGGATTGGATGGAATGGCCTGTAGGACAGGGTGGGATGGCACGTGTTACATGGAAGGATGGCATGGTATATGGGACAGGGTGGCATGGGACAGGGTGGCATGGTATATGGGACAGGGTGGCATGGGACAGGGTGGCATGGTATATGGGACAGGGTGGCATGGTATATGGGACAGGGTGGCATGGTATATGGGACAGGGTGGCATGGTATATGGGACAGGGTGGCATGGTATATGGGACAGGGTGGCATGGTATATGGGACAGGGTGGCATGGTATATGGGACAGGGTGGCATGGTATGGGACAGGGTGGCATGGGATATGGACATGGGACAGGGTGGCATGGTATATGGGACAGGGTGGCATGGTATATGGGACAGGGTGGCATGGTGTATGGGACAGGGTGGCATGGTATATGGGACAGGGTGGCATGGTATATGGGACAGGGTGGCATGGTATATGGGACAGGGTGGCATGGTATGGGACAGGGGGCATGGGTGGCATGGTATATGGGACAGGGTGGCATGGTATATGGGACAGGGTGGCATGGTATATGGGACAGGGTGGCATGGTATATGGGACAGGGTGGCATGGTATATGGGACAGGGTGGCATGGTATATGGGACAGGGTGGCATGGTATATGGGACAGGGTGGCATGGTATATGGGACAGGGTGGCAAGGCTAATGGTGGGATGTCATCTTGATTGCAGGTGTGATGGCATACAGGTCATGTTGTGGAATGGTATCTGGATTTCATGTATGATTTCCTGTAGGGAGGGAAGTAGCATGGTACGATATGTGGAACAAGGGTGGGATGGCAGGTGTGACAGGCTGGAAAGCATGTTATTAGCGGCGAGGGGATGTGTATCACTTGCGATGTCTAGTTCATCCTATATTTCTTGTGTTTCCCTATATCAAGCTCAGAGATTTCTTTGAACGTACAAAAGTCACAAGGCACTTATTTTTTATTTCATCTGTATAACACACTGGTAGTATGCAACCATTCTAGTCATGTATTGTGCCATTTGTAACTAAAGACCTGCTTCCTTAAATATGAAGGTTTTATATTACCGAGTTTTAGTTTGCAAAATACCTGTTTAAGCTGCTTTTATTTCCTTCTTCCTGAATTGGATATTTTACTCCATTAAAGAAAGACTTTATTCAACAGTTCTTTGATCCAAGTTCTAAATGAAGGATTACTTTCGAAACAGGATGGCTCCAATATGTCAGTTAACATTCACATTTTTCCTGTTTATTTTCTTTGTGTGTGCTATCATGCACAAATTGTGTAATATCACATGCGATACTGAGTGATTCTTGTGCAACACACCTGTGTAGCATAGGTCAGATAGTCCACTGGTTTGCTGATCATCTCAATATATGTTAGGGTAATATGTATCTCATAAGTGTGTACACACTGTTCCCCCATTTAAACTGGATTTGATTAGTTTAATTGTCAAAGTATGTGGATATGTAGATGCAATATGAGTTTAAATGTTTTGTAATCGGTAATAACATTGATTGCCACAAATAGTTAAATTTGACAGATTCTGAAGTCTTAATGTTAATTATGACAGAAACTTGTGTTATATTATAATGGGCAAACAGGTCTGTCTTTATCCCATTGAGTGTTAATCCTTTGCCAAAATACGCTGAACAGATAGTTACTAGTTCTCAATCTTTTTTATCTTAACCAAATTTCAATCATCAGCTCATTGAAAAAGTTTCAATCATTTCCAAGGACTAAAATATTGGAAAAACCTAAAGAACTACACAAAACATCTTGCTCTATCTGCCATGTCATAACTTTTTCGTACAAAGAAAACTTTTGATCGAGCAATAGCTCAGAAACCATCAAATTAAAGGTCCTGTGCTCTCAATCTGTAGATCAAGCAACAGCTCAGAAACCTTCAAATTAAAGGTCTTGTGCTCTTAATCTGTAGATCAAGCCAATAGCTCAGAAACCATCAAATTAAAGGTCTTGTGCTCTCAATCTGTAGATCAAGCCAATAGCTTAGAAACCATCAAAATAAAGGTCTTGTGCTCTCAATCTGTAGATCAAGCAACAGCTCAGAAACCATTAAATTAAAGGTCTTGCGCTCTCAATCTGTAGATCAAGCCAATAGCTCAGAAACCATCAAATTAAAGGTCTTGTGCTCTCAATCTGTAGATCAAGCCAATAGCTCAGAAACCATCAAATTAAAGGTCTTGTGCTCTCAATCTGTAGATCAAGCCAATAGCTCAGAAACCATCAAATTAAAGGTCTTGTGCTCTCAATCTGTAGATCATCCAATAGCCCAGAAACTATTAAATTAAAGGTCTTGTGCTCTCAATCTGTAGATCAAGCAATAACTCAGAAACCATTAAATTAAAGGTCTTGTGCTCTCAATCTGTAGATCAAGCCAATAGCTGAGAAACTATTAAATTAAAGGTCTTGTGCTCTCAATCTGTAGATCAAGCCAATAGCTCAGAAACCATCAAATTAAAGGTCTTGTGCTCTCAATCTGTAGATCAAGCAACAGCTCAGAAACCATCAAATTAAAGGTCTTGTGCTCTCAATCTGTAGATCAAGCAATAACTCAGAAACCATCAAATTAAAGGTCTTGTGCTCTCAATCTGTAGATCAAGCCAATAGCTCAGAAACCATCAAATTAAAGGTCTTGTGCTCTCAATCTGTAGATCAAGCCAATAGCTCAGAAACCATCAAATTAAAGGTCTTGTGCTCTCAATCTGTAGATTAAGCCAATAGCTCAGAAACCATCAAATTAAAGGTCCTGTGCTCTCAATCTGTAGATCAAGCCAATAGCCCAGAAACACTATTAAATTAAAGGTCTTGTGCTCTCAATCTGTAGATCAAGCAATAACTCAGAAACCATCAAATTAAAGGTCTTGTGCTCTCAATCTGTAGATCAAGCCAATAGCCCAGAAACTATTAAATTAAAGGTCTTGTGCTCTCAATCTGTAGATCAAGCAACAGCTCAGAAACCTTCAAATTAAAGGTCTTGTGCTCTCAATCTGTAGATTAAGCCAATAGCTCAGAAACCATCAAATTAAAGGTCTTGTGCTCTCAATCTGTAGATCAAGCCAATAGCTCAGAAACCATCAAATTAAAGGTCTTGTGCTCTCAATCTGTAGATCAAGCCAATAGCTCAGAAACCATTAAATTAAAGGTCTTGTGCTCTCAATCTGTAGATCAAGCCAATAGCTCAGAAACCATTAAATTAAAGGTCTTGTGCTCTCAATCTATAGGTCAAGCCAATAGCTCAGAAACCATCAAATTAAAGGTCTTGTGCTTTTAATCTGTAGATCAAGCCAATAGCTCAGAAGCCATCAAATTAAAGGTCTTGTGCTCTCAATCTGTAGATCAAGCAACAGCTCAGAAACCATCAAATTAAAGGTCTTGTGCTCTCAATCTATAGGTCAAGCAATAGCTCAGAAGCCATCAAATTAAAGGTCTTGTGCTCTCAATCTGTAGATCAAGCCAATAGCTCAGAAGCCATCAAATTAAAGGTCTTGTGCTTTTAATCTGTAGATCAAGCCAATAGCTCAGAAGCCATCAAATTAAAGGTCTTGTGCCCTCAATCTGTAGATCAAGCCAATAGCTCAGAAACAGATGTGTGTGTCCTCATTTTGTGAGCAATTGGTTTAATTTATCCTAAGATTAAGACCCTGCAAAGCTCCCTCATATTGTGTCAATTATTCAATATACTCAATGCATGCATGGATATGATTGACAGTGAGTTTGCAAAGTAGCCATGGAGATAATTATCTTTATTATTATTATTATTATTATTAAATTGAATTGAGGCATGATTGATTATGCCTCAATCATCCTTATTGATCTCAAGAGCTGTAGATAAGTGATAAAACAGAAACAAGCCATCAATCTCAGTGCTTTTTCTTGTTGCTTGCAGGACATTCAAGCGGTGGGGACCAACTTTGAAGCTTATGCTGGAATGGAGGAGTGCAATAAGCTCAAAAACAGATACACCAACATAGTTGCCTGTAAGTAACATAGCTCAAAAAAAGATACATCAACAGTATTGCCTCCTGTAAGTCTCCTGTAGTTATTTGCTAATGTTTATAAATGTAAATATCAAGCCTTTGAATCAACTGAATGCGTAGGGTTAGATGTGGAAGGGGAGGGGGAGGGGGTGATGTTTCTCCTAACTGATTTGCTTTTTGGTGAGCAATATTTGAATGATTTGTTGTTTTTGCACAAGTTAATGACCCTCCTTCCCCTCCAACAACAGTGAATCAATCACACACATTTATAGAGCGACAAAAAGAGTTTGAACAAAGGCACTCTACAACTATGTATTTTCAATGATGATGAATGTTATTGGGATATTAAATTAGTTGTGTTCAGTTATGTATATTGCTAGACAAGCAGGCAATTAGACGTACTGTGAACTTTGCACCATGGAGTCTATCAACTACGCTTTCCTTGAACTCAAAATCTCTCTAGCGTTTAGTTGTATTCATCTACCAAAGGAAAGCTTTCATAATTAGTTTAATAAATTGCAGTTATGCATTATCACTTTGAGCCATCTTTTTTATTAGGGATTGTTTTCATTGAATTGTGACAGATATGAATAAAAGGGTGTAAAAGTCCTTTTAAACTTTCACTTTCTTGTTGAAAATGTGATTTGTGTCTTATCTTAAGTGGAGCTTTAGAATCGGGTAACTTTTAACCAAGCATATTCAAACTCAGCTTTTTGAAGTTTGTTTTGTATACTTAGGTTTATTGCATACTAAATCTATAGTCAGTTTTATATCAATCCAATTTTCATTTTCTTTGCAGTCAGTCTCAATGGTGAGCTTTTCTAAAACTGCAACGTTTGTTTTGCTGTTGTTGGGTATCCATTTCATCTTCATGAAAGATTTGATGAAATTGCTGACAAAGTTTTGTGTTTCTTTTTAGTATATCGGTATCAATGCAGCAAAATATCCTGTTGTCTGATCTAGCCATTTCCTTTTCTGACATTTTGAAATGCATCCATGTCATGAAATTGTTTGTACATTTTCCATTTGTGCCAATAACAAACTGAAAATGTCGAGAGCATGGATCCCACCTTTGTGGTCAGTGATTGACCATAGGCTTCATATTTTTTCCCCTGCAATTCTTTGTTTTGTATGCTTCTAAAATAACTTTTTAGACAAATATTCACTCTTAAATGGGAGTGCAGAATTCAAGCCCAGTGGTTAGGGTGTTGGTCTTGTACCCAAAACACTTGAGCAAGACACTTTATCCCACTTGCTCCAGTTTGCTCAGGTGTGAACTTGAAGTGAATACCAGTTTCAGCTGGGGAGTTAACCTGTGAGGGACAGGTGTCCCCTCCAGGGGGTATAAGCCCTCGAAGCTTGATTGGATTTAACATACATGCTTAAAGGTCACAAAAGTGATAACAAACGATGGAAAAGGTAGTCAGGATTCTGGTTCTGATCAAGATTTTTGGCAAGATTGAAAGGAAGCTGAAAAAATTGTAGAAGTTTGAGAAGTCAGTGCATCTGAAGTTTTATGCTTTATCTGTTAAAGTGGCGGAGGCATCACTCGTTGTTGAGTTCACAGTTGAAATTGTTGCTTGATACCAATTTCCCTTTCAATAGATACTTACAGTAATTCAACAATGACTGGGAATTAACCTCAGTTTTGTTTCACTCATTCATTTCTTCTAATTTTGAGAACCATTCTCTTTCTTTAGATGATCACACAAGAGTTATTTTACAGACTCTGCCTGGACAGCCAGAATCACATTATATAAATGCAAACTATATTGATGTAAGTATAACAAAATATTCCCCCTTTTATCAAAAAAGTTGCATTTTTGTTCAAAAGGAATAGAAAATCAAATAGCTGGTATGATTGAGAGTATTACCAAAGTGTCTAGTTGATGATTTCTTTGCATTAGACATGTGTATAGTTGCAAAACATGATGGATGTGGAATACATGTCCCCAACATTTATCCATTGCAAAGAAACAAACGAAAACTATTATTACCACTTGTAAGTTGTTAGTGTTTTGTGATTTAGTATCATTAGTCTTTATCAATCTTATTGGTTTGTTTTTTCCAGTCTGTGTACCACTCCCTACTTTTATTGAACTTTATGCACAAGCAAAATATCTGGATGGGATTTTAAAATTTCTTTTTCTTCGTGAACTATTTTAATGCTACTCACTTCTCAGCATTCCTTGTTCTTGCTTAAATTCATGTGGAATAAAATATAGCAAAAAACAACTTAAGCATTTCTAGATAAGTCATCTGTTGTACAATATATTTATGTATGTGGCTTTATGGAATCACTTTCTTTTATATCTTTACACAGGGTTACAACAGACAGGGCGCTTATATTGCAACGCAAGGTATGTACAAAGATTATGAATTTTTTTGGTATATTTGTCAAATCTCCCAGGTCTCACTCTTCTCATTGATTGGTAAACCCTTTTGAAATCGGATGCCATTGTGTGCACATTTTGGAACTTCCTGTCAAGTATACTGTCTTAACCTCTGTTAAGGAGTCCTTTCACACACCATGAATAGAGTCTGCACTAATTTGTATTGTCTATTTTCAATCATTTTATGAATACGATATTAGTTTTGGTATTTATTCATAAACATTATCATCATGATTACTTAATTATCTGATAGAATGGGGTGTAGAGTCATGGTGAGCACAGTGGTGAAAACCACATCATTCTTAGACAAACCACCTCGGTTTGTGTAAATGGTTTTTAATTGATATACAGCATTGCATAAGTAATGATGCTTTTTCCATCAACTGGCTTCAAACGTTTTAGGAAGACATCATGAGAGAATTGCTGTGCACCTATAACTTGAATGTGTTGTGTACCTGGCCTTGTAAGCATACATCAGCTTTCTCTTTGGTGGGATTTGTATTACTGAGACCTTATCATGATAAAAAGTGCAAACTACATTTTGTCTTACAGGGCCATTAAAGAACACTATAGATGATTTTTGGAGAATGGTATGGGAGCAGAAAGTCTTTGTTATCGTCATGATTACTAAATTGGAAGAAAGAGGGAGGGTAAGTTTTCAAAAGGAAATTGGTAGCAAACATATTGTATGGTGACCAATGGATGTTTGCATTACACATATTGTATGGTGACCAATGAATGCTTGCACTACACATATTATATGGTGACCAATGGATGTTTGCCGTACAGGTATTGTATGGTGACCAATGGATGTTTGCACTACACATATTGTATGGTGACCACTCTTTTCTCCCACCCTCTGCAGGAAAAGTGTTCTTTTCTTCTGGATACCCAGCCATGTTGGCATCCCTGGCAATGACAGGGCTGATACAGCCGCTAAGCTTGCCCTTAACCTCCTCCCTTCCCCTTTTCCCAAAACCCTCTCTGACATCAAACCGCTTATCGCTTCTCTTGTTCGTGACCGCTGGCAAACCTTATGGAACTTCCAAATTGATAACAAACTCCATGTTATCCAGCCCACAATCCCGATCAAATCCACCATCAACAACCTTTCTCGTATCGACAACGTTCATATTACCCGTCTTAGAATTGGTCACACCCACCTCACTCTGGTATCGACATCACAGTCACCCCCCATCGTTCCCTAAACTCCAGCAAAGGCGTCATACGCACCCGCGATCTTGCGTACATGACCGATGACGACCTCCAAGAAGAACTAGCTAACCAACATGTAACCGAAGCCCGTCGTCTCGTTCTAAAGAGAGACGGAGCTGAAACTCCCACCAACACCATATTTCTCACTTTCGCAACTCCAACTCTCCCCTCCCACATCATTGCCGGCTACCTGAGAATCCAGGTCGCCCCTTATATTCCTAACCCTTTACGTTGCTACAATTGTCAGAGGTATGGCCACGGGAAAAACTCCTGCCACAGCCAAGCGCGCTGTGGTAACTGGCGGAGCCCCGGACCATGACAACACCTCCTGCACCAACCCCACTCTGCACAAATTGTGACGGTAAACACCCAGCAAACCATCCCTCCTTCTCGAAAGACTGTCCCACCTGGCTTCAGGAAAAACAAATAACTAAACTTAAAACCCTTAACCCCAACATAACCTACCCTGAGGCCAGGAAACAATTCCTCGCTTCCCTTAACTCCAAGCCTTCCTACTCAAACGTAGTCTCCTCCAACTCTAATTCCGCCCCCAAACACAACTAACACAACAAAACTAACTCCCATGCCCAAACCGACCTCACCTGGCTCTTCTTACCTAGTCCTAAGCCCATCACCATTTCCAACAACCCAATCACACCCAATACCCACACCACCTCCACCACCACTTCTCTCCTCAACCCCCTTCCTACTCTAAAGCCCCTACCGCCCCTACACCAACTCCACTAATGCCTTCATACATCAAGCTAAAACCAGCCAAGCAAACAACCAACAAACCAACAAATCAACCAGCAAACAACCAACCAAAAACAACCAATCAACAAACAACCTATCAACAAACAACCAATCAACAAACAACCCACCTCCCAAACCCACACTGAAGAGAGTATGGATTGTTCGATTCAACACACCGATCATACTTCTCGCCCAATTTTCAAAAACAATCGCTCCCAAAGAAACAAATCCAAAGAAAAAACAAGCGAACTCAGACCCAGCAGATCTTCCTCCAGATAACCCCGCCTCCTTTATGGCATACACCACAATCAATTACAATAACACCCACAACATCATACAATGGAACATTAGGAGCCTTAAGGCCAATTCTGAAGAAATTGACCTTCTGGCCTCCACCTTCAACCCGGTCGTCTTCTGCCTACAAGAAACTTTCTTGAAAACCACCGACCATTACTCCCTTAACAACTTTGCTTGCTATCACAAACATCAAGTGGATGCTGACAGGGCCTGTGGTGGCGTCTCCATTTTCAAGTTAGACACGATATCCCACACAGCCCTGTTCGTGTGCACACCGACCTTCAGGCCATCTGTATTTCTATCTCCCTCCACAAAACTTTCACTCTCTGCAATATCTATCTCCTCCCAACACCAACATTCAACCAACCAGCCTTAACAACCTCATCTCTCAGCTTCCCACCCCTTCATCCTTCTTGGTGACTTCAATGCTCACAACCCTCTGTGGGGCTCTAATACCACCACCCCTAGAGGCAAGTTCATCGAAAACGCTCTCCGTCAGCACAGCCTGTCCTTACTGAACACTAACTCCCGACCTACCTTCATCCTGCCACAGGCTCTCTCACCTGTATTGACCTGTCTATCTGTTCCCCTAACCTCCTCCTGACTTTAGTTGGAGAGTCACTGCTGACCTCTGTGGTAGTGATCATTACCCTCTTCTTATACACTCCAATCTTCAAATCCCCACTGAGCACACCCCAACTGGAACCTCGACAAGGCTGACTGGTCCCTTTTTGAAACCCTCTGTGACTCACACCTCTCCCCCCATCTTCTCGAGGATGAGGATCCCATGTCTAACTTCAGTAATATCCTTATCAACATCGCCTCCTGCTCAATTCCCAAAACCTCCAAACCCCCAAATCATCCCCCCAACCCCTGGTTCTCAGATGACTGCAAAACCGCCATCAAGAACAGGAAAAGAGCCCTCAGGAACTTTAAAACTAACCCGACCACCCATAACCTTAACCTCTTTCGCATCAGCCGTGCCAAGGCCAGACGCACTATCAAGGACAGTAAAACCAACACTTGGAACAACTTTATCTCTTCTCTCACCACCAACACCCCCACTAAGAAGATTTGGAGAATGGTTAACAGCTTCCACGGCAGTGTAGGCAAATCTTCCATCTCCCATCTCTCTTGGAATGGAGACCTTCTCACCGCAAAAAAAGACATCGTTGACCACCTCGCCGCCTCTTTCAGCAACATCTCGGCCTCGACCAACTACTCCAATGCTTTCAAAATCAAAAAAGCTTGCGATGAAGCCCGGAGAATCACTTTTCCCTCTGACAACTCCGAAAGCTACAACACCCCTCTCACCCTTTCTGAATTAAACCAAGCCATCAGCGACGCTGGCTGCACCTCCAAGGGCCCAGATAACATCCCCTATCAGTTTCTGAAACACCTCCCCATCAAAGCCACCACTACCCTACTCACCATCTTCAACCACATTTGGTCCTCACACTCCTTTCCCCCTATCTGGAGGACAGCTATTGTCATCCCCGTCCTTAAACCGGGGAAGGATAGCACCGACCCCACCAGCTACCGACCCATCGCCCTTACTTGCTGTCTCTGTAAAATTATGGAAAAGATCATTAATCAGAGACTAAACTGGTTCCTCGAGACCAACAGAATCCTCTCTCCTCACCAAAGCGGCTTCCAAAAAAACGCCGCAATACCTAGACCAGTTAATTACGCTCGACACCGCTATCCGGGAATCCTTTGCAAAAAGGAACACCTCATTGCCATATTTTTGACCTCGAAAGCTTTCGACACTACTTGGAAATACGGCATTACCCGGAAACTTCACACCATTGGCCTCAGAGGCCACCTCCCCATCTTTATTCAAAACTTCCTCTCACCCAGGCAGTTCCAAGTTCAGTATTGGCCACACCCTCTCCAAGCCGTACCCCCAAGAAGAGGGCGTCCCCCAAGGCAGCATCCTCTCCCCACTCTCTTCAACCTGAGCATTAATGACATCGGGAATGACCTTGGCCCCAGCATCAAACGTACCCTCTACGTGGATGACTTCACCATCTTCTACTCCTCCCCTAGCTTTCCTATTGTTGAAAATAGGCTTCAAACCAGCCTCAATCAGCTGCAAGTCTGGAGCAACAATAACGGTTTTAGATTCTCCAAAGACAAGACAGTCTGCATGCACTTTTGTCATTTCAACAACCTCCACCCCAACCCGAACTTTGTGCTCAATGGGAATCGCATTCCTAAAGTTGAAAACACAAAGTTCCTTGGTCTAACTCTAGACCCCAAGCTCACCTACAAGCCACACATCACCAACCTGAAACTAAAATGCAATAGCTCCTCAACATCCTCCGACTGCTCGCCAACACTACTTGGGGAGCGAACCGCTATGCTCTCCTCAAAATTTTCAGGCTCACCATTCGTGCCAAGCTTGACTATGGCAATATTGTTTACTGTGTCGCTCACAACTCATACCTCAACCACATTAACACCATCCAAAATGAAGCCCTCAGGCTTTGTCTAGGAGCCTACAGGACCTCCCCAATCACTAGCCTTCATGTTGAAGCCAACGAACCCCCTTTCTACTTAGATGTAAAAAGCTTAGCCTCTCCTATGCTTTTAGAGTCCTCACCAACACCCAGAACCCTGTTTACAACCTCATTAGGTACCCCAATTTCTCCTCCCTCTTTGATAGGACTAAAACCCTATCGCCCCCTTCAGCTTACGCATTAAATCAGACCTCTTTCAACTTGGCATCAACCCCGCCACTCTCGGCACCTATTCCTGGCCCACTTTTCCGCCTTGGGCCACCCCTTCCTTCTGTCCACCTAGTCCTCTCCACTTATAACAAAACTCAAACTCACCCTAATCTCTTCATCAATCTCCACAACCAAATCAAAGACCAACTCTCAAATTACACCTCCATCTATACTGATGGCTCCAAGGAAGGCAACAAGACAGCTGCTGCTGCCATCATCCAAGACATCACCCTCAGTAGCAGACTTCCTGACCACTCATCCATCTTTTCAGCCGAGGCTAAGGCCATTCTCCTCGCCCTCAACTTTATTGAGTACTCTCCTCTTAGTCACTTTGCCATTTTCTCTGACTCAAAGGCTGTTCTTACTTCATTACTCAATCTTAAATGGGATAACCTCACCTGCCACCTCCTCCTGCGGAAACTCTTTTCTCCCGCCCTCTGCAGGAAAAGTGTTCTTTTCTTCTGGATACCCAGCCATGTTGGCATCCCTGGCAATGACAGGGCTGATACAGCCGCTAAGCTTGCCCTTAACCTCCTCCCTTCCCTTTTCCCAAAACCCTCTCTGACATCAAACCGCTTATCGCTTCTCTTGTTCGTGACCGCTGGCAAACCTTATGGAACTTCCAAATTGATAACAAACTCCATGTTATCCAGCCCACAATCCCGATCAAATCCGCCATCAACAACCTTTCTCGTATCGACAACGTTCATATTACCCGTCTTAGAATTGGTCACACCCACCTCACTCACTCCCACCTCCTTATTGGTTCCCCCAACCCCTCTGTAACAATTGCCACTGCATCCTTACAATCCAACACGTTCTCCTTGCTTGCCCCCTGTACAACCTTCCCAGAGCTTCTCTCGCTCCCCACAACTCAATTGCTGAGTTCTTCCAAAAAAATCCTCCAGATAAAATAGTCTCCTTCCTTCAGCATGCATCCCTCTACAACCATATTTAATCCTCCTCTTCCACCCCCTCTCTACTCTGTTTTTAGTTTTACCCATGCACCTCCTCTCTCGATCACAGCTTTCTGGCTTTTGTTCTTGAATTTCTCTCATTCTTCCCCTGGTCTCTTTCCGTACTACCTCTAAAATGATCTGACCTCTCAGGCACAATTTGACCTTCGTTGTCGTGGTGCCGTTAAGACCTCATCAAACAAACAAACAAACACTCACTCCCACCTCCTTATTGGTTCCCCCCAACCCCTCTGTAACAATTGCCACTGCATCCTTACAATCCAACACGTTCTCCTTGCTTGCCCCCTGTACAACCTTCCCAGAGCTTCTCTCGCTCCCCACAACTCAATTGCTGAGCTCTTCCAAAAAAATCCTCCAGATAAAATAGTCTCCTTCCTTCAGCATGCATCCCTCTACAACCATATTTAATCCTCCTCTTCCACCCCCTCTCTACTCTGTTTTTAGTTTTTCCCATGCACCTCCTCTCTCGATCACAGCTTTCTGGCTTTTGTTCTTGAATTTCTCTCATTCTTCCCCTGGTCTCTTTCCTTACTACCTCTAAAGTGATCTGACCTCTCAGGCACAATTTGACCTTCGTTGTCGTGGTGCCGTTAAGACCTCATCAAACAAACAAACAATGGATGTTTGCACTACACATATTGTATGGTGACCAATGAATGCTTGCACTACACATATTGTATGGTGACCAATGAATGTTTGCACTACACGTATGGTATGGTGACCAATGGATGTTTGCACTACACGTATTGTATGGTGACCAATGGATGTTTGCACTACACGTATGGTATGGTGACCAATGGATGCTTGCACTACACATATTGTATGGTGACCAATGAATGCTTGCACTACACATATTGTATGGTGACCAATGGATGTTTGCACTTACACGTATTGTATGATGACCAATGGATGTTTGCACTACACGTATTGTATGGTGACCAATGGATGTTTGCACTACAGGTATTGTATGGTGACCAATGAATGCTTGCACTACACATATTGTATGGTGACCAATGGATGTTAGCACTACACGTGTTGTATGGTGACCAATGAATGCTTGCACTACACATATTGTATGGTGACCAATGGATGTTTGCACTACATGTATTGTATGGTGACCAATGGATGTTTGCACTACACATATTGTATGGTGACCAATGAATGCTTGCACTACACATTGTATGGTGACCAATGGATAATTGCACTACACGTATTGTATGGTGACCAATGGATGTTTGCACTACACGTATTGTATGGTGACCAATGGATGTTTGCACTACACGTATTGTATGGTGACCAATGGATGTTTGCACTACACGTATTGTATGGTGACCAGTGGATGCTTGCACTACACCTACTGTATGGTGACCAATGGATCTTTGCACTACAGGTATTGTATGGGGACCAATGACTGCTTGCACTACACATATTGTATGGTGACCAGTGGATGTTTGCACTACACGTATGGTATGGTGACCAATGGATGTTTGCACTACACATATTGTATGGTGACCAATGGATGTTTGCACTACACGTATTGTATGGTGATCAATGGATGCTTGCACTACACGTATTGTATGGTGACCAATGGATGTTTGCACTACACATTGTATGGTGATTAGTGGATGCTTGCACTACACTTATTGTATGGTGACCAATGAATGTTTGCACTACACATATTGTATGGTGACCAATGAATGCTTACACTACACATATTGTATGGTGACCAATGAATGCTTGCACTACACATATTGTATGGTGATTAATGAATGCTTGCACTACACATATTGTATGGTGATCAATGGATGTTTGCACTACACGTATTTTATGGTGACCAATGGATGCTTGCACTACACGTATTGTATGGTGACCAATGGATGTTTGCACTACACATATTGTATGGTGACCAATGGATGTTTGCACTACACGTATTGTATGGTGATCAATGGATGCTTGCACTACACGTATTGTATGGTGACCAATGGATGTTTGCACTACACATTGTATGGTGATTAGTGGATGCTTGCACTACACTTATTGTATGGTGACCAATGAATGTTTGCACTACACATATTGTATGGTGACCAATGAATGCTTACACTACACATATTGTATGGTGACCAATGAATGCTTGCACTACACATATTGTATGGTGATTAATGAATGCTTGCACTACACATATTGTATGGTGATCAATGGATGTTTGCACTACACGTATTTTATGGTGACCAATGGATGCTTGCACTACACGTATTGTATGGTGACCAATGGATGTTTGCACTACACATTGTATGGTGATTAGTGAATGCTTGCACTACACGTATTGTATGGTGACCAATGGATGTTTGTACTACACATATTGTATGGTGACGAATGAATGCTTGCACTACACATATTGTATGGTGACGAATGAAGGCTTGCACTACACATATTGTATGGTGACCAATGAATGTTTGCACTACACGTATTGTATGGTGACCAATGGATGCTTGCACTACACATATTGTATGGTGACCAATGGATGTTTGCACTGCACATATTGTATGGTGATTAGTGGATGCTTGCACTACACATATTGTATGGTGACCAATGAATGCTTGCACCACACATACTGTATGGTGACCAATGGATGTTTGCACTACACATATTGTATGGTGACCAATGGATGTTTGCACTACACGTATTGTATGGTGACCAATAGATGCTTGCACTACTCGTATTGTATGGTGACCAATGGATGTTTGCACTACACATATTGTATGGTGACCAATGGATGTTTGCACTACACATATTGTATGGTGACCAATGAATGCTTGCACTACACATATTGTATGGTGACCAATGAATGTTTGCACTACACCTATTGTATGGTGACCAATGGATGCTTGCACTACACGTATTGTATGGTGACCAATGAATGCTTGCACTACACCTACTGTATGGTGACCAATGGATGTTTGCACTACATGTATTGTATGGTGACCAATGGATGCTTGCACTACACATATTGTATGGTGACCAATGGATGTTTGCACTACAGGTATTGTATGATGACCAATGGATGCTTGCACTACACGTATTGTATGGTGACCAATGGATGTTTGCACTACAGGTATTGTATGGTGACCAATGGATGCTTGCACTACACGTATGGTATGGTGACCAATGGATGTTTGCACTACACCTATTGTATGGTGACCAATGGATGCTTGCACTACACATATTGTATGGTGACCAATGAATGCTTGCACTACACATATTGTATGGTGACCAATGGATGCTTGCACTACACATATTGTATGGCGACCATTGGATGTTTGCACTTACACGTATTGTATGGTGACCAATGGATGCTTGCACTACAGGTATTGTATGGTGACCAATGAATGCTTGCACTACACGTATTGCATGATGACCAATTAATGTTTGCACTACACGCGAAATTATAACCTTGTGAAATTAGGCCAAAGTGGCCAACTGTTGGGGAACAAATGACATGAGAAAAATACAGCAGTAAGTCATCAGGGAATTGCTGTAGCTTCATTGCTCTTTCAATAATGCTTAATACAGCAGTAAGTCATCAGGGAATTGCTGTAGCTTCATTGCTCTTTCAATATTGCTTAATACAGCAGTAAGTTATCAGGGAATTGCTGTAGCTTCATTGCTCTTTCAATATTGCTTAACACAGCAGTAAGTCATCAGGGAATTGCTGTAGCTTCATCATTGCTCTCTCAATATTGTTCATTGTGTAGTGTCAGTATGTTAAGATAAAAATCTTAATGGGAGGTACCACATCAATAGGCTAATGTGAGAAAGGAGCAGAAAGCATTTCTGCACGAGGGCATTTGGTGGTGTCTTTAAAGATGTTCTTTGTAAACTATGCTCTCTTTCCTGCAAATTCCTGCTTCTAAGAAGAGTAATTCGGATTTTTAGTCGGAATGGTTTTGCAAAATAGAAGTAAGAGAGAGAGGTTGGAGTGAAGTGAAGTTCTTGGATCTAAACAATAGTAAGTGCTCATGGAGACTCATATGTAGCAAAAAAGGATTGCTTTGGATTTTACCAGATTTCATGCTTAGTGACACCATTATCAATGCAATGGGTGTTATTAGTTTGCTGTGAGCTGTATCACAAAAATAGATGTCAAAGAATATGACATCTTTGTCATGATAGCATTTTCAAATGATTGGTAAAATACTTGTAAATTGGCCAGGAGTCAATAGCAAAGTGACAGTTTTGCATTGTTATTACAAACCTCTACTTGTACATGACTTCAATATAACCTGTATCATGACATTAGTATAACCTGTTTCATAGCATTTTCTACATTTTTTTTCTTCTGTATCCAGAGGAAATGTGAGAGATACTGGCCACCGCTGGGAATGTCCGAGAGATTCAGAGACATCGAGGTGTCCCTGGAGAAGAAGGAGAAGTTCTCATCGTACTGTCTAAGAACGTTACTTTTAAGATTTAAACCAAAGAGGGTAAGTTCTCGTTCATCTATTAATCATTGCATGTGATTTCCAGCTGGAATTAACATTAACAATTAACCCAGTGGTTGTAGCCCATTTAGAAGTGGGTTCAATGATGTAGTATGTGCATTCCTGCAGTAATATATCATTTTCACAACATAAGAAATCTAATTGTTTGGTGAGATAACAAGCTTGATTCCTGTTAGCCAGGTGCTTTAATTCTAACTTCCTCACTAACCATGTTGCAAGCATAGAGTACTGACGTGTCCTGTAAAAGTTTCCTGAAAGTATTACAAGTAATCTGCAATCTGTATTCTTGTGTCGGTCTCTGATTGCTACCTATTTGTCAACATGTGACGTTATAGATTCCACGGTGTGCAGTAATTGTTTGCATATCACCTCTTGCTTCACTGTCTATGGGTGTGTCCATCTTCGTTAATGACACTAACTGATGCAAAACTAATGTGAAGGATAGTAGATTGTGTTACAGGATTATTAGGGCACTTGATACTTTCTTTTCTTTTGATTCTCAAAATATTAGGTACTATTCAAAGTGATGCTAATATACATAGATTAGTGAAGTAATTTTTCCTAATATCTCAAAGTACTTTTAGCAATTTCACAACTTTGAAAAAATACATTAATAAATGTAATTTTAAGTACAAGCTAATTGTGTGATGGATATGCTTACCTGCAGTCATGTCAACCAAAGCGTATCACATTGGCAGTCACTGGAAGAAACTCATTATTCTGCTCAAACTTCATCTGCAGTGCTTTGGTGTAACTCCATTATAGCATAGCATTTAGTAACTCCACTATAGCATAGTATTTAGTAACTCCATCATAGCAAAGCATTTAGTAACTCTATTATAGCATAGCATTTAGTAACTCCATCATAGAATAGTATTTAGTAAGTCCATCATAGCATAGCATTTAGTTACTCCATCATAGCATAACATTTAGTAACTCCATCATAGCATAGCATTAAGTAACTCCATCATAGCATTGCATTTAGTGACTCCATCATAGAATAGTATATAGTTACTCCATCATAGAATAGCATTTAGTAACTCCATCATAGCATAGCAATTAGTAACTTTATCATAGCATAGCATTTAGTAGCTCCATAGCGTTGCATTTAGTAACTCCATCATAGCATAGCATTTAGTAACTCCATCATAGCATAGCATTTAGTAACTCCATCATAGCATAGCATTTAGTAACTCCATAGCATAGCATTTAGTAACTCCATCATAGCATAGCATTTAGTAACTCCATCATAGCATAGCATTTAGTAACTCCATAGCATAGCATTTAGTAATTCCATCATAGCATAGCATTTAGTAACTCCATCATAGCATAGCATTTAGTAACTCCATCATAGCATAGCATTTTGTAACTCCATCATAGCATAGCATTTAGTAACTCCATCATAGCATAGCATTTAGTAACTCCATCATAGCATAGCATTTAGTAACTCCACCATAGCAAAGCATTTAGTAACTCCATCATAGCATAGCATTTAGTAATTCCATCATAGCATAGCATTTAGTAAATCCATCATAGCATAGTACTTAGTAACTATCATAGCATAGCATTTAGTAACTCCCATCATAACATTGCATTTAGTAACTCAATCATAGCATAGCTTTCATGATGCCATATTTTTTAAGATTAGGATTCATTTTGAATAAGCAGAAACATGTTGAAATGCTACATAACTTTGCTATTATTATTCATTATCTGATTTCAATATGAAGAGGTTCATTCCAGAGCATTCTTGTGAAACCGTAACCAAGAGTATCATTTCGTAAACTTTGTCTTACAGACATGAAGTCTAGGTAAATATTGAAACAATAACAAATAAAAACAAATGAAAAGGAAAGAATTTGCTTGTCCCTCAAATAGTAACCTCTTTTGCTGTAGTGTGGGTATCGAGGCTGTGGTGGAACATTAAGAATATTCTTAATGTCTTTGGAAAACTTTTAGCACTGTTTGTCACTATTCCTGCTGGTATGTTAGTTGTAAACCTGAATTCTGCCTTATCTTGCTTTTCAAAACAATTTATATTTCAGCAATCTAAAGCAATAACATTGCATTATTTTCACCTCATTTAAATCCTTCCAGGTTGTGTATGTATGTTTGATGGTACTAACATCTTTTTCTCCCCTTTTCTAATACTGTGCCTCCAGGATAGTTACACTGTACGTAATTTTGTCATTTACTATTTATTGCACATTTACAAGAAGCCTCATGATTTGGTGTTGTAGTAATTTTGTATGTTGTGTAAACACCTCATATAAACATGCTTTGCCTCAAGTAAACACACTTCTCATGTTAACACACTTCCACTCATGTAAACACACTTCCCATGTAAACACACTTCCCCTCAACACACTTTCCCTCGTGTGAACACATTTGTGTAAATATTCATCCCCCATATAAACATGCTCCCCTCTTGTAAACATGCTTCCCCTCATGTGAACACACTTTCCCTCATGTAAACAGACTTCCCTCATGTAAATATTCTTCATCTCATATAAACATGCTTCCCCTCATGTAGAATACTCCCCCTCAGGTAAACCCACTTTCGCTCATGTAAACACACTCCCTCATGTAAACATTTTTTTGTATAAATATTCTTCCCCTCATGTAAACATGCTCCCCACTCATGTGAACACACTTTTCCTCATGTAAACACATTTCTCTCGTAAATATTTCTCCCCTCAGTAAACACAATTCCCCTCATGTAAACATGCTCCACCTTATTTAAACACACTTCCCCTCATGTAAACATGCTCCCTTCATGTAAACACACTTCCCCCCATGTAAACATGCTCCACCTTATTTAAATACACTTCCTCCCCTCATGTAAACATGTTCCCCTCATGTAAACATGCACCCCTCATGTAAACATGCTCCTCTTCATGTAGAAACACTTCCCCTCATGATGTAAAGGTAAATCATTTGGAACATGTTGATTGGCTGCAATTGTTAAAAAGGGACCAATCGGGATTAAATCTTGTCAAGCCATGTACTGTATCTAATGTTCGCCTCTTTCTTTGCATATTTACCAATTTTGGCTTTCCTGGTGCACTTCTTCTTTTTCTGTGTTTTGGATCTTATTCTTTTCTCTTCATTTAAACTTTTTATTCAATAAGAATTGCATTTTCATGCAAATGTCGCTATTATATGTATCTGCATGTTACCAAAATGAATGTCTATGGTATTATCAACCAATGAGAATACCAGTTAAAATTGGCTTTGTTTTGCCCGCTGATTGTGCGATCTTCTTCTTTCTGCATGTGGATTTTGTCAGTTACAGTTATGTGTGAGCAGTTTTTGAATTGATTTGGGAATTGTGCTTAGTTTTAAAACTAGAGCTAAATTACAGAAAAACTGTTTCATTGACTTCAGTATTAAAAGCAAACAAAGCTTGTTTATTTTAGTTTTGTTTCTGATTATATGAATAGCTTTCATGTAATTTTATCTCACTTATCTGACAAGATGGCTGTGCTGAGCATGCTGTAATAGGAGGTATGAGAAAACAGTACTTTTAGTGGACTTAATTGATTGATTTTAACCAAGTTTATTTTCTATATGCCTTTGGAAAGTATTCTGCAGAAACAGATATCAGCTACTTGTAGCAAAAATGTGATGTTGAAGAGGTTACTGGAATGCAGTGCAGTATAATATATGTGATGGACTTTTATATAGATCATAGCTTTAAGTAGATAAAATACATGAGAAAACATAAAATAATAAGCATGCAGAAAAGAGGAAGGGTGACCGAGCATTAAAAAAACATAGGATGAGTAAAACAGAGAGAGAACAAATGGGTTTGAAACAAGAGTAAGGGATGGGGAAGGGTAGAGGATTGAGGGTATCTCTGGAAGAGTATTTACTGGAGTGGTGGTAGAATGGGGACCACATTGATGAAATAGAGAAAAATGTAATGGATCTCTGGGATGTATTTTGGTTGACAGTTTTTTTTGACATCATTATGTGTCAATGTTTAGAGGATTATGAAGTACAGTCTGTGCCAGGATTATGAAGTACAGTCTGTGCCAGGATTATGAAGTACAGTCTGTGCCAGGATTATGAAGTACAGTCTGTGCCAGGATTATGAAGTACAGTCTGTGCCAGGATTATGAAGTACAGTCTGTGCCAGGATTATGAAGTACAGTCTGTGCCAGGATTATGAAGTACAGTCTGTGCCAGGATTATGAAGTACAGTCTGTGCCAGGATTATGAAGTACAGTCTGTGCCAGGATTATGAAGTACAGTCTGTGCCAGGATTATGAAGTACAGTCTGTGCTTTCAGTCCCTGTTCTATTGTACAACATTTTGGCATATTTGACTCTTGACTGTCACAGTGTCGTTAAGCATCAACAAAACACACCAAACCATATCCAGTTTCTTAAGTTTTTGGAATAGGTGGAAATAATTTGTTATTCTTGTTTGCAGTTAAGCTGAGTAAGTAAACAATTTACAAATCAGAAGGTTTATACATATGTTTTTATTTGAAGAAATATTATCGCATCACTTTCAGTAACTTTAATCTTCCAAATTTACAGCATGGGAAAGCATATGAACGAACACTTTTGCAGTTCCACTATACAGACTGGCCGGATCATGGTGTCCCACCCCATACCTTGCCTGTACTAGACTTTGTGCAGCGGTCCTCTTCCTCCAACCCACACGATGGTGGTCCTATCCTGGTCCACTGCAGGTATTGCAAATTTGGTTTTTATTGAATGATTAATTAGAGACATTGATTTGCATCAGTAAAGTTTTCACATTGTATGGTCACATTTTGATACAAGTAGGATGTGTATTGTAATAGTTATAATAGGATGTGTATTGTAATAGTTATAATATGATTTGTATTGTAATACTTATAATAGGATGTGTATTGTAATAGGATGTGTATTGTAATAGTTATAATAGGATGTGTATTGTAATAATTATAATAGGATGTGTAATGTATTAGTTATAATAGGATGTGTATTGTAATAGTTATAGTAGGATGTGTATTGTAATAGTTATAATAGGATGTGTTTTGTAATAATTATAATAGGATGTGTATTGTAATAGTCATAATATGATTTGTATTGTAATACTTATAATAGGATGTGTATTGTAATAGGATGTGTATTGTAATAGTTATAATATGATGTGTATTGTAATAATTATAATAGGATGTGTATTGTAATAGTTATAATAGGATGTGTATTGTAATAATTATAATATGATTTGTATTGTAATACTTATAATAGGATGTGTATTGTAATAGGATGTGTATTGTAATAGTTATAATATGATGTGTATTGTAATAATTATAATAGGCTGTGTATTGTATTAGTTATAATAGGATGTGTATTGTAATAGTTATAATAGGACGTGTATTGTAATAGTTATAATATGATTTGTATTGTAATACTTATAATAGGATGTGTATTGTAATAGGATGTGTATTGTAATAGTTATAATATGATGTGTATCGTAATAATTATAATAGGCTGTGTATTGTATTAGTTATAATAGGATGTGTATTGTAATAGTTATAATAGGATGTGTATTGTAATAGTTATAATAGGATGTGTATTGTAATAATTATAATATGATTTGTATTGTAATACTTATAATAGGATGTGTATTGTAATAGGATGTGTATTGTTATAGTTATAATATGATGTGTATTGTAATAAGTATATTAGGATGTGTATTGTATTAGTTATAATAGGATGTGTATTGTAATAGTTATAGTAGGATGTGTATTGTAATAGTTATAATAGGATGTGTATTGTAATAGTTATAATAGGATGTGTATTGTAATAGTTATAATATGATTTGTATTGTAATACTTATAATAGGATGTGTATTGTAATAGGATGTGTATTGTAATAGTTATAATATGATGTGTATTGTAATAATTATAATAGGATGTGTATTGTAATAGGATGTGTATTGTAATAGTTATGATAGGATTTGTATTGTAATAGTTATGATAGGATGTGTATTGTAATAGTTATAGTAGGATGTGTATTGTAATAGTTATAATAGGATGTGTATTGTAATAGTTATAATAGGATGTGTATTGTAATAGTTATAATAGGATGTGTATTGTAATAGTTATAATAGGATGTGTATTGTAATAGTTATAATAGGATGTGTATTGTAATACTTATAATATGATGTGTATTGTAATAGTTATATTAGGATGTGTATTGTAATAGTTATAATAGGATGTGTTTTGTAATAATTATAATAGGATGTGTATTGTAATAGTTATAATATGATTTGTATTGTAATACTTATAATAGGATGTGTATTGTAATAGGATGTGTATTGTAATAGTTATAATATGATGTGTATTGTAATAATTATAATAGGATGTGTATTGTATTAGTTATAATAGGATGTGTATTGTAATAGCTATAGTAGGATGTGTATTGTAATAGTTATAATAGGATGTGTATTGTAATAATTATAATATGATTTGTATTGTAATACTTATAATAGGATGTGTATTGTAATAGGATGTGTATTGTAATAGTTATAATATGATGTGTATTGTAATAATTATAATAGGCTGTGTATTGTATTAGTTATAATAGGATGTGTATTGTAATAGTTATAATAGGATGTGTATTGTAATAGTTATAATATGATTTGTATTGTAATACTTATAATAGGATGTGTATTGTAATAGTTATAATATGATTTGTATTGTAATACTTATAATAGGATGTGTATTGTAATATGATGTGTATTGTAATAGTTATAATATGATGTGTATTGTAATAATTATAATAGGATGTGTATTGTAATAGGATGTGTATTGTAATAGTTATGATAGGATTTGTATTGTAATAGTTATACTAGGATGTGTATTGTAATAGTTATAGTAGGATGTGTATTGTAATAGTTATAATATGATGTGTATTGTAATAGTTATAATATGATGTGTATTGTAATAGTTATAATAGGATGTGTATTGTAATAGTTATAATATGATGTGTATTGTAATAGTTATAATAGGATGTGTATTGTAATAATTATAATATGATTTGTATTGTAATACTTATAATAGGATGTGTATTGTAATAGTTATGATAGGATGTGTATTGTAATAGTTATGATAGGATTTGTATTGTAATAGTTATGATAGGATGTGTATTGTAATAGTTATAATAGGATGTGTATTGTAATAGTTATAATAGGATTTTGATCATGTCCTTTTAATTATGAACTGTGGTGTAGTGAACACATTTATTTTTTTGCTGATGACTGTGATTAGCCTCACATGCCATATGTTTATTTCCTGCTCCATATCAATTAGAATCGTTTAATTTTCTTCGAGATATCTGAGGAGTTGAGTGAGTTTTGCAGTAATTAAGTAACAAATTTAAACTGCAGTGTAAGTAATGGTAAATCATGACAGAAGGGTTCTGCAAGTTCACATTTTGTGTAATTGGTGCTGTTTATTTTTGTTGTAGTTCTATTCAACCATTGTTTGAAGAGGTTATGTAGGAATGCAACCTCTGTAGTGAAAGAGACAGAGGATTTATTGTCATTTAAATATGCGTTTGAAATTAGCATAATTATTCCAAAAAATGTCCGATTTAAACACTTGTATTCATCTTCTTTCCCAGTGCTGGTGTTGGCAGGACTGGTACATATATTGTCATTGACACTATGCTGCAGCAGATGAAAGCAGTTGGGAAGGTTAACGTATTTGGCTTTTTAAAGAAAATACGAGAGCAGAGAAATTATCTGGTTCAAACTGAGGTGAGTGGCGGATGTACAAATTATCTCAAAGTTGAAACTAAAGAAAGGTTAATGAGGGCAAAGTTCCATTTTGAGTTGTGCTTGGTTTTGATCTTAAGAACCTTACACCTGGTGTTAAGTGTGTAGTGGGGTGCTTTCATGAGATGTATAGAGCACCAATTAATGAGATACTTTTATGGTGTTTAGAAAAATCCCAATTGGATCCTACTCAAAACATAGGTGATGGCTCATTAGGGAGGGAGAAACACCATTGGGAAGAAACACCATTTACCTGGCATGTGCTGCGCACATGCCAGGTAAAGATTAATCTTAATCCCTGGCATGTGCGCACATGCCAGGTATTAAGATCCTTATCCCTGGCTCGTGCGTACGTTGTGCCTCACAATTTCTTTCTCTTATCTTATGTACATCTATGGAATTTAATTATGTTTCTGATACAAATTATTCCACTAATTTGATCCGAAGTGATAACTTCTGCTCTAAATTTGTTTCTGTCTTTTACTCACTTCCGTTGTTAAAGTTCTTCCCTTCAACATTCCAAGATATAAGTGATGTAGAGTAACTGATGTAAAGTTTAATAGTCCTGTGTGTCAAAACTATCTTGAATGTTGTGATATTAACATGAAATCAATCTGTCAAGATATGGTCGAATTTTAAGATTTTTTAGGAAAGCAAGTGGGTCTATGTTCAGGCCTGTAGCTCGACTTCATTTATACATTCTTGCAGTGAAAAGGATTGATCTTAGATAACCTACCTTTTGTGAGAAAACTATAAAGTTCTTGTATTGAAAGCATTAAGTTGGGGTTAGGAATCAAGATAAATCAGGTGATCTATGTGTTGTGCTCGATCTGAATACATCAGTGTATTTGGTTATACAGATCAAGATAAGTTAGGTAATCTTATGTGTTGTGCTTGATTTGAATACATCTGTATATCTCGTTATACAAATCAAGATAAATCAGGTGGTCTATGTGTTGTGCTTGATCTAAATACATCTGTATATCTCGTTTTACAGATCAAGATAAATCAGGTGATCTATGTGTTGTGCTTGATCTAAATACATCTGTATATCTCGTTTTACAGATCAAGATAAATCAGGTGGTCTGTGTTGTGCTTGATCTAAATACATCTGTATATCTCGTTATACAGATCAAGATAAATCAGGTGATCTATGTGTTGTGCTCGATCTGAATACATCTGTATATCTCGTTATACAGATCAGATAAATCAGATGGTCTATGTCTTGTGCTTGATCTGAATACATCTGTGTATCTTGTTATACAGGAGCAGTATGTTTTCATCCATGATGTACTGCTGGAGTGGTTGAAGTGTGGTAACACCAGGATCAAGGGATTGGACTTAAAACAGTACGTTGACAGGATCAGTTTACCAAATGAGGCTGGAATTTTAGAGCTTGATAGCCAGCATGAGGTAAGGGCTGGATGCATGGAATGCACCTTGCACTTGGGATACACCTTATGTTAAGCTTGTTGAATATTAACCTCAAAGGATTAGTTAAGGGGTCAAGCTAGTCAAATCTTACATGAAAGAGGACTTCAAAAGAAACAAAATAATGAAGAAAGCATTCAAACATCTTATTACGTTAAGGAGATGTCTAAGTTTAAAGTTTGGTATCATTTGTTTAGGAATGACTGAAATCTGACTATTTGTAATGTCATAGCCTCAGATTCCTCAAATCATCCGTCCTTCCATTCATCCGTCCTTCCATTCATCAGTCCTTCCATTCATCCGTCCTTCCATTCTTCCGTCCTTCCATTCATCAGTCCTTCCATTCATCCGTCCTTCCATTCATCAGTCCTTCCATTCATCCGTCCTTCCATTCATCCGTCCTTCCATTCATCCGTCCTTCCATTCATCAGTCCTTCCATTCATCCGTCCTTCCATTCATCAGTCCTTCCATTCATCCGTCCTTCCATTCTTCCGTCCTTCCATTCATCCGTCCTTCCATTCATCCGTCCTTCCATTCATCAGTCCTTCCATTCATCCGTCCTTCCATTCATCAGTCCTTCCATTCATCCGTCCTTCTATTCATCAGTCCTTCCATTCATCCGTCCTTCCATTCATCCGTCCTTCCATTCATCCGTCCTTTTATTCTTCCGTCCTTCCATTCATCAGTCCTTCCATACATCCGTCCTTCCATTCATCAGTCCTTCCACTCATCCGTCCTTCCATTCATCAGTCCTTCTATTCATCCGTCCTTCCAGTCATCCGTCCTTTCATTCATCAGTCCTTCCATTCATCCGTCCTTCCATTCATCCGTCCTTCCATTCATCCGTCCTTCCATTCATCCGTCCTTCCATTCATCAGTCCTTCCATTCATCCGTCCTTCCATTCATCAGTCCTTCCATTCATCCGTCCTTCCATTCTTCCGTCCTTCCATTCATCAGTCCTTCCATTCATCCGTCCTTCTATTCATCAGTCCTTCCATTCATCCGTCCTTCCATTCATCAGTCCTTCCATTCATCCGTCCTTTCATTCTTCCGTCCTTCCATTCATCAGTCCTTCCATACATCCGTCCTTCCATTCATCAGTCCTTCCACTCATCCGTCCTTCCATTCATCAGTCCTTCTATTCATCCGTCCTTCCAGTCATCCGTCCTTTCATTCATCAGTCCTTCCATTCATCCGTCCTTTCATTCATCAGTCCTTCCATTCATCCATCCTTTCATTCATCAGTCCTTCTATTCAACCGTCCTTCCAGTCATTCATCCTTCCATTCATCCGTCCTTCCATTCATCCGCCCCTTCCTTCATCCGTCCATCCACTCATCTGTCCATCCACATTCATGTCCGTCTGTCCACATCTATGTCCGTCTGGCCTCTTGCCTTGTTCAGCTACTAGGGAACAAAAGATTGCTGCCCTAGGAAAGGAATTCCATCTATTTTTATGAAAAGAAATTTATATAAAGGAGAACAAATGCATTCCAGACTGAAAAAAGTTGAATAATAGAACTGACGACTGAATGGAATTTATAATGAAGTGTCTTGAGAATGAATAGCAAAAAAACAAAAGTTGAATAATAGATCTGACAACTGAATGGAATTTCAAAAAACCAATGTCTTTGATTGAATAGAGGGACACATAATATTTGTATTATAATCTGCAAATTGGGTGGAAGATGGTAGAATGATTGGGTGATGTAGGAATTAGGATGAAAGTGGGATGGGATGGGATGAAATGTGGGACAGGGTGGGATGGCATGTGGGACAGGGTGGGATGGCATGTGGGACAGGGTGGCATGTGTGACAGGGTACCATGGAATGTGGGACAGGATGTCATGGCATACAGAACAGGGTGGGATAGCATGTGGGACAAGGTGGTGTGATTTGTGAAACAAGGTAGTGTCATGGCATTTATGACAGGCTGGGATGGCATGTGGGACAAGATGGGATGGCATGTGGGACAAGGTGGGATGACATGGGGGACAGAGTGTCATGACATGTGAGACAGGATGGCATGTCATCTGGATTTCAGGTGGGATGGCATATGGGACAGGGTGGGATAGCATGTGGGATTGGATGGAATGGCCTGTAGGACAGGCACGTGGTACGTGGAGGGATGGCATGTGGGACAGGGTAGTATGACATATGGTACATTGAGGGATGGAATGTGGGACAAGGTGGCGTGGTATATGGGACAGGGAGGGATGGCATGTGGGACAAGGTGGCGTGGTATATGGGACAGGGAGGGATGGCATGTGGGACAGGGTGGCATGGTATGTGGGACAGGGTGGCATGGTATATGGGACAGGGTGGCATGGTATATTGGTGGAATGTCATCTAGATTGCAGGTGTGATGGCATACAGGTCATGTTGTGGAATGGTATTTGGATTTCATGTATGATTTCCTGTAGGGGTGAAAGTAGCATGGTATGATATGTGGAACAGAGGGTGGGATGGCAGGTGTGACAGAGGCTGGAAAGCATGGAGCAGCGAGGGGATGTGTATCGTTTGCGATATCTGGTTATTTTTGTCAAATGACTCTATGTAAAAGACCAACATTGTTATAGAACTTCTCAATATTAGAATATATTTTAAAAGTACACAGTACAGTGCTTGAAATCTAGTGCTTGATTCCTACTTTCCTTCTGAGACATGCTGAATGGACTTTCTGTTTTGCTTTCATATGTAATGCAGATATGTATTTCCTGTGTCCATCTAAGCAAGTACATTTCACATGCGATTTTAGTAGAGATTGTGAAATGTACCTCATTAGATACAAAATTTGTTAAATGCGCTTTTTAGAGTTTGTAAAACTGATTTCAAATAAAAATGCTTCTGTGCTGATAAAGCTCGGAGAAGATAATTGTAACAGTATTAAATAATTAGGGCAGTGGGGAAAATAGAGGTGATGGGAGACGTTGGAAAGATAGGCAGACAGCTTATGAGTAAGGGATGTATACACATAGAGGACTGAAACAGAGAGACAGCTCGTGAGTAAGGGGTGTATACACATAGAGGACTGAAACATAGAGACAGCTTATGAGTAAGGGATGTATACACATAGAGGACTGAAACATAGAGAGAGACAGCTTATGAGTAAGGGGTGTATACACATAGAGGACTGAAACATAGAGACAGCTTATGAGTAAGGGGTGTATACACATAGAGGACTGAAACATAGAGACAGCTTATGAGTAAGGGGTGTATACACATAGAGGACTGAAACATAGAGACAGCTTGTGAGTAAGGGGTGTATACACATAGAGGACTGAAAGATAGAGAGACAGCTTATGAGTAAGGGGTGTATACACATAGAGGACTGAAACATAGAGACAGCTTATGAGTAAGGGGTGTATACACATAGAGGACTGAAGCAGAGACAGCTTGTGAGTAAGGGGTGTATACACATAGAGGACTGAAACATAGAGACAGCTTATGAGTAAGGGATGTATACACATAGAGGACTGAAACATAGAGACAGCTTATGAGTAAGGGGTGTATACACATAGAGGACTGAAACATAGAGACAGCTTATGAGTAAGGGATGTATACACATAGAGGACTGAAAGATAGAGAGACAGCTTATGAGTAAGGGGTATATACACATAGAGGACTGAAGCAGAGACAGCTTATGAGTAAGGGGTGTATACACATTGAGGACTGAAGCAGAGACAGCTTGTGAGTAAGGGGTGTATACACATAGAGGACTGAAAGATAGAGACAGCTTGTGAGTAAGGGGTGTATACACATGGGGGACTGAAGCAGAGACAGCTTGTGAGTAAGGGGTGTATACACATAGAGGACTGAAACATAGAGAGAGACAGCTTGTGAGTAAGGGATGTATACACATAGAGGACTGAAAGATAGAGACAGCTTGTGAGTAAGGGGTGTATACACATAGAGGACTGAAAGATAGAGAGACAGCTTATGAGTAAGGGGTATATACACATAGAGGACTGAAACATAGAGACAGCTTATGAGTAAGGGGTGTATACACATAGAGGACTGAAACATAGAGACAGCTTATGAGTAAGGGGTGTATACACATAGAGGACTGAAACATAGAGACAGCTTGTGAGTAAGGGGTGTATACACATAGAGGACTGAAAGATAGAGAGACAGCTTATGAGTAAGGGGTGTATACACATAGAGGACTGAAACATAGAGACAGCTTATGAGTAAGGGGTGTATACACATAGAGGACTGAAGCAGAGACAGCTTGTGAGTAAGGGGTGTATACACATAGAGGACTGAAACATAGAGACAGCTTATGAGTAAGGGATGTATACACAGAGGACTGAAACATAGAGACAGCTTATGAGTAAGGGGTGTATACACATAGAGGACTGAAACATAGAGACAGCTTATGAGTAAGGGATGTATACACATAGAGGACTGAAAGATAGAGAGACAGCTTATGAGTAAGGGGTATATACACATAGAGGACTGAAGCAGAGACAGCTTATGAGTAAGGGGTGTATACACATTGAGGACTGAAGCAGAGACAGCTTGTGAGTAAGGGGTGTATACACATAGAGGACTGAAAGATAGAGACAGCTTGTGAGTAAGGGGTGTATACACATGGGGGACTGAAGCAGAGACAGCTTGTGAGTAAGGGGTGTATACACATAGAGGACTGAAACATAGAGAGAGACAGCTTGTGAGTAAGGGATGTATACACATAGAGGACTGAAAGATAGAGACAGCTTGTGAGTAAGGGGTGTATACACATAGAGGACTGAAAGATAGAGAGACAGCTTATGAGTAAGGGGTATATACACATAGAGGACTGAAACAGAGAGACAGCTTGTGAGTAAGGGGTGTATACACATAGAGGACTGAAACATAGAGACAGCTTATGAGTAAGGGATGTATACACATAGAGGACTGAAGCAGAGACAGCTTATGAGTAAGGGATGTATACACATAGAGGACTGAAACAGAGAGACAGCTTGTGAGTAAGGGGTGTATACACATAGAGGACTGAAAGATAGAGAGACAGCTTATGAGTAAGGGGTGTATACACATAGAGGACTGAAAGATAGAGACAGCTTATGAGTAAGGGGTGTATACACATAGAGGACTGAAACATAGAGAGAGACAGCTTGTGAGTAAGGGATGTATACACATAGGGGACTGAAAGATAGAGAGACAGCTTGTGAGTAAGGGGTGTATACACATAGGAGACTGAAACATAGAGACAGCTTGTGAGTAAGGGGTTTATACACATAGAGGACTGAAACATAGAGAGAGAGACAGCTTGTGAGTAAGGGATGTATACACATAGGGGACTGAAAGATAGAGAGACAGCTTGTGAGTAAGGGGTGTATACACATAGGAGACTGAAACATAGAGACAGCTTGTGAGTAAGGGGTGTATACACATAGAGGACTGAAAGATAGAGACAGCTTATGAGTAAGGGGTGTGTACACATAGAGGACTGAAAGATAGAGAGACAGCTTGTGGGTAAGGGATGTATGCACATAGAGGACTGAAAGATAGAGAGACAGCTTATGAGTAAGGGGTGTATACACATAGAGGACTGAAAGATAGAGAGACAGCTTGTGAGTAAGGGGTGTATACACATAGGAGACTGAAACATAGAGACAGCTTGTGAGTAAGGGGTGTATACACATAGAGGACTGAAACATAGAGAGAGACAGCTTGTGAGTAAGGGATGTATACACATAGAGGACTGAAAGATAGAGAGACAGCTTGTGAGTAAGGGGTGTATACACATAGAGGACTGAAGCAGAGACAGCTTGTGAGTAAGGGGTGTATACACATAGAGGACTGAAACATAGAGACAGCTTATGAGTAAGGGGTGTGTACACATAGAGGACTGAAAGATAGAGAGACAGCTTGTGGGTAAGGGATGTATACACATAGAGGACTGAAAGATAGAGACAGCTTGTGAGTAAGGGATGTATACACATAGAGGACTGAAAGATAGAGAGACAGCTTATGAGTAAGGGGTGTATACACATAGAGGACTGAAAGATAGAGAGACAGCTTATGAGTAAGGGGTGTATACACATTGAGGACTGAAGCAGAGACAGCTTGTGAGTAAGGGGTGTATACACATAGAGGACTGAAAGATAGAGACAGCTTATGAGTAAGGGGTGTATACACATAGAGGACTGAAGCAGAGACAGCTTATGAGTAAGGGGTGTATACACATAGAGGACTGAAACAGAGAGACAGCTTGTGAGTAAGGGGTGTATACACATAGAGGACTGAAACAGAGAGACAGCTTGTGAGTAAGGGGTGTATACACATAGAGGACTGAAAGATAGAGAGACAGCTTATGAGTAAGGGATGTATACACATAGAGGACTGAAAGATAGAGACAGCTTGTGAGTAAGGGGTGTATACACATAGAGGACTGAAACAGAGAGACAGCTTGTGAGTAAGGGGTGTATACACATAGAGGACTGAAAGATAGAGAGACAGCTTATGAGTAAGGGATGTATACACATAGAGGACTGAAAGATAGAGACAGCTTGTGAGTAAGGGGTGTATACACATAGAGGACTGAAAGATAGAGAGACAGCTTATGAGTAAGGGATGTATACACATAGAGGACTGAAAGATAGAGACAGCTTGTGAGTAAGGGGTGTATACACATAGAGGACTGAAAGATAGAGAGACAGCTTGTGAGTAAGGGGTGTATACACATAGAGGACTGAAAGATAGAGAGACAGCTTATGAGTAAGGGGTATATACACATAGAGGACTGAAACAGAGAGACAGCTTGTGAGTAAGGGGTGTATACACATTGAGGACTGAAGCAGAGACAGCTTGTGAGTAAGGGGTGTATACACATAGAGGACTGAAGCAGAGACAGCTTATGAGTAAGGGGTGTATACACATAGAGGACTGAAACATAGAGAGAGACAGCTTGTGAGTAAGGGGGGTATACACATAGAGGACTGAAGCAGAGACAGCTTGTGAGTAAGGGGTGTATACACATAGAGGACTGAAAGATAGAGACAGCTTGTGAGTAAGGGGTGTATACACATAGAGGACTGAAAGATAGAGACAGCTTATGAGTAAGGGGTGTATACACATAGAGGACTGAAAGATAGAGAGACAGCTTATGAGTAAGGGGTATATACACATAGAGGACTGAAACAGAGAGACAGCTTGTGAGTAAGGGGTGTATACACATAGAGGACTGAAAGATAGAGAGACAGCTTATGAGTAAGGGGTGTATACACATAGAGGACTGAAAGATAGAGAGACAGCTTGTGAGTAAGGGGTGTATACACATAGAGGACTGAAAGATAGAGAGACAGCTTGTGAGTAAGGGGTGTATACACATAGAGGACTGAAAGATAGAGAGACAGCTTGTGAGTAAGGGGTGTATACACATAGAGGACTGAAAGATAGAGAGACAGCTTATGAGTATGGGGTGTATACACATAGAGGACTGAAAGATAGAGAGACAGCTTGTGAGTAAGGGGTGTATACACATAGAGGACTGAAAGATAGAGAGACAGCTTGTGAGTAAGGGGTGTATACACATAGAGGACTGAAAGATAGAGAGACAGCTTGTGAGTAAGGGGTGTATACACATAGAGGACTGAAAGATAGAGAGCCAGCTTGTAAGGGGTGTAAACATTTAATGAAGATAACATGCTGAACGCAGTGATAAAGTCTGGATGAAGTGATATTGTTGGATTTGAGCTGACAGTGACTATTGTTGTATATTAAGATGTGTGCATCTTGCACAGATGAAGGTAATATATATCAAAGAATACCAGAACCTCCAATGTAACTAACCCTTTGTTGTTTTTTAGTTGATCATCAACCAGAAAATTCAGAACCATCAGCTGATGAAAGCCAGGAACTCAGTGAACAAACAGAAAAACAGGCAGAGCACGGTTATCCCAGGTGAGCCTCTCATGCACCACCTCAGTCACAAACCTCTTGTGGCTTAGGAATTACTTGAAAATTTTGTCCACTCAATTATTAAAGAGGTTCAGCAGAATTAGAACAAATTGGGTCTAATGAGGCAGGGAGGGAGGGATTTAATGTAAGAAGGGCTATTACAGCTGTTAAGCTGAGAGTAATTAGACTTCAAAGGATGATATGAGGCAGGGAGGGATTTTATGTAAGAAGGATGATTGGCCATTACATCTGTTAGGCTGAGAGCAATCAGACTTCAAAGGATGATATGAGGCAGGGAGGGATTTTATGTAAGAAGGATGATTGGCCATTACATCTGTTAGGCTGAGAGCAATCAGACTTCAAAGGATGATATGAGGCAGGGAGGGATTTTATGTAAGAAGGATGATTGGCCATTACATCTGTTAGGCTGAGAGCAATCAGACTTCAAAGGATGACATGAGGCAGGGAGGGATTTTATGTAAGAAGGATGATTGGCCATTACATCTGTTAGGCTGAGAGCAATCAGACTTCAAAGGATGATATGAGGCAGGGAGGGATTTTATGTAAGAAGGATGATTGGCCATTACATCTGTTAGGCTGAGAGCAATCAGACTTCAAAGGATGATATGAGGCAGGGAGGGATTTTATGTAAGAAGGATGATGGGTCATTACATCTGTTAGGCTGAAAGTAATCAGACTTCAAAGGATGATATGAGGCAGGGAGGGATTTTATGTAAGAAGGATGATTGGCCATTACATCTGTTAAGCTGAGAGCAATCCGACTTCAAAGGATGACATGAGGCAGGCAGGGATTTAATGTAAGAAGGATGATGGGTCATTACAGCTGTTAAGCTGAGAGCAATCAGACTTCAAAGGATGACATGAGGCAGGCAGGGATTTAATGTAAGAAGGATGATGGGTCATTACATCTGTTAGGCTGAGAGCAATCAGACATTAAAGGATGACATGAGGCAGGGAGGGATTTTATGTAAGAAGGATGATTGGCCATTACAGCTGTTAGGCTGAGAGCAATCGGACTTTAAAAGGACCTTTTTGTAATCTTTGTCCTAAGTTTGTGGTTGGATCATTCTGATTTTTCACATTTTCCAAAAATTTTGGTAATCTATATTTTACTAGAAACTTCCATTGTTTCGAGTTGATTATGATAAGTTTGATGTTTATTTCAGTTCATAACCTTTATTAAATTTCTGTCTTTGTAGTTGAAAGGGGTCGAGTGACCATCACAGGAAGACCTGGAGTGGATTGCTCGGATTACATCAATGCATCTTTTCTACAGGTTTGTCTCTATCAGTACTGTTTGATGTATTTGAGGGCTTCCTTGTTACTAAGTAGGATGGAGTTAAACAATTTGATAACATTTATCTCAGACCCTTAAATCTGTAATTTTATGTTGATGGAACATTAATTAGGTAATATAGTTCAAAAGCAACATTGAGCTTTAACTTGATTGAAAATGAGTTCTCCACTTTCGTTAGTCAACATATGAACTACTTTATCTGTATGAAGAGTGTTAGTTTCTGAAACACCTCCCCATCAAGGCCACCACTACCCTACTCACCATCTTCAACCACATTTGGTCCTCACACTCCTTTCCCCCTATCTGGAGGACAGCTATTGTCATCCCCGTCCTTAAACCGGGGAAGGATAGCACCGACCCCACCAGCTACCGACCCATCGCCCTTACTTGCTGTCTCTGTAAAATTATGGAAAAGATCATTAATCAGAGACTAAACTGGTTCCTCGAGACCAACAGAATCCTCTCTCCTCACCAAAGCGGCTTCCGAAAACGTTGCAATACCCTAGACCAGTTAATTATGCTCGACACCGCTATCCGGGAATCCTTTGCAAAAAGGAACACCTCATTGCCATATTTTTTGACCTCGAGAAAGCTTTCGACACTACTTGGAAATACGGCATTACCCAAAACTTCACACCATTGGCCTCAGAGGCCACCTCCCCATCTTTATTCAAAACTTCCTCTCACCCAGGCAGTTCCAAGTTCGTATTGGCCACACCCTCTCCAAGCCGTACCCCAAGAAGAGGCGTCCCCCAAGGCAGCATCCTCTCCCCCACTCTCTTCAACCTGAGCATTAATGACATCGGGAATGACCTTGGCCCCAGCATCAAACGTACCCTCACGTGGATGACTTCACCATCTTCTACTCCTCCCCTAGCTTTCCTATTGTTGAAAATAGGCTCCAAACCAGCCTCAATCAGCTGCAAGTCTGGAGCAACAATAACGGTTTTAGATTCTCCAAAGACAAGACAGTCTGCATGCACTTTTGTCATTTCAACAACCTCCACCCCAACCCGAACTTTGTGCTCAATGGGAATCGCATCCCTAAAGTTGAAAACACAAAGTTCCTTGGTCTAACTCTAGACCCCAAGCTCACCTACAAGCCACACGTCACCAACCTGAAACTAAAATGCAGTAGCTCCCTCAACCTCCTCCGACTGCTCTCCAACACTACTTGGGGAGCGAACCGCTATGCTCTCCTCAAAATTTTCAGGCTCACCATTCGTGCCAAGCTTGACTATGGCAATATTGTTTACTGTGTCGCTCACAACTCATACCTCAACCACATCCAAAATGAAGCCCTCAGGCTTTGTCTAGGAGCCCACAGGACCTCCCCAATCACTAGCCTTCATGTTGAAGCCAACGAACCCCCCTTTCTACTTAGATGTAAAAAGCTTAGCCTCTCCTATGCTTTTAGAGTCCTCACCAACACCCAGAACCCTGTTTACAACCTCATTAGGTACCCCAATTTCTCCTCCCTCTTTGATAGGACTAAAACCCTATCGCCCCCCTTCAGCTTACGCATTAAATCAGACCTCTTTCAACTTGGCATCAACCCCGCCACTCTCGGCACCTATTCCTGGCCCACTTTTCCGCCTTGGGCCACCCCCTTCCTTCTGTCCACCTAGACCTCTCCACTTATAACAAAACTCAAACTCACCCTAATCTCTTCATCAATCTCCACAACCAAATCAAAGACCAACTCTCAAATTACACCTCCATCTATACTGATGGCTCCAAGGAAGGCAACAAGACAGCTGCTGCTGCCATCATCCAAGACATCACCCTCAGTAGCAGACTTCCTGACCACTCATCCATCTTTTCAGCCGAGGCTAAGGCCATTCTCCTCGCCCTCAACTTTATTGAGTACTCTCCTCTTAGTCACTTTGCCATTTTCTCTGACTCAAAGGCTGTTCTTACTTCATTACTCAATCTTAAATGGGATAACCTCACCTGCCACCTCCTCCTCCGGAAACTCTTTTCTCCCACCCTCTGCAGGAAAAGTGTTCTTTTCTTCTGGATACCCAGCCATGTTGGCATCCCTGGCAATGACAGGGCTGATACAGCCGCTAAGCTTGCCCTTAACCTCCTCCCTTCCCCTTTTCCCAAAACCCTCTCTGACATCAAACCGCTTATCGCTTCTCTTGTTCGTGACCGCTGGCAAACCTTATGGAACTTCCAAATTGATAACAAACTCCATGTTATCCAGCCCACAATCCCGATCAAATCCACCATCAACAACCTTTCTCGTATCGACAACGTTCATATTACCCGTCTTAGAATTGGTCACACCCACCTCACTCACTCCCACCTCCTTATTGGTTCCCCCAACCCCTCTGTAACAATTGCCACTGCATCCTCACAATCCAACACGTTCTCCTTGCTTGCCCCCTGTACAACCTTCCCAGAGCTTCTCTCGCTCCCCACAACTCAATTGCTGAGTTCTTCCAAAAAAATCCTCCAGATAAAATAGTCTCCTTCCTTCAGCATGCATCCCTCTACAACCATATTTAATTCTCCTCTTCCACCCCCTCTCTACTTTGTTTTTAGTTTTACCCATGCACCTCCTCTCTCGATCACAGCTTTCTGGCTTTTGTTCTTGAATTTCTCTCATTCTTCCCCTGGTCTCTTTCCTTACTACCTCTAAAATGATCTGACCTCTCAGGCACAATTTGACCTTCGTTGTCGTGGTGCCGTTAAGACCTCATCAAACAAACAACAACATGTTATTGCTATCAGCCGTCTTCCTTTGAAGTTCTTAGTAAGTTATCTGTCATTCAACTTTTTGGGTAATAATGTGGGTTTTGGTGCAAATTGTTATTGAAAAGATGTGGATGTAATTTATACTGGATTTCCTAATATGTTATTTTACCTTCATTGTTAAATAATCGTTAGATTAGAGTTTTAATCAGAACTTCTTATAATTTTTGCAGGGTTACAGGAATAACAGAGCATTCATTGTGACACAATACCCACTGGAGCACACTATGGCAGACTACTGGAAAATGCTGTGGGAAACAAATACTGCTACCATTGTTATGTTATCAGACAAAGATGAGGTAAGGTTTTTAGTGGTGTCAGAATTGATATTTATATTTTTCATTGACTTTAGTAAAACATCTTTAAATTTGGTGTTTTCCTGGATTTTTTGTTATTATCTGAAATCTCAATCTTGAAATGATTGTTAGAGCCCAATATTTGTTGATTATTTGAGGAAGAGTTCCTACTTCCAATATTGAAAGTACAAAATATAAGATCACGATACCTCAACATAGAACAATATATTACTGTCTACAGCTGAAAGTTTCACATAAATTTCTGCAAAGTTACAAATGATTAGCATTTGATCCAGTTTAGTTAAATGTACTCCTTTTATTGCATTTAATCCAGTTTAGTTATATGTACTCCTTTCATTAAATTTGATCCAGCTTAGTTATATGTACTCCTTTCACATAATTTGATCCAGTTTAGTTATATGTACTCCTTTCATCCAGTTTGATCCAGTTTAGTTGTATGTACTCCTTTCATCCAATTTCAGTTATATGTACTCCTTTCATTCAGTTTGATCCAGTTTAGTAAAATGTACTCCTTTCATTGCATTTGATCCAGTTTAGTTATATGTACTCCTTTCATTCAGTTTGATCCAGTTTAGTTATATGTACTCCTTTCATTCAGTTTGATCTAATTTAGTTATATGTACTCCTTTTATTGCATTTAATCCAGTTTAGTTATATGTACTCCTTTCATTTAGTTTGATCCAGTTTAGTTATATGTACGCCTTTCATTACATTTGATCCAATTTAGTTATATGTACTCCTTTCATTCAGTTTGATCCAATTTAGTTATATGTACTCCTTTCATTGCATTTAATCCAGTTTAGTTATATGTACTCCTTTCATTCAGTTTGATCCAGTTTAGTTATATGTACTCCTTTCATTCAGTTTGATCCAATTTAGTTATATGTACTCCTTTCATTCAGTTTGATCCAGTTTACTTATATGTACTCCTTTCATTCAGTTTGATCCAGTTTAGTTATATGTACTCCTTTCATTCAGTTTGATCCAATTTAGTTATATGTACTCCTTTCATTCAGTTTGATCCAGTTTAGTTATATGTACTCCTTTCATTCAGTTTGATCCAATTTAGTTATATGTGCTCCTTTCATTCAGTTTGATCCAATTTAGTTATATGTACTCCTTTCATTGCATTTAATCCAGTTTAGTTATATGTACTCCTTTCATTCAGTTTGATCCAGTTTAGTTATATGTACTCCTTTCATTCAGTTTGATCCAATTTAGTTATATGTACTCCTTTCATTCAGTTTGATCCAGTTTACTTATATGTACTCCTTTCATTCAGTTTGATCCAGTTTAGTTATATGTACTCCTTTCATTCAGTTTGATCCAATTTAGTTATATGTGCTCCTTTCATTCAGTTTGATCCAGTTTAGTTATATGTGCTCCTTTCATTCAGTTTGATCCAATTTAGTTATATGTGCTCCTTTCATTCAGTTTGATCCAATTTAGTTATATGTGCTCCTTTCATTCAGTTTGATCCAGTTTACTTATATGTACTCCTTTCATTCAGTTTGATCCAGTTTAGTTATATGTACTCCTTTCATTCAGTTTGATCCAATTTAGTTATATGTACTCCTTTCATTCAGTTTGATCCAATTTAGTTATATGTGCTCCTTTCATTCAGTTTGATCCAGTTTACTTATATGTACTCCTTTCATTCAGTTTGATCCAGTTTAGTTGTATGTACTCCTTTCATTCAGTTTGATCCAGTTTAGTTATATGTACTCCTTTCATTCAGTTTGATCCAGTTTAGTTGTATGTGCTCCTTTCATTCAGTTTGATCCAGTTTAGTTATATGTACTCCTTTCATTCAGTTTGATCCAGTTTAGTTATATGTACTCCTTTCATTCAGTTTGATCCAGTTTAGTTATATGTACTCCTTTCATTCAGTTTGATCCAATTTAGTTGTATGTACTCCTTTCATTCAGTTTGATCCAGTTTAGTTATATGTACTCCTTTCATTCAGTTTGATCCAGTTTAGTTATATGTGCTCCTTTCATTCAGTTTGATCCAGTTTAGTTATATGTGCTCCTTTCATTCAGTTTGATCCAATTTAGTTATATGTGCTCCTTTCATTCAGTTTGATCCAGTTTACTTATATGTACTCCTTTCATTCAGTTTGATCCAGTTTAGTTATATGTACTCCTTTCATTCAGTTTGATCCAATTTAGTTATATGTACTCCTTTCATTCAGTTTGATCCAATTTAGTTATATGTACTCCTTTCATTCAGTTTGATCCAATTTAGTTATATGTGCTCCTTTCATTCAGTTTGATCCAGTTTACTTATATGTACTCCTTTCATTCAGTTTGATCCAGTTTAGTTGTATGTACTCCTTTCATTCAGTTTGATCCAATTTAGTTATATGTACTCCTTTCATTCAGTTTGATCCAGTTTAGTTGTATGTGCTCCTTTCATTCAGTTTGATCCAGTTTAGTTATATGTACTCCTTTCATTCAGTTTGATCCAGTTTAGTTATATGTACTCCTTTCATTCAGTTTGATCCAGTTTAGTTATATGTACTCCTTTCATTCAGTTTGATCCAGTTTAGTTGTATGTACTCCTTTCATTCAGTTTGATCCAGTTTAGTTATATGTACTCCTTTCATTCAGTTTGATCCAGTTTAGTTATATGTGCTCCTTTCATTCAGTTTGATCCAGTTTAGTTGTATGTACTCCTTTCATTCAGTTTCATGAGTCATGATGCTATCATCTTCTCTACAATTTTTGTTTATCACTGCTGGGAAATCAAAATTTCACAGAATTACAAATAGACCATTTATACACCACTCCTTTGTGGAGCATGAGCAAATATTCTCAAAATACCAATTTCGTTTTTTTAGCACCTCCAAACTTGTTTACAGTCCACGTGGACAGGTGGAAGAATCATATTCAAGGGGCTTTCCAGGGCTGCCAGTTTGGCCGATTACCTGATAAATATGGCAAATTTCACTGTTTTAAAACATGTTTGGCCAGTCAACTTTTTTTAGTACCCAAATGAAATTAGCTCAACATTTATTTTTTATACATATGACTTACCCAGATTAATTGTCATAAGCAGTGAAAATGGTATTGTCTTTGGGGACTTTGTCAAGTGTTGCAAATTAGCCAGTTTATTAATCAATCATTTTCCGGATTCAACATAATGATGTTGATTTTTTTAAATGAATTGTGTACCTTTTAGGAGGGTCAACCAGTGTACTGGCCTTCCAGCAAGGAAAAGAGCTTGACTTTTAACCATCTGAAAGTGACCTTATGTGAGGAGGAGCTCTCCAACATGTCCTTCATCATCAGAGATTTCTTGGTGGAGTCATCTGAGGTAGGTAACCAAGGGTGATTCTTGTGTCATAAGACTTTTTGTTACTTCATATAAGTTATACTCTTATCAGGAATAACTTTATATTTTAAGATATAGCATGCAGAAAGTTTGGTTTTATCGGCATAATAATAATAACTTTTTTGCAACAGTATTTCATTGAATTTTAAATTTTGAATAATCCAACTGATGCATCATGGGTAAAGCAGTTTTTATACTTAATTTAAAATATTGAAGGACATTTATAGTTTTAGATTTTGTTTTTAGAAGTTTTGGAGGATATTTTGAAATATAGAACAGGTAGATGGCTTTTGATAACTTCTCAAGTAAAACTGGTCATTGATTATTTAGACAGTAAGGGGATACTTATATCTCCAATACCCAGTCAAAGCTATGAAATTTTTCTCCTCAAAAATTGTTTATAAGTATATCCGAAATTTATGTGTACATTTCATATACACACTTGTTAATCGTATTCATTGATTGCTGTGAAACAGGATGATGACCAAATCCAGATCCGTCAGTATTGCTGCAGCTACTGGCCAGAGTGTTGCACCCCTATCCACACGACCTTTGACCTCATTTATGCGGTGGAAAAGAGGAACAAACAATTAGAGCAAGTGCACAAAGATATGATGGGCCCTGTGACTGTGCATGACAAGTGAGTAAACCAACTAAAAAAGTTGCAGAATGCATTGATAAAACAATATGTTACCGTACCTTCTCTTCAAATTGTTTTCCTGTATGATTAAAGTGTATATTAGATCCAGCTCTAACTAGCGTAATCCCTCTTATCCTGTGGGTTATCAAAAGCATATCAAACCTTGATTCTTGCCTAAATGAGCATTTTGCTCTGAAGGTTGAGGGTGACAGTAACAATTCTGCACAAGCACATCCACAATGTGTATACATACATAAGAATTACTGTGTTTATATCGAGAAGACTGTACTAAAATGTCCTCATATCTACAGTTATTTCCTAGCTTAATTTCAAGTGAACCTCACTCGTTCAAACTTTTCACTTATCCGAAGGACCTCCGGTCCTCACTGCTTCATGAGTGAGGGATTACTGTATGCATATCACATCATTAGAAAGATTTCTGGAAACATTTACTTTTAACGAGAAAAGATATTGTTAAAGCTTTTGAAACCACTCCAAATTGTTCTTATTTTCTTAAGGTAAGACTCTATGTCTGTTGAGAACAGTTTTAGGAAGTCTTGTAGTTTAGTATGCATGTGATTGTATAACAAATTGTTAGTAACATTGGATGAAGATATGAAGATATTGGAAAGTAAAAGTTGTCTTTTATGATTAACGTGAAGACCTTGCAGGAAATTCTCAAGTCTTTAGCCTAAGCTAAGTAGGACATCTTGCCAAGCTGGTTTAATTGTCACAAGTATATCATAAGAGGTCACAGTCAAGGATGTCATAACACTGCCACACTCAAATAAGTTGCTTATGTGTAGACAGTGTTATATTCATGAAGGTGAGCCTTGAGTCATAGTTGATGTTTATTCAGCTGCAATAAGTCATAAAGGATTGCTGGAAGATATCAGTAATGGTTGTGAAAATTTGTCAATACCTCTTTTGCAAGGTTTCTTGTCGTCTTAAACTTGTTTGCTCTCTACTCAATAAAAGATTGTGATTTTTCCTTACAGTTGGTATTTTGTTATCTGTTCTTTAAAAAAAATACAACAAATTTAATTTTGTATGTCACAAGCACTAGTAAAAATCCATAGTGATCGGCTTAAAGAAAACACTTGCACACATATGGGTAAGAATCACGAGACACAAGGATCATGGCTTAAAGAAAACACTTGCACACATATTGGTAAGAATCACGAGACACAAGGATCATGGCTTAAAGAAAACACTTGCACACATATTGGTAAGAATCACGAGACAAGGATATAAATCTTCTCTTATGTACAATGTTTACAGCGTGACATATATTATTCTCATCTGATTGTTGTTTTCTATTGTATCGCTGCATATCCTTTTATTTTGCTTCACAATAGGTTTTCACTATCATATGACCTTTTCTGGCCACTCAGTCCAAGACCATCTAATTCAATCAAACCTATGTAATTTCTTTCATTATGTAAGAGTTGGTTAGGAGATTTCTATATAAAATGACATTTTAGTTAATAATGCTGCTTGTTTTATGTGTTAATTGAATAAAAACTGAGAAGTTAGCCGGTATTTGTCTGGATTCACAAATCTAGTCAAGATTTTAATTTTGCATTTTATGCAACCTGTCATAGTGGAACAAACTTGTTACTTCTTTTCTGCTTCTGTTAATAAGGTGCGGAGGACGACAGGCAGGGACATTTTGTGCCCTTCTGTCCTTACATGAAGAATTGATGAGCGAGGGCAGCGTGGATGTTTACAAACTAACCAAACTGTACTCTTCTGTTAGAATAGGAATGTTCAAGGCGAGGGTAAGTCTTCAATGTGTTTCTCAAAAGAAGATACAGTTACCTACTCTTTGCAAGCTTAAGCTTTAAAACCTGATATTTTCATGTATTTTGCTTTCAATCTCATGTACATGCCATGCTCATGAGTGCATGGTTCTGCCCCATATATGTCCTGCATCTTATTGTTTGGTAAAGGGGTAGAACTTAAAAGATACTGAAATTGTATAACTTGATACGTTTCTTGATTGGTATCAGTTGCACTTTATAATCCCGTGAATTTATCATTTTCTTTTGTAGATGCTACAAAATGAATGTGAACTTTTTTCGCTCCATTCACTTTTGGTACATAAAGTATTTCCTATGAATAAGTGATTGCCAAATTTTAAGGCAGCTTTGTATGTTTTTTCATCGTTTGTTGGTAATGATTCTCATTTCCATAGAAAGTGACTACCTCTTACTGCCTGTTTTCATTGCTTGCTTTGTTTCTCTTAGAAATAAGGCATTACATTTGGTTTCCAACTGGGTATTTGTAGTAAGCTTATATTATAGACATTTCCAATATTTTGTATTCAATTATTTTCTAAAGAGGATAGTGTGATACATGCATGTACAGGTAGTAATCGTGCAATAGTTGTTAATCACATGCTGTACTTTAAGCAAATTATTGAAGTTTCCTTCTTCATTGGTTGTTAATGTACAATTTAACTTCAAAATAAAATGTCTTTTTGTGGGCGAGTTTAAAATTGTGGTCATGCATCAATACCATTGTGTAAATAATATGCCTTACAAAACAATATTATCTCAAAAAATGGTCAAACACTCTGGCTGAATAGCCTCTCTTTAAAGCAAACACTCTGGCTGAATAGCCTCTTTCCAAAGCAAACTCTGGCTGAATAGCCTCTCTCCAAAGCAAACACTCTGGCTGAATAGCCTCTCTCCAAAGCAAACACTCTTGCTGAATAGCCTCTCTCCAAAGCAAACACTCTGGCTGAATAGCCTCTCTCCAAAGCAAACACTCTGGCTAAATAGCCTCTCTCCAAAGCAAACACTCTTGCTGAATAGCCTCTCTCCAAAGCAAACACTCTGGCTGAATAGCCTCTCTCCAAAGCAAACACTCTGGCTGAATAGCCTCTCTCCAAAGCAAACACTCTGGCTGAATAGCCTCTCTCCAAAGCAAACACTCTGGCTGAATAGCCTCTCTCCAAAGCAAACACTCTGGCTGAATAGCCTCTCTCCAAAGCAAACACTCTGGCTGAATAGCCTCTCTCCAAAGCAAACACTCTGGCTGAATAGCCTCTCTCCAAAGCAAACACTCTGGCTGAATAGCCTCTCTCCAAAGCAAACACTCTTGCTGAAAAGCCTCTCTCCAAAGCAAACACTCTGGCTGAATAGCCTCTCTCCAAAGCAAACACTCTGGCTGAATAGCCTCTCTCCAAAGCAAACACTCTGGCTGAATAGCCTCTCTCCAAAGCAAACACTCTGGCTGAATAGCCTCTCTCCAAAGCAAACACTCTGGCTGAATAGCCTCTCTCCAAAGCAAACACTCTGGCTGAATAGCCTCTCTCCAAAGCAAACACTCTGGCTGAATAGCCTCTCTCCAAAGCAAACACTCTTGCTGAATAGTTCTCTCCAAAGCAAACACTCTGGCTGAATAGCCTCTCTCCAAAGCAAACACTCTTGCTGAATAGCCTCTCTCCAAAGCAAACACTCTTGCTGAATAGCCTCTCTCCAAAGCAAACACTCTTGCTGAATAGCCTCTCCAAAGCAAACACTCTGGCTGAATAGCCTCTCTCCAAAGCAAACACTCTGGCTGAATAGCCCCTCCAAAGCAAGTAATAACACTCTTGCTGAATAGCCTCTCTCCAAAGCAAACACTTTTGCTGAATAGCCTCTCTTTAAAGCAAACACTCTTGCTGAATAGCCTCTCTCCAAAGCAAACACTCTTGCTGAAAAGCCTCTCTCCAAAGCAAACACTCTTGCTGAATAGCCTCTCTCCAAAGCAAACACTCTGGCTGAATAGCCTCTCTCCAAAGCAAACACTCTGGCTGAATAGCCTCTCTCCAAAGCAAACACTCTGGCTGAATAGCCTCTCTCCAAAGCAAACACTCTTGCTGAAAAGCCTCTCTCCAAAGCAAACATTTTGGCTGAATAGCCTCTCTCCAAAGCAAACACTCTGGCTGAATAGCCTCTCTCCAAAGCAAACACTCTGGCTGAATAGCCTCTCTCCAAAGCAAACACTCTGGCTGAATAGCCTCTCTCCAAAGCAAACACTCTGGCTGAATAGCCTCTCTCCAAAGCAAACACTCTGGCTGAATAGCCTCTCTCCAAAGCAAACTCTTGCTGAATAGCCTCTCTCCAAAGCAAACACTCTTGCTGAATAGCCTCTCCGAAGCAAACACTCTTGCTGAATAGCCTCTCCAAAGCAAACACTTTTGCTGAATAGCCTCTCTCCAAAGCAAACACTCTTGCTGAATAGCCTCTCTCCAAAGCAAACACTTTTGCTGAATAGCCTCTCCAAAGCAAACACTTTTGCTGAATAGCCTCTCTCCAAAGCAAACACTCTTGCTGAATAGCCTCTCTCCAAAGCAAACACTTTTGCTGAATAGCCTCTCCAAAGCAAACACTCTTGCTGAATAGCCTCTCTCCAAAGCAAACACTCTTGCTGAATAGCCTCTCCAAAGCAAACACTCTGGCTGAATAGCCTCTCTCCAAAGCAAACACTCTGGCTGAATAGCCTCTCTCCAAAGCAAACACTCTGGCTGAATAGCCTCTCTCCAAAGCAAACACTCTGGCTGAATAGCCTCTCTCCAAAGCAAACACTCTGGCTGAATAGCCTCTCTCCAAAGCAAACACTCTTGCTGAATAGCCTCTCTCCAAAGCAAACACTCTTGCTGAATAGCCTCTCCGAAGCAAACACTCTTGCTGAATAGCCTCTCCAAAGCAAACACTTTTGCTGAATAGCCTCTCTCCAAAGCAAACACTCTGGCTGAATAGCCTCTCTCCAAAGCAAACACTCTGGCTGAATAGCCTCTCTCCAAAGCAAACACTCTGGCTGAATAGCCTCTCTCCAAAGCAAACACTCTGGCTAAATAGCCTCTCTCCAAAGCAAACACTCTGGCTGAATAGCCTCTCTCCAAAGCAAACACTCTGGCTGAATAGCCTCTCTTTAAAGCAAACACTCTGGCTGAAAAGCCTCTCTCCAAAGCAAACACTCTTGCTGAATAGCCCCTCTCCAAAGCAAACACTCTTGCTGAATAGCCTCTCTCCAAAGCAAACACTGAATACTCTTGCTGAATAGCCTCTCTCCAAAGCAAACACTCTTGCTGAATAGCCTCTCTCCAAAGCAAACACTCTTGCTGAATAGCCTCTCTCCAAAGCAAACACTCTTGCTGAATAGCCTCTCTCCAAAGCAAACACTCTTGCTGAATAGCCTCTCTCCAAAGCAAACACTCTTGCTGAATAGCCCTCTCCAAAGCAAACACTCCAAAGCAAACACTTGCTGAATAGCCTCTCTCCAAAGCAAACACTCTTGCTGAATAGCCTCTCTCCAAAGCAAACACTCTTGCTGAATAGCCTCTCTCCAAAGCAAACACTCTTGCTGAATAGCCTCTCTCCAAAGCAAACACTCTTGCTGAATAGCCTCTCTCCAAACTCTCCAAACACTCCAAAGCAAACACTTGCTGAATAGCCTCTCCAAAGCAAACACTCTTGCTGAATAGCCTCTCCAAAGCAAACACTCTTGCTGAATAGCCTCTCTCCAAAGCAAACACTCTTGCTGAATAGCCTCTCTCCAAAGCAAACACTCTTGCTGAATAGCCCTCTCCAAAGCAAACACTCTTGCTGAATAGCCTCTCTCCAAAGCAAACACTCTTGCTGAATAGCCCTCTCCAAAGCAAACACTCTTGCTGAATAGCCTCTCTCCAAAGCAAACACTCTTGCTGAATAGCCTCTCTCCAAAGCAAACACTCTTGCTGAATAGCCTCTCTCCAAAGCAAACACTCTTGCTGAATAGCCTCTCTCCAAAGCAAACACTCTGGCTGAATAGCCTCTCCAAAGCAAACACTCTTGCTGAAAACACTCTGGCTGAATAGCCTCTTTCCAAAGCAAACACTCTGGCTGAATAGCCTCTCTCCAAAGCAAACACTCTGCTGAATAGCCTCTCTCCAAAGCAAACACTCTTGCTGAATAGCCTCTTGCTGAATCTCTCCAAAGCAAACACTCTGGCTGAATAGCCTCTCTCCAAAGCAAACACTCTGGCTGAATAGCCTCTCTCAAAGCAAACACTCTTGCTGAATAGCCTCTCTCCAAAGCAAACACTCTTGCTGAATAGCTCTCTCCAAAGCAAACACTCTGGCTGAATAGCCTCTCTCCAAAGCAAACACTCTGGCTGAATAGCCTCTCTCCAAAGCAAACACTCTGGCTGAATAGCTCTCTCCAAAGCAAACACTCTGGCTGAATAGCCTCTCTCCAAAGCAAACACTCTGGCTGAATAGCCTCTCTCTCCAAAGCAAACACTCTTGCTGAATAGCCTCTCTCCAAAGCAAACACTCTGGCTGAATAGCCTCTCTCCAAAGCAAACACTCTGGCTGAATAGCTCTCTCCAAACAAACACTCTGCTGAATAGCCTCTCTCCAAAGCAAACACTCTTGCTGAATAGCCTCTCTCCAAAGCAAACACTCTTGCTGAATAGCCTCTCTCCAAAGCAAACACTCTTGCTGAATAGCCTCTCTCCAAAGCAAACACTCTGCTGAATAGCTCTCTCCAAAGCAAACACTCTGCTGAATAGCCTCTCTCCAAAGCAAAACACTCTCTCTGAATAGCCTCTCTCCAAAGCAAACACTCTTGCTGAATAGCCTCTCTCCAAAGCAAACACTCTTGCTGAATAGCCTCTCTCCAAAGCAAACACTCTTGCTGAATAGCCCCTCTCCAAAGCAAACACTCTTGCTGAATAGCCTCTCTCCAAAGCAAACACTCTTGCTGAATAGCCTCTCTCCAAAGCAAACACTCTGGCTGAATAGCCTCTCTCCAAAGCAAACACTCTTGCTGAATAGCCTCTCTCCAAAGCAAACACTCTTGCTGAATAGCCTCTCTCCAAAGCAAACACTCTTGCTGAATAGCCTCTCTCCAAAGCAAACACTCTGGCTGAATAGCCTCTCTCCAAAGCAAACACTCTTGCTGAATAGCCTCTCTCCAAAGCAAACACTCTTGCTGAATAGCCTCTCTCCAAAGCAAACACTCTTGCTGAATAGCCTCTCTCCAAAGCAAACACTCTTGCTGAATAGCCTCTCCAAAGCAAACACTCTTGCTGAATAGCCCCTCTCCAAAGCAAACACTCTTGCTGAATAGCCCTCTCCAAAGCAAACACTCTTGCTGAATAGCCTCTCTCCAAAGCAAACACTCTTGCTGAATAGCCCCTCTCCAAAGCAAACACTCTTGCTGAATAGCCCTCTCCAAAGCAAACACTCTTGCTGAATAGCCTCTCTCCAAAGCAAACACTCTGGCTGAATAGCCTCTCTCCAAAGCAAACACTCTTGCTGAATAGCCTCTCTCCAAAGCAAACACTCTTGCTGAAAAGCCTCTCTCCAAAGCAAACACTCTGGCTGAATAGCCTCTCTCCAAAGCAAACACTCTGGCTGAATAGCCTCTCTCCAAAGCAAACACTCTTGCTGAAAAGCCTCTCTCCAAAGCAAACACTCTGGCTGAATAGCCTCTCTCCAAAGCAAACACTCTGGCTGAATAGCCTCTCTCCAAAGCAAACACTCTGGCTGAATAGCCTCTCTCCAAAGCAAACACTCTGGCTGAATAGCCTCTCTCCAAAGCAAACACTCTGGCTGCAAATAGCCTCTCTCCAAAGCAAACACTCTGGCTGAATAGCCTCTCTCCAAAGCAAACACTCTGGCTGAATAGCCTCTCTCCAAAGCAAACACTCTGGCTGAATAGCCTCTCTCCGAAGCAAGTAATAACACTCTTGCTGAATAGCCTCTCTCCAAAGCAAACACTCTGGCTGAATAGCCTCTCTCCAAAGCAAACACTCTTGCTGAATAGCCTCTCTCCAAAGCAAACACTCTTGCTGAATAGCCTCTCTCCAAAGCAAACACTCTTGCTGAATAGCCTCTCCAAAGCAAACACTCTGGCTGAATAGCCTCTCTCCAAAGCAAACACTCTGGCTGAATAGCCCCTCTCCAAAGCAAGTAATAACACTCTTGCTGAATAGCCTCTCTCCAAAGCAAACACTTTTGCTGAATAGCCTCTCTTTAAAGCAAACACTCTTGCTGAATAGCCTCTCTCCAAAGCAAACACTCTTGCTGAAAAGCCTCTCTCCAAAGCAAACACTCTTGCTGAATAGCCTCTCTCCAAAGCAAACACTCTGGCTGAATAGCCTCTCTCCAAAGCAAACACTCTGGCTGAATAGCCTCTCTCCAAAGCAAACACTCTGGCTGAATAGCCTCTCTCCAAAGCAAACACTCTTGCTGAAAAGCCTCTCTCCAAAGCAAACACTCTGGCTGAATAGCCTCTCTCCAAAGCAAACACTCTGGCTGAATAGCCTCTCTCCAAAGCAAACACTCTGGCTGAATAGCCTCTCTCCAAAGCAAACACTCTGGCTGAATAGCCTCTCTCCAAAGCAAACACTCTGGCTGAATAGCCTCTCTCCAAAGCAAACACTCTGGCTGAATAGCCCTCTCCAAAGCAAAACTCTTGCTGAATAGCCTCTCTCCAAAGCAAACACTCTTGCTGAATAGCCTCTCCAAAGCAAACACTCTTGCTGAATAGCCTCTCCAAAGCAAACACTGAATAGCCTTGCTGAATAGCCTCTCTCCAAAGCAAACACTCTTGCTGAATAGCCTCTCTCCAAAGCAAACACTCTTGCTGAATAGCCCTCTCCAAAGCAAACACTCTTGCTGAATAGCCTCTCTCCAAAGCAAACACTCTTGCTGAATAGCCTCTCTCCAAAGCAAACACTCTTGCTGAATAGCCTCTCTCCAAAGCAAACACTCTTGCTGAATAGCAAACACTCTTGCTGAATAGCCTCTCTCCAAAGCAAACACTCTTGCTGAATAGCCTCTCCAAAGCAAACACTCTGGCTGAATAGCCTCTCTCCAAAGCAAACACTCTGGCTGAATAGCCTCTCTCCAAAGCAAACACTCTGGCTGAATAGCCTCTCTCCAAAGCAAACACTCTGGCTGAATAGCCTCTCTCCAAAGCAAACCTCTCTGGCTGAATAGCCTCTCTCCAAAGCAAACACTCTGGCTGAATAGCCTCCAAAGCAAACACTCTGGCTGAATAGCCTCTCTCCAAAGCAAACACTCTGGCTGAATAGCCTCTCAGCAAACACTCTTGCTGAATAGCCTCTCTCCAAAGCAAACACTCTTGCTGAATAGCCTCTCTCCAAAGCAAAACACTCTTGCTGAATAGCCTCTCTCCAAAGCAAACACTCTTGCTGAATAGCCCCTCTCCAAAGCAAACACTCTTTGCTGAAACAGCCCTCTCCAAAGCAAACACTCTTGCTGAATAGCCTCTCTCCAAAGCAAACACTCTGGCTGAATAGCCTCTCTCCAAAGCAAACACTCTTGCTGAATAGCCCCTCTCCAAAGCAAACACTCTTGCTGAAAAGCCTCTCTCCAAAGCAAACACTCTTGCTGAATAGCCTCTCTCCAAAGCAAACACTCTGGCTGAATAGCCTCTCTCCAAAGCAAACACTCTGGCTGAATAGCCTCTCTCCAAAGCAAACACTCTGGCTGAATAGCCTCTCTCCAAAGCAAACACTCTTGCTGAATAGCCTCTCTCCAAAGCAAACACTCTTGCTGAATAGCCTCTCTCCAAAGCAAACACTCTGGCTGAATAGCCTCTCTCCAAAGCAAACACTCTGGCTGAATAGCCTCTCTCCAAAGCAAACACTCTGGCTAAATAGCCTCTCTCCAAAGCAAACACTCTTGCTGAATAGCCTCTCTCCAAAGCAAACACTCTGGCTGAATAGCCTCTCCAAAGCAAACACTCTGGCTGAATAGCCTCTCTCCAAAGCAAACACTCTTGCTGAATAGCTCTCTCCAAAGCAAACACTCTTGGCTGAATAGCTCTCTCCAAAGCAAACACTCTGGCTGAATAGCCTCTCTCCAAAGCAAACACTCTGGCTGAATAGCCTCTCTCCAAAGCAAACACTCTGGCTGAATAGCTCTCTCCAAAGCAAACACTCTGGCTGAATAGCCTCTCCAAAGCAAACACTCTGGCTGAATAGCCTCTCTCCAAAGCAAACACTCTTGCTGAATAGCCTCTCTCCAAAGCAAACACTCTTGCTGAATAGCCTCTCTCCAAAGCAAACACTCTGGCTGAATAGCCTCTCTCCAAAGCAAACACTCTGGCTGAATAGCCTCTCTTTAAAGCAAACACTCTGGCTGAATAGCCTCTCTCCAAAGCAAACACTCTGGCTGAATAGCCTCTCTCCAAAGCAAACACTCTGGCTGAATAGCCTCTCTCCAAAGCAAACACTCTGGCTGAATAGCCTCTCTCCAAAGCAAGTAATGAGACCATCTTGATATTGTCCAATTTTCAAGCACATTTTTACCTGCTATTTAAACACTTTTTTTTGTTTTGCTATCTTCTGAAGCCTTTCATTTATGAGAGAAATAGTAGAAGACCAAAATTATATTTTAATTCACAGAATAAGACTATCCTTGTGTTAGTTCAGTATATAAATCTTTATGACTTTTTGTTTTTATTGCAGGATGATTATCACTTTTTGTACAAAGCTCTTGCAAGTGTGTACGTCATTGAACAACAACTCCTGACATTTGAACGTCACAAATTAGCCGGTGCTCGCAAAGAAAGAAAGAAGGTTCATCGTGATTGGAGCTTCCTTGTGCGACATCCAAACACTACTGTAGATAATAGGCTCTCAGACTCACACAAAAGGAATTCGTTGGATGAAGATGAACTGTTTCGATCTAGAAGTCATACATTGGGAAGCACAGGCCGGGTTCCAAGACCTAGTAAGCTCTGGCATCGAAGAGCTAGGTCTGAAAAAAGGAAACCAATACAGAATGGACTCCCTGTTGATGTGAGAAACAAGACGGGCTCCTCGGACCAGGAGGTGCCAGAAGTGTATGAACTTGAAAGTGTAGAATCAGATGATTACATGAAACCTTTGGACGACGTTGAGACAGAGGAGTGTGAAATTGAGTCAGGGAGCACCATCCCAGACACTACCACGACACCAGAGATTCACATTACTGCCTATGATTTGCCAAGCCTTGAGGAACTGAGCGCCATGAGCGAGAGGAGGTTATTAAGAAGATCTGCAGATAAGCTTGATCATTACAATGGACTGAATAAAATGATGGGTGGTGCTGGGATGAATGGAGGGGAGGAACTGAAGAAAGGGCAGGGGTTGAATGAAGGTGACGATCTCTTTGGTGGGAATGGATCAGCAGAACTTAATGGAGGGACCAAAGATGCAGATTCTAGTTTAATTGGAGATATTGGGGTGGACATGCCCTTAATGGGTGATTTTGAATCAGATGTGATTAATGGGAAGAACTTATTCGACAATTCAAACCTTAATCAGGAGGAGGTACTTTGATTCAGAATCTATTGATGTTCATCAATCTTATTGATGTTCATCAATCTTATTGATGTTCATCAATCTTATTGATGTTCATTAAACTTATTGATGTGGGTGAGAGCAGCGCATAAATGATCTTCTGATTTGATATTAGTAAAGTTGATCGCCATGAAAGCTTAACTTAGAAATCATCTGCTTGAATTAATATACTGCTTGGCAATCTGCCTAGTTTGGTTTGAGTTCAAAACTAGCTTTGGCTTAATTAATGAAAGTTGAAGGTGTGACCTTTGACCTACATGACGCTTCACTTGGTATCTAATGCTATGTCGTTATACTTGAAACTGTTCAAGTTATACTATGTCGTTATACTTGACTTCTCAAACAAACCATAACCAGTGCCTTCCTGGCTGAGATATTGTTTGATTTTTTAGAGGTCATTCTGTGATATCCTAACCTGAAATGCTTGAGGTTGTATTGCTATGAAAAGTACTTTGAAATTTGCAATCAAGGAAAAGGTGAAATGATCAGGTGATTCGTCACATGGTGGCTATCACCTCAGGTGTCCAAAGGTCTACAAATGTCTGCTGTACCTAAAGCAAACTGATTTTGCTCAGTGAAATGAATTAAATTATATAGATCCTTGTAGCTTCAGGGAGTATTATCAAATTGACCATCAAGACATGACATTTAGTCATTGTGTATATTTGACAAATAGAGGTACTGTTATGTAAGTGTACATATTGATATATTTCTTAGTGTTTAATGCATAACTACTTGTCATTATTTTATGTAACAGATTCTATAGCACTTTTTGCATTTTAAAAATGAATACATGTCTGGCTTTGATTTTATTTTGTGGTTAGATTTGCCAAGATTCACTGGTCGTCTCAATAGCAACACCCACATGTAGATGCTATCTGCCAAGATTCACTGGTCGTCTCGATAGCAACATCAACATGTAGATGCTATCACATATAGTACGTTTAAGTTTAACAAGAAGTACAATTTATACATCCTTGATAACAAATTTTGATTACATATCAATTTAATCACCTATGAAGTGTTACCCTGTTGAGTTACATAGTGTTAAATACCATCTGATGTCCAAAACACGAAATGAGGGTGAAATTTGTAAAATATGAGGAAGGTATGTAAAGATGATTTTACAGTACTGTAAGTGAAGAGACAAGCTATGCAGCAAAGACTGACAAAGAAGATGCAAGCGAAAGTCATGGTGTGATGTAGAGTCTGAAATGGAAGAAGACAATTTAACTGTCTGAAAGCAATGTTTTCATGATATGCAACTAGATTTTAAAACATGATTAACTAAATTTTGGCAAGGTTTGTGCCTAGCAGCTTTCATTTATAAGAGAAATTAGACCAATTGTAAACCTCAAGAAAGAAGGAATAGCTTACTGTAAAATGATGGGGTGGAAAGAAACTAGTTTGTTGTAGATGGAATGCACAGCTTCACCTTGAACGTTATCCACTTAAATCAACGGTTAGTTCTTTTCACTATTCTGTTTCTTCTCACTGGGACCAAATATAAAGGTAAATGTTTACGATATGAAAGTAAATGTTTGATTTTACAAGGTATTTTGAGTGCCAGTAACTGCCCTTCCCCGTCTGCAGCACACTGAATGGGTCTGTGCCCTTCCCCGTCTGCAGCACACTGAATGGGTCTGTGCCCTTCCCCGTCTGCAGCACACTGAATGGGTCTGTGCCCTTCCCGTCTGCAGCACACTGAATGAGTCTGTGCCCTTCCCCGTCTGCAGCACACTAATTGGGTCTGTGCCCTTCCTAGTCTGCAGCACTCTGAATGGGTCTGTGCCCTTCCTAGTCTGCAGCACACTGAATGGGTCTGTGCCCTTCCTAGTCTGCAGCACACTGAATAATGGGTCTGTGCCCTTCCTAGTCTGCAGCACACTGAATGGGTCTGTGCCCTTCCCCGTCTGCAGCACACTGAATGGGTCTGTGCCCTTCCCCGTCTGCAGCACACTGAATGGGTCTGTGCCCTTCCCAGTCTGCAGCACACTAAATGGGTCTGTGCCCTTCCCCGTCTGCAGCACTCTGAATGGGTCTGTGCCCTTCCTAGTCTGCAGCACTCTGAATGGGTCTGTGCCCTTCCCCGTCTGCAGCACTCTGAATGGGTCTGTGCCCTTCCTAGTCTGCAGCACACTGAATGGGTCTGTGCCCTTCCTAGTCTGCAGCACACTGAATGGGTCTGTGCCCTTCCTAGTCTGCAGCACACTAAATGGGTCTGTGCCCTTCCTAGTCTGCAGCACACTAAATGGGTCTGTGCCCTTCCCAGTCTGCAGCACTCTGAATGGGTCTGTGCCCTTCCTAGTCTGCAGCACACTGAATGGGTCTGTGCCCTTCCTAGTCTGCAGCACTCTGAATGGGTCTGTGCCCTTCCCCGTCTGCAGCACTTCTAGTATGCATGTTGATGAACACTGAATTTGTACACGTGTCTGCCATATCTGTAAATCGTGGCGAGATTTGGTGCTTTTCAAATTCTTGGTGTTTTACAATTGGTTACTGATGTGAATGCAATGAGGTCAATTGAACATGTTTGTATTTTGTCCTATCATTGATGTATATGTATCCAATCTGCATTTGATAAAATCCTCCATGCATGCATTTGTACATGTTTAATATCATCTGAGAATAATTATGTTGGAAAGCCACTCAACAAACAACCTCAATGGGAGTGGTCAAAGAGGTCCTGTCAATGTGACCTTATTAACGTGACCTTGTATTGTTAGACCTCTGCTGTTTGCATGCTAAGAATTCTCAGCAATCCAATGTAAAATGTTCGTTACATCAATTTGTAGATTTGATCTTTAAATAAAACCCTGAAAATCAGCATGAGAACAAAGCAGTTATTACGTCTGTTTTTATTCAAATTCAAAAGGGATCTTATTTATTTATTTGAATGAAATGTCACTACAAGTCGTCATAAAATAAATCTGTTCTTACCAACTGTCAAATTATGTTTTAGATAAAACTAGGCTCAAGCTTTTTTGTAATGTAGTGGAACAATGTACAGTATGCAAGTCAGTACCAATATTCACAATGTGTTGTGGAAATTACTTCAGCAGAAATTTAGTTGCTTTGATTCCTGAGGTAATATGAACATTGCAAATTGTTCATTGTATATTTAAATGCACTGTATGCTTATTGAATGGTTGTAATAAATTAAGATATCTAATGGAGGTTTTTATGTACCTTGTTTTTAAATATATTGTTTGGATACAAAATATTGTTTTTAGATTACCTAAATAACACATTTAAAACTATATATTGCTGTAGTTTTGATCTATGGATGGATTTTATTATTTATTCAGATATGTAGTGGAAATTATAATTTTGACAGGGTACAAAGTTTTTTGAATGGGGATACATGTGCAAATGAGATAAGTATAAAAATGAAGAAATAGGTGATGTTACAGTGTTTATAAAACTGCTACTTTTTTAAGGCAGAAAGAATTATCATAGCGCAATTTCAGACATGCATTTAAACATTTAATCATGAGAAAGAAATAAGGCATACCAAATCATTAATGTATCAAAAGTGATTTTTTCATACTTTTTTGCAGTCAATTTAGGCATTTAAATGATCCAAAAGTGTCCTAATTCTGTTTGTTTTGCCCAGAATGTTTAGAAACCATCTGCCATTGAGTCTGCTTCCTCTGCTCTTGAGTGGGCTGAAAAATTATGAAAATTGCATTTCGCAATGTTTGTGTAGAGGAGAAACTGATTATTTCCGAGTATTTGTGAAGTGTAACCCACCGTTCAGTTTGACATTCCACCTTCTTCGTTAACATCCTTTTTTGTTGCCAAATTGATGATTTTTGTTTTTCAGTGTGTACAGTAATTTATTTCAGTTTATCACATGATTATATCCCCTCCATTTGACCAAGGTTATGTGACTTTATATGAAACTTTTTAGAGATGAATTACTTGAAGCCAAATTTGAAGCCTAAAATTACAGAAAATGCTGCAGTAACAAATAACAGTTTTAATCAGTGTGTAGTATAAGGGATTTTTAATTGTGATTGTAAGCCAACGAGCCATGTAATAAGTCATGCCACACGAGCCGTGTCACATGAGCCATGCGACATGGCTCATGTGGCATGGCTCATGTGGCATGGCTCATGAGCCATGTCGCATGAGCCATGCCACATGAGCCATGCCACATGAGCCATGTCACATGAGCCATGCCACATGAGCCATGTCGCATGAGCCATGTCACATGAGCCATGCCACATGAGCCATGCCACATGAGCCATGTCGCATGAGCCATGTCACATGAGCCATGCCACATGAGCCATGTCGCATGAGCCATGCCACATGAGTTATGTCGCATGAGCCATGTCGCGTGAGCCATGCCACATGAGCTATGTCGCATAAGCCATGTCGCATGAGCCATGCCGCATGAGCCATGCCGCATGAGCCATGCGGCATGAGCCATGTGGCATGAGCCATGTTTCCTGCTAGGGCTTTAGTGTGGAATGCTAAACATCACTTTTGCTGCTAGAATTCTGAGCTTTTTTGTGTTAAGAGGTGACAAACCAAAGTTTACAAAATAAATGAATCCAAGGTATAAAAAACAAGTTTTAAATTCATCTTAAGATCATGTTCCCTGTATACATACGGTTGTCTTTTATTATTAATTTTCTTTTATACATTCATAAATGTGTTATATCTTTGTTTTGATAATTTATGTCTCACTTTTAAGTTTTAAATCACATTTAATTTCTTGCCTTTTTTAAAATCCACTGAACCTCAAATATATGAAGGCTATGAATGTTCAGTGTTTACTAGTTGTATGAATATGCTTTTATGATTTGAAAATAAAATGACATGGCACAAAACTAAAAGTATCACATTCTTTATTTTTGTATTATTTATTATATTTCTATCATAGCTTCAAATGTACAATATCATCTAGGATATGTATTTACAAGAATGGAACCACAGGTGCATAAGTATCAACTGCATAGCTATTTCCAATTTCTTATTAGACTAGCCTGTAACTGCGACATATCATATAAAACGAAATCATTGACAAGATTCATAAATCAAGATGGCACATTAACACACAAATTTTGAAAGATACACTGAGATATTGTTACTTTACAATACAGATTCATTAGTACTAAGTATTTGAAATACTATAGGACTGACTCGTTAGAACATCCTATGCGGCTTTTCTGTCCGTAAACTTCATAAGTATATTTTATTGTGGTTTAAATTACATAAATTAAAGCTTGAATGTAGTTGAAGCAGGGCCAAATTAAATGTGCCCTTTACCTACTAGTGATTAATTTTGTTGCACATCTATGACAATTCATGTTGATTAAATAGGGTGAGTTTGTAGGGTCAATGACCCTCTGACTCATCACTTGCACAGTATGATCTATATTTAGGCCAAACATTTATGGCAGCTTCCAAATACAAAGAAAGGAAAAGTGGATGAAATGAAAGCATGCAGCCCTTCTTTGACTTGACACACATATCTTTTTTCAAGGTATCATGTGACTCCTTTGACCCTTAACCAAGTGTTCCTGAGACTCCTTTGACCCTTAACCAAGTGTTCCAGAGAATCCCTTGTTATCCCTGTTTATGATTTTTGTGTATCTTCCACATTTGTTCATCAGCACAACAAGCATTGCCAAAATTATAGCTGAATCGGACATATTAAACAAAAAAATATATATATTTTCAATGCATTCCTCCCACAAATGTCATAACTCAAAACAAAAAAAATTGCAGATAAAGATAACCAGAACCAAAAGGTTTTGTGCTTCCGATGCTTTATTTTTTCATATGCTGATTGATTTGCTAGTTTTGTATTAACTGTCATGTCATAGCATATCATGAAAGAAATATTTGTTCCATATTTATTCATAAGCCACACCCACCATACAGATCAATAAAAAATGTTAACAACATTAGCATTTGCTCAATTAATTAACATTATCATAGCAAGTATGATGCAAAAATGGCCCTCATTTATCCTTTTTCAGGAATGTCAGTAAGCTCTGCCTACTCATTAATATTCATGACATCACTGCCACAACAGAACAAATGTATAGACTATAACACATCTGTGTACCAATATGGCATAAATCCGATATACCGTTGAGATATGGTGTTTACATCATTTAGCACTTTCACATTAACATACCATGCATATTAATGACATCTGTTGGTAACAAGCATTTACACAATAACCAATATTATCATGCCCAGTGTGACGCAAAACGGACATACAGTTGCCCATTTATCACATTTTCAACTTGTCACTTTAAGCCCCGCCCACTTATTAATTTGCATGACATCACCACCAAATACAATAGGGCACATTTGCAGATCATGGGCTATCTGTGTACGATAAAATCCAGTTCATTGGTTCTTGAAATATCGTGTTTACAAGTTTCTTGTGCGCAAAATAATATCAAGCCCCGCCCACTATGCATATCAATGAAAGTCAACGATTTTATACAATGAACACGTACACAATAGCTCAAATCATTATTATAACAAATATGAACAAAACAAACATGTGATTATCAAAAAAATTAAGAGCATTTCACAATTTTTATATTAAGCCCCACCTACTGATTAATATGCATGACATCACCACCAAAACCAATAAGGCACAACTACAGACCAAGATCTGTGTACCAAATATGACATGAATCCAGTTTACCCTTCTTGAGCTACTGTGCCCACAAGCTCCTTTCAGTAAAATCCTATTAAGCCCCCCACTATGCATATTAACGTAATTCAACGTTTTAACACTGCAAACATGTACACACCAGTTAACACAATTAAACTACATATGAAACAAAACAGACATGTTATTGTTAAAATATGAACAATCAAGATTTTTACCTTAAGCCCGGCCTACTCATTAATGTTCATGGCAGCACTGTCAAAAGCAATAGGGTACATTTACGGACCATGGGCTCACATAGGACATAAATGCAGTGTATCGTTCTTGAGATATCGCACATATGAGCTTGCTGTCACAAACTCATAAATAAATACACACATGCATACACCCACACATACACACGCCAGCTTGACTGCATAGGTTCCATATGCTGTTAGCAATGAGATATTTCATTGCAAAAATGGCATTTTTGCAATGAGATATTTCATTGCAAAAATGGCATTTTTGCAATGAAATAATTCATTGCAAAAATGGCATTTTGTCTCATTAATGAGAGAACATTTATCAGAAATGAATCTCCAAATGGAATCTGAAGTTAATTTCATCTACTGAAGTACCTGTACCAGGAGGCCAGTGTGTTTGGATGAATGCCCAGCTTGTACGCCTGAATGATAAAGAAATTGAGTCCAGTTATCTGTAAGGAAATGGGATACACTGAGATGAGAAGCATGGTGGTTTATATGATATATCATACTTGCTTGATCTACATGCAGGAATGGTTTAAGAGACAAATTACAGGGCTTCCACATTTATGATCAAATTCCATGACCACTTTGAACATTTCCTCCTAATGAAGGTGAAAACATCATGAGTGTAGCCAGGGGGGTCGACACAGTCATACGATTACCCCAAAATGTAAAACGGTCATTTTAAAAAGTGTCCAGAAAATATGCTGAAAGGTCCAAATATCCCAGCCCCCCCCCCCCCTCCACCATCCAAAAGGCTGGCTTCACCCTGAACATCCTTCACAGGATGACAGCTACACAATGCAGCTGCACAATGCAGCTGCACAACTGCACAATGCAGCTGCACAATGCAGCTGTATAATGCAGCTGCACAATGCAGCTACACGATGCAGCTACACAATGCACAATGCAGCTACACAACGCTTAATGCAGCTACACAATGCACAATGCAGCTGCACAATGCACAATGCAGCTACACAATGCAGCTGCACAATGCAGCTACACAATGCAGCTACACAATGCAGCTACACAATGCAGCTACACAATGCCGCTACCTGTGCAGCTACCTGTGCAGTTACCTGTGACACTAAAATCCTAGAATATCCCAGGGCCAATATTTCATGATTTTTCAGGCATTCAAACAACATTGATGATATTCTAGGACCCATGTGAATCTTATATTACACTAGAACATGGGTAAGTTGTTTCTTTGATATATGGTGAAATTTGTGGACAAATAGCAACTGAGGGAATCAGAGAGGGTGGTTGCCTTCCTCAGAGCAGTTTAATATCATTGCACCCTGTTGGCCACTCCAATGGTCAATATACTCAAGCACAGGTTACATTAGAAAATGCAATGACAGAAAAATGGCCACACCCTCTATTAACGACAGAAAATGCATTTATAAATGCCCTACTAGAACTTAACCCTTAAAATAAACAATAACAATATTACATCCTTATAAAATGAAAACATTTCAATTAGTTTGTGTCAGTTTTTGATGCATGTAATCTGTAGTACTGCTGATGTAATTTGTAGTATTGCTGATGTAATCCGTAGTACTGCTGATGTAATCCGTAGTACTGCTGATGTAATCCGTAGTACTGCTGATGTAATCCGTAGTACTGCTGATGTAATCCGTAGTACTGCTGATGTAATCTGTAGTACTGCTGATGTAATCTGTAGTACTGCTGATGTAATCCGTAGTACTGCTGATGTAATCCGTAGTACTGCTGATGTAATCCGTAGTACTGCTGATGTAATCCGTAGTACTGCTGATGTAATCCGTAGTACTGCTGATGTAATCCGTAGTACTGCTGATGTAATCCGTAGTACTGCTGATGTAATCCGTAGTACTGCTGATGTAATCCGTAGTACTGCTGATGTAATCTGTAGTACTGCTGATGTAATCTGTAGTACTGCTGATGTAATCTGTAGTACTGCTGATGTAATCCGTAGTACTGCTGATGTAATCTGTAGTACTGCTGATGTAATCTGTAGTACTGCTGATGTAATCTGTAGTACTGCTGATGTAATCTGTAGTATTGCTGATGTAATCTGTAGTATTGCTGATGTAATCCCTAGTACTGCTGATGTAATCCGTAGTACTGCTGATGTAATCCGTAGTACTGCTGATGTAATCCGTACTACTGCTGATGTAATCTGTAGTACTGCTGATGTAATCCGTAGTACTGCTGATGTAATCTGTAGTACTGCTGATGTAATCCGTAGTACTGCTGATGTAATCTGTAGTACTGCTGATGTAATCTGTAGTACTGCTGATGTAATCTGTAGTATTGCTGATGTAATCTGTAGTACTGCTGATAAACATGTACACTTGAGCTAAAACAGTACAAAGGGGTATTTAAAGCAAATACTGCGGAATCTGATTATGCTTCTCTTACCCTCAAGTAGCCATGCTTCTGCCATCTGCGTGAAGAGGTTACTGCAAACGCTCCCTCAACAATCTTAATATGGCCCATAGTTTGTAAACTTTTCACCTAATAAAATGGAAGAATCACTGATCACACATCAAGTTTTGTGAAGTGAATTTCAATCTTTGCTGTTTCAATTACTATGATACTAAAAATCACTTATGAAACTTGAGTTTCTCCCAATTTCTTAATTTTGTTTCAACAGCAGGCTGGTGGTTGTTGCATTAATTACAAGTTTTGCTGTACTCAACATCTATTTTGCATAGGAAATGACATACATGAATGCTTACACCCTATCCTCAGTGGATGCACTCAGAGGATGAGACCAATAATGTTACTTTAAGAAATAAACTGCAATTGCGAGCCCATTGTTAAGTAATAACCGGCAAGCCAAAATAATTTGAAGAATAATGGGTGAGGCGAAGACAATGGGCAAGCAACAGCAGTTTATATCTATTCTATCACCAAATATGATAACAAACTTTGAAAAAATAAAGAAAATCTGATCAAATTCAGATAAAAAAACATGCAAAATTACATACACTGTACCGCACATGAATCAATTCAGCCTGTGACGACACAGAGAGAAAGATTGACGGTTTCTAATCCACCAATTTGTACTTTTGTCCAACAAACAAAACCTGATTTCATAAAATTCATCAATTTAGAAATTAATGGTTTTGGTTTGATTTGTTGATGTTTAACGGCACCGTGACAGTCAGAGTCAAATGTGCCAAGAAGGTATTAATAAATAATGGTGTAAGAGTTAGGATAGTGAGGAAATGGAAGGTTTGTAAGGGAGATAAAGGGGAAAGGCTGAAAGTGGGAGAAAAATTTAGGTGAAAAGAAAGGGGTGTGTAAGGTTAGGTGTAGAAAGGGAGGAGGGGAGGAGATTATATGTGGTGGAAGAGGTTGTTGTGGAGGAAGTTGATGTTTGAGGAAGAATTGTTTTCGAATAGGTCCAAGATTAAGTACCGTGAGAAGAGATCTGGAGTTCTGGTATAGGGGACAGGTTAAGAAAATATGCTTGATGGAGAGATCAATGTTGCAAATGGGGCAGAGAGGGGCAGGGAAGCCGGATAAGAGATGGGAGTAAGTAAGAGAGGAGTGGCCGGGGCGAATGCGGGTAACAACGATGTCTTCCCTGCGGTTGCGACTATGCAGAGGGATGTTGGTCTCCACTTTAGGTTTGATGGTGTGAAGTTTACTACTGGTTTCGTGATTCCTGGAGTTTTGCCAGGTTTTGTTGATGTAGTTGGAGATGGAGAGACGGAGGACTGAGTGTGGAATAGGAAAAGGAGAGATGTTATTTGACAAAGTTTGATGGCGGCTCTGTTGGCTCTCTTGTTGCCAGTGATGCCAACGTAGCTGGGAATCCAGAAAAGGATAATTTTCTTTCCTAGGGAGCAAAGAGTGTAGAGTTTGTTGAGGATTTATAGAATGAGAGGGTTGGGCCAGAGCATGTTGATGATGCCAGTGAGGACTGATTTAGAGTCAGAGAAGATGACTAAACGGGTGCGGAACGAGAGTTCTATGACGTTTAGGGCTAGGAGGATGGCCTTCGCCTTGGCAGAGTAGATAGAGGTGCCGTCGGGTAGCCTTGAGGAGAGGGTGAGGCCAGGACAGGCAGCGGCGGCTGCAGATGAGCCTTCCTGTGTGGAGCCGTCGGTGAAGAGGAGTCGTAGAAATGTCTACTGAGTTGACAGTATTTGGAGTGGAAGAAAGTTGGGTTGTGGAGAGCTTCTGTGAAGGAAGAAAGACCAAGGTAAACCTTGGGGAGTAAATAGTCCAGGTGGGTGTAGGTGGGATGGTGTGTCTGGCAATCGAGAAATGTTGATGTTGGAGAAGTAGGAGTGCATCCGGATCCCGAAAGGTTGGGGGATGCATTTGTTGAGATTGAAGAGGTTAAGGAAGGAGGGAGAGCGGATGAAATGGAAGCAAGGGTTTTGTGGATAGGTGAGGATGCGAAGAACAAAAAAAGAGGCCAGCCTTCGTGCACCAGAGGTTGAAGGGGAGTTCGTTGGCTTCGATGTGGAGACTGGTGATAGGAGAGAAGTGAGTGGCATCAAGGCAAAGCCTTAGGGCAGTGCTCTCAGTGACCTCCAGGTGTTTCAAGTAAAATTTGCAGGCGGAGGCGAAGATGAAATTGCCATAGTCCAGCCTGGATCTGAGGAGGGAGCGGTATAAGGTGAGCAGGGTGACACGATTTTCTCCCCAGTCACTGCTTGAGAGGACCTTGAGGAGATTGAGGATTTAGTGGCATTTTGTTTTGAGGGAGTTGATGTGGGGGAGATAGTAAAGTTTTGAGTCGAGATTGATTCCGAGGAAGCAAAACTGTTACTGGGGATAATGGAATCTTTGAGATGGAGATTGGGGCGGAGGAGGAAGGAGTTGTTGTTGTTGTTGAAATGGATGTGAACAGTTTTGTCTTTTGAGAAGTTGAAACCGTTGGAGTTGCTCCAGTAAGCCAGACTGTCCAGACAGTGTTGTAGGTTAATTTGGAGAGTATGGAAGCATGGGGAGGATGAGTAGATAGTGAAATTGTCAACACATAGAGGGAGCTTTTGATGGTGGGGGGTGAGAGTTTTGGTGATGCTGTTACTTTTGAGGATAAAGAGAGTGGGGGAGAGGATGCTGCCTTGGCGGACACCCAGATTTTGGGTGTACCTTTGGGAATAGGTTTTCCGATGCGTATGCTGAAATGGCGGGAGTGAAGGAAGTTCTGGATGAAGGTGGGAAAGAGGGCCTCTGAGGCCGGAGGAGTGAAGGTCTCTGAGGACACCATACCGCCAAGTGGTGTCGAAGGCCTTTTCGATGTTTAAGAAGATTGAGATGGCGTGATGACTTCTGACGAAGACTTCACGAATAAAGGCGTCAAGTTTGAGGACGTGGTCCAGGCAGTTTTTTTCTTCTTTCTAAAACTATTTTGAGTGGGGGAGATGGAGTTCCTCTCGAGGTACCAGCAGAGCCTGTAGTTGACCATACGTTCCATGATCTTATTGAGGCAGGAGGTAAGAGCAATGGGTCAGCAGTTTTTTGGGTTGGATCTGTCTTTGTTAGTTTTGGGGATTGGGGTGATGATGGCCTCTCTCCAGGTGTTGGGGAAAGAGTTTAGAGGACCACAGGTAATTTCAAATCTTAAGGAGTATTTCTAGGGAGTTCTTGGGGAGATTTTTGAGTAAATTATAGTGGATGCCATAAGGGCAATGAGAGGAGGACCTGGATTTATTTAGGGTGGAGGAGAGCTCCGAGTAGGTGAATGGGAGATTGTAGTTTTCCTGATTGTTGGACTGGAAGTTAAGAGGGTTCTTTTCAGCCTCAATTTTCTGGTTTCAGAAAATCAAGGCTGAAATTATAAGTATTTTGCAATATAAAAGCAATATTTCAGAAGAAACACATTCTGGTTTATCACTAAAGAAAAAATGTCTTCTTTAACTAAGCGAGAAACAATTCACTAAGGTCAAAATTATGTCAGTGTCAATGTCACTACACACTCGTACCTCGGGCCAGCTATAAACATGTACTGTACGACAGTATGAAGGTTGATCAGTTTGGCTTAAGCACCTGGCCGTGTCCCATTAAAGTGCAAAGAATACTGGAAAATGGTAACTCTTTCAGGCTTAGTTGTTATTGGGACAGAAACTACTGTTATCTAATATTCTCAAATTTGTCAGAATAGTAAGGTTTTGAAGTTGTTGAACATAGCATTTCATATGGTCTAGGGCTATGCACTGCTAGACTAATTGCAACAACAGTACTGTATAGCCTGTAGGTATGTGCAGTGGAATTTTCAAGCAGCAATTCAATTGTGTTGTAAATACTGTTTAAAAGCTTAGGCTCTAATGTTGCAAAAGACTTATGATTCTAGAAAAAAGTAAAGCAGGCAGTGGCATGTTTCATTTGTAGTATTGTACTTGTTTGGTGCAAGTACTGAACATGTATAGCCCTGTTGAACTTGTATTAGTATTATGAACTTGTAGGCTTAACTTTTAACTTTACATTTTGCTTTCTATTTATATTCTATTTAAAGCTGTGCACATTGGACTATGTTGTTGCTCAATTTAAATCTGACATAATCAGCTTGTCAGCAAGAAGTTTGTCCCTGCTGAAATTGAAATTGAGTATTTTTGGCATAATTTATTATTGTGTGTAGAAATATTATCGAAGTTAATCTGTGGTTGCTAAGAGTGGTTGCTAGTGGTGGTTGCTAGTGGTGGTTGCTAAGGGTGCTTGCTAGTGGTGGTTGCTAGGGGTGGTTGCTAGGGGTGGTTGCCATGATGAATGTAGGAGTTACCGCACATTAGAAACTGTCAATCTAATGAATATGTTACTGCCTGGTTATCGACTGAGAGTGCTGTTATTGGTCATTTTTTTTCCAGCTGTTTGTTCAGTGAGTAATAATCGGAAAGTAGGATTATGCGAATGAGGCTTGTCAACCAATCAGGTAGCTTGAAATGAATAACCAGACACTAGTGGTTATATGTTTTCCTATTAATATCTGTGATTATTTCAAAGTGGAAATACACTTGCTCAAACAAATCTAAACTCACCATTATGTAATCTTCCAAAAGATCGTACTCTGGAAACCCACCAAGCTTATGGAACACTTTTCGGTTCATAAACAAGGCCTGGTCACCATATGGCAATTCTAAATGAAGAAACAAAATATCTAAGTTCAAGAACTATGTTGTGCTGAAAAATTATAATGCAAAAATGATATAGATACAAAAGAAATTCATTATCAAGATATAAAGGAAATATATAATGTAAGAACATGTAGCGTCAAAGCTTACACTATTATGATTGACCTCACAGACTTGTTGCATGACAAACAAAAGGACCATCAGACATCAAAGTACCATTACATCATTTCCCACCGTCCAAGAGGTTTCTATTTTCGACAACAATTACACTTGGCTACTGGCACTTATTCTGAAAAGTAGAATACATATTTAAGAAAATGCGCTCTAAACATCTTGATCGGTTCAAATAAGTCTATAAGTACTGATGATGTCACTTACCAAATGTCTTTGCTCTGTAATTTGTCCCTTTTTCTAATATTTTCATCTGGAATTCAAAAATCTTTTCAAAGACACCTTTTTGAGTAGTACTATGAGAAATAAGAAAAGGAATCAACTTTCAATCTTCAAGATAATGACCATTCCATATGTACAAACACCATTACATACTTTGCTGACAGAGATGCTTGATGAAAGTAAAGAACGATAACACAAAGGGACCAAGAACAAACCTAGAAGTCATCAAAATGAAGAAAATGTACATAGTTACGAGACAAGCTACATGAAATGAATACATGTGTGAACAGTGGCAGTGTGGTAAGCTATGGCTTTCCAATCTAGCGTCCCGACTTTGATTCCCGGTGGGTCTCCAACCAGTGCTCCACAACTGGTTAATAAAATGGCCGTGGGCATCTTGACATAAATACTCCAATGGAGGTCTGTTGGGACGTTGTAAACCTTGGTAAACCAAACAGACTGACCATTTTATTTCATAACAGATAAGATGAAATTGATTTTCTGCTTATTACCCTAATTAACAAGAAACAGCTTGATATGATCTAATATGACACATGGCTGTGATCTTAAATCTTTAGTGTCCTTTTTCTTTTGGATTCCAATGTATAAGTTTCGATGATTAACAATGAATCACACGTCTATTGCTAGGTTAGGTTTTAGTTTTAAAACTTTACCATTTTTAATTACTGTAAGTGCTTGGAAGTCAAATTTCACTTTTGCTTCCCTATTCAATAATTGCTAATGATAAACATGACTTGCAGGTAAACTTTCTGGAAACTTTCCAATCCTTTGTGATTTACTTCAAGAGAGCAGTAAAGGCAGTGTAGCAACCACTAAAGACTGACATGATCAAACTCAATGGATGTGTTTGGTTCAATCTGTCCTACCACAGCTATTGTATCTATACAGACCTGTGTATCCACAGTAAGAGTTCCAGCCCAAATGATCTCTAACTGTTCCGTTTCAACACTTTCTGTAATACTTTGCTGGAGTCTGCAAAATTGCATCCAAGAACAGTTATCCCCAAGGATGAAGCTACAAAGCTTTATTCGCTATCTGTTCGATTATTAGTTTTACTAATTCTGCAATATCACATATACAGATTGCTGAGAACATAGTGCTACATGTAGGTACTTTAAGCAGCAAATTTGATTTGTCCAGAAATGTTCTCTAATCATCTTGTCCTATTAAATACAATACACTGACGTTAAAAGTGTTTGGGTTTCTGGAAATCACAAAGTGATGATAACTGGTTGACCCCGAAACAAAAGTTATGATACTTTTTAAAACTGAATCAAATGAAATGAGTCGAGCAAACTTCACAGTAAAACAAATAGTGATTTACCGCCCTCAGATTCGAAAAAAATCACCTTAAGTATGGAACATTTCATTTAGAAGTACCCAAGGTATGAAAAGGCTACCAGATGTATGAAAAGTCTACCAGATGTATGAAAAGTCTACCAGATGTATACAAATCGGCTAAAAGAGCGACACAGAGATCTGTTAAAGAAATAGACATGCAAAGCGTGATTATGGTGAAAACAATCAAACTGACCCAATATCAATATAAAACAATAAAACCATTCAAACTAAAATAAGAAAATAAAATGACAAGATTCCCTCCGTAGCCCCTCATCAGGGTCACCTCTATTTTCTGATTCTGATACTAAAATCCTTTCACAAAACGATTCACCAACCTTCAATATTTAATCTTTTCCAGCCAAGAATTTACATTACAAAATTTCTTGAGAAAATATTGCAGTGGACAATACAATTAAAACAATCACATGGCTCAATGGCAGTACAGTAAGCTCCAATCACATGGCTCAATGTCAGTACAGTAAGCTCCAATCACATGGCTTAATGTCAGTACAGTGAGCTCCAATCACATGGCTCAATGGCAGTACAGTAAGCTCCAATCACATGGCTCAATGACAGCACAGTAAGCTCCAATCACATGGCTTAATGGCAGTACAGTGAGCTCCAATCACATGGCTCAATGTTAGTACAGTAAGCTCCAATCACATGGCTCAATGACAGTACAGTAAGCTTTAATCACATGGCTCAATGGCAGTACAGTAAGCTCCAATCACATGGCTCAATGTCAGTACAGTAAGCTCCAAACACATGGCTCAATGGCAGTACAGTGAGCTCCAATCACATGGCTCAATGACAGTACAGTAAGCTCCAATCACATGGCTCAATGTCAGTACAGTAAGCTCCAATCACATGGCTCAATGACAGTACAGTAAGCTCCAATCACATGGCTCAATGACAGTACAGTAAGCTCCAATCACATGGCTCAATGTCAGTACAGTGAGCTCCAATCACATGGCTCAATGGCAGTACAGTAAGCTCCAATCACATGGCTCAATGTCAGTACAGTAAGCTCCAAACACATGGCTCAATGGCAGTACAGTGAGCTCCAATCACATGGCTCAATGGCAGTACAGTAAGCTCCAATCACATGGCTCAATGGCAGTACAGTAAGCTCCAATCACATGGCTCAATGTCAGTACAGTAAGCTCCAATCACATGGCTTAATGGCAGTACAGTGAGCTCCAATCACATGGCTCAATGTCAGTACAGTAAGCTCCAATCACATGGCTCAATGTCAGTACAGTGAGCTCCAATCACATGGCTCAATGTTAGTACAGTAAGCTCCAATCACAGGGCTCAATGTCAGTACAGTAAGCTCCAATCACATGGCTCAATGTCAGTGCAGTAAGCTCCAATCACATGGCTCAATGTCAGTACAGTGAGCTCCAATCACATGGCTCAATGTCAGTGCAGTAAGCTCCAATCACATGGCTCAATGTCAGTACAGTGAGCTCCAATCACATGGCTCAATGACAGTACAGTAAGCTCCAATCACATGGCTCAATGACAGTACAGTAAGCTCCAATCACATGGCTCAATGTCAGTACAGTAAGCTCCAATCAAATGGCTGAATGGCAGTACAGTAAGCTCCAATCAAATGGCTCAATGGCAGTACAGTAAGCTCCAATCACATGGCTCAATGGCAGTACAGTAAGCTCCAATCACATGGCTCAATGACAGCACAGTAAGCTGGCTTCACTGTGTAACAATCCATATTATGAGACATCTAAAATACCACAAAATCCAATTTTGATGCTCACAATATTCCCAACATAAGTATCTACATTTTTCTGGATGTTTCATTGTACAAACCTGTTTTGTTTTTCTTCTACGGAATCACTTTCATCACCCGAGTTATTCTCATGAAGTATGTCTAAACCAAACTGAAATGCCCCACAAATGACCCCTGGCTGGGTCAACGTGACCAGAATATCCCTATCAAAAGCTGGAGGTAGCTTGGTGTCAGCATGAAGAAACAACAAGTGGAAGCCCTTGGCACTCTTGACTCCACAATTCATTTGTTTTGCTCTTCCTGTACAAAAGAAATCAATTTAAAATTGGCCCAATAAATTTCCAATTTTTCCATGTGTTATACAACTCCTCAAAAAGCACAATTTCATGAAATTATTGACAAACTATACAGAAAAAACTACATAACAGTCATGCAATAAAACTACAGGTATGCAACAACAGACATCTTTAATAAACCTGTCTGAATTACCAAATACATTATTCAGCCTGGTCTGAATTACCAAACACATTATTCAGCCTCATCCGATTTACCAGATACATTATTCAGCCTGGTCTGAATTACCGAACACATTATTCAGCCTGGTCTAAATTACCGAACACATTATTTAGCCTGGTCTGAATTACCGAACACATTATTCAGCCTGGTCTGAATTACCAAATACATTATTCAGTCTATACTGAATTACCGAACACATTATTCAGCCTGGTCTGAATTACCAAATACATTATTCAGCCTGGTCTGAATTACCAAATACATTATTCAGCCTGGTCTGAATTACCTAACACATTATTCAGCTGTCAAGATTAAATATAGCTTTGAAATATCAATCCCCAACTTTTTAGATTTCCTAATAATCAAAGCAGCAAAAGAGCTCAAAAGAAAGCAAACCTTACAAGGCTTCCCTAGAACACTACAAGGAAGCAAACCTTACAAGGCTTCCCTAGAACACAACAAGGAAGCAAACCTTACAAGGCTTCCCTAGAACACAACAAGGAAGCAAACCTTACAAGGCTTCCCTAGAACACAACAAGGAAGCAAACCTTACAAGGCTTCCCTAGAACACTACAAGGAAGCAAACCTTCCAAGGCTTCCGTAGAACACTATAAGGAAGCAAACCGTACAAGGCTTCTCTAGAACACAACAAAGAAGCAAACCTTACAAGGCTTCCCTAGAACACAACAAGGAAGCAAACCTTACAAGGCTTCCCTAGAACACAACAAAGAAGCAAACCTTACAAGGCTTACCTAGAACACTACAAGGAAGCAAACCTTTTAAGGTTTTCCTGAACACAACAAGGAAGCAAACCTTACAATGCTTCCCTAGAACACAACAAGAAAGCAAACCTTACAAGGCTTCCCTAGAACACAACAAAGAAGCAAACCTTACAAGGCTTCCCTAGAACACAACAAAGAAGCAAACCTTACAAGGCTTCCCTAGAACACAACAAGGAAGCAAACCTTACAAGGCTTCCCTAGAACACAACAAAGAAGCAAACCTTACAAGGCTTCCCTAGAACACAACAAAGAAGCAAACCTTACAAGGCTTACCTAGAACACTACAAGGAAGCAAACCTTTTAAGGTTTTCCTGAACACAACAAAGAAGCAAACCTTACTAGGCTTTCCTAGAACACTACAAGGAAGCAAACCTTACAAGGCTTCTCTAGAACACTACAAGGAAGCAAACCTTACAAGGCTTCCCTAGAACACAACAAAGAAGCAAACCTTACAAGGCTTCCCTAGAACACAACAAAGAAGCAAACCTTACAAGGCTTCCCTAGAACACAACAAAGAAGCAAACCTTACAAGGCTTCCCTAGAACACAACAAAGAAGCAAACCTTACAAGGCTTCCCTAGAACACTACAAGAAAGCAAACCTTACAAGGCTTCCCTAGAACACAACAAAGAAGCAAACCTTACAAGGCTTCCCTAGAACACTACAAGGAAGCAAACCTTACAAGGCTTCCGTAGAACACAACAAAGAAGCAAACCTTACAAGGCTTCCCTAGAACACTACAAGGAAGCACACCTTACAAGGCTTCCCTAGAACACAACAAAGAAGCAAACCTTACAAGGCTTACCTAGAACAATACAAGAAGGCAAACCTTTTAAGGTGTCCTGAACACAACAAGGAAGCAAACCTTACTAGGCTTCCCTAGAACACAACAAGGAAGCAAACCTTACTAGGCTTCCCTAGAACACAACAAGGAAGCAAACCTTACAAGGCTTCCCTAGAACACTAAAAGGAAGCAAACCTTACAAGGTTTTCCTAGAACACAACAAGGAAGCAAACCTTACAAGGCTTCTCTAGAACACAACAAGGAAGCAAACCTTACAAGGCTTCCCTAGAACACTATAAGGAAGCAAACCTTACAAGGTTTCCTAGAACATAACAAGAAAGCAAACCTTACAAGGCTTCCCTAAAACACTACAAGGAGGCAAACCTTACAAGGCTTCTCTAGAACACAACAAGGAAGCAAACCTTACAAGGTTTCCTAGAACATAACAAGGAAGCAAACCTTACAAGGCTTACCTAGAATACTACAAGGCTGGAAATTCCTAAAACACAGTTGAACTACCAACTGTAAGCAGTTCATGGGAGCAATCAGAGCCAACCAAGCACTCTGGTGGATTTCATCATCACTACTTTACAAAATAAGAGTGATGATTTCATCATCACTACTTTACAAAATAAGAGTGATGATTTCATCATCACTACTTTACAAAATAAGAGTGATGATTTCATCATCACTACTTTACAAAATAAGAGTGATGATTTCATCATCACTACTTTACAAAATAAGAGTGATGATTTCATCATCACTACTTTACAAAATAAGAGTGATGATTTCATCATCACTACTTTACAAAATAAGAGTGATGATTTCATCATCACTACTTTACAAAATAAGAGTGATGATTTCATCATCACTACTTTACAAAATAAGAGTGATGATTTCATCATCACTACTTTAAAATAAGAGTGATGATTTCATCATCACTACTTTACTAAAATAAGAGTGATGATTTCATCATCACTCTTTTAAAATAAGAGTGATGATTTCATCATCACTACTTTACAAAATAAGAGTGATGATTTCATCATCACTACTTTACAAAATAAGAGTGATGATTTCATCATCACTACTTTACAAAATAAGAGTGATGATTTCATCATCACTACTTTACAAAATAAGAGTGATGATTTCATCATCACTACTTTACAAAATAAGAGTGATGATTTCATCATCACTACTTTACAAAATAAGAGTGATGATTTCATCATCACTACTTTACAAAATAAGAGTGATGATTTCATCATCACTACTTTACAAAATAAGAGTGATGATTTCATCATCACTACTTTACAAAATAAGAGTGATGATTTCATCATCACTACTTTACAAAATAAGAGTGATGATTTCATCATTTTGAGCACTGTACAAAATGGGCACACATACACATCTCCAGTTGCAGAGCAGGTGTTGATAAATATTGCAGTAGAAGTAGAAGGTAGTGGTCAGCAGTGGGGAAATTAGTGCCATGTAAGTAGGTCTAAATGCAGGGTCTCAGGGCAAAAATTTACATTTGAGGAGAATTTCTAAAAGTTGATCATTAAACTAATTATATTTCACTTTAACTTCACACATCTTTTTCAATAGAGTATATGGATTCATTTCAGGTGGGTCTGCAACCAGTGAGTTCACAACTGGTTATCAAAGGCCGTGGCCGTCTTAATATAATGTCCAGCACTGGATACTTTCGGGACGTTAAACCTTGCTATGCTATGCTATGCTATACCATGTCTGCAACTCCTTGCATGCTTACCCTTTGGTGTTTTGAGTAATTTTACAGGAATGTTTGTGCACTTCTTGGCAAATTCTTCCACTAGGTTGGTTGTATTGTCTTTGCTGCCCCCATCGCACACCAAGATCTCAGCAAACTGAAAGTATCTACAATTCTGTGAAAAATGGGGCCTAATTGTGTTAGATGTTTAAATGATATTAGCAATCACATAAATATACATGAATAACCTAGCTACAATTATATTCCTGTATTTGCTTTTACTAAACATAAAATTCCCAGTTCATACAACTTTAACAGTGATTTTTGTTTATACACATGCACATGGAACATTTCAAATTTCTGATAACCAAACATGTGAGTAACGTAAATTAACTTATCACCAAGCTGATAGTGGAAGAACGCACTTGAAGTACTTCAAATATCAACCAAAAATATGCATGAAAGAAATGAATAATAAATCCTTTTTTTTCCATTAAAACTTTCATAAAAAGTGCATGAGAAATGATTTGAATTCCATTTAAACTTACTTTGTGAATAGTTTGTAATGTTGAGATGATGTTAGCTTCCTCATTGTAGGTCGGTACGATGATGGACAAAGTTGGATTCTTCAACTCCTCCAAACTTATGCCAACGGTCTTATGAAACTCATGCAGATCTTTTGATTCATCCTGCAAAAAATGTTTTTATTTGCTGGAAAACATTTTAAAATGTAGAAGTTGATAAATATTAATTAAATTGATTAAAAATGAACAGAGCGTTTTTGAATCCTATAATTACAGAATATCCTGCATTCATTTTATGTTTGCACTATCCAGATTATAAAAACAATGAAAAAAATGAAAAGAAATATGTTTTTACTTTGTAGTTTAATTTGCTTGGATATCTGCCCGCAACTTTCAATTTGTTAAATGTATGACTTTTTGAAAGTTTCTTACAAAAAATATGAAATACTATCTACTTCAAGAAATTTTTTGAAAGTACATTGTGGCTTTGATAACTATGAAATCTGCAAATACAAATCAATCAAAAAATATAATCACTTTTTTAGGTTAAGCTACACTGACATATGTTCTTTAGGTTAAGCTATACTGACATATGTTCTGTAGGTTGAGCTATACTCACATATGTTCTTTAGGTTGAGCTATACTGACATATGTTCTTTAGGTTGAGCTATACTATCATATGTTCTGTAGGTTGAGCTATACTGACATATGTTCTGTAGGTTGAGCTATACTGACATATGTTCTGAAGGTTGAGCTATACTGACATATGTTCTGTAGGTTGGGCTATACTATCATATGTTCTGTAGGTTGAGCTATACTAATGTATGTTCTGTAGGTTGAGCTATACTGACATATGTTCTGTAGGTTGAGCTATACTGACAAATGTTCTTTAGGTTGAGCTATACTGACATATGTTCTGTAGGTTGAGCTATACTGACATATGTTCTTTAGATTGAGCTGTACTGACATATGCTCTGTAGGTTGGGCTATACTGACATATGTTCTGTAGGTTGAGCTATACTGACATATGTTCTGTAGGTTGAGCTATACTGACATATGTTCTGTAGGTTGAGCTATACTGACATATGTTCTTTAGGTTGAGCTATACTGACATATGTTCTTTAGGTTGAGCTATACTGACATATGTTCTTTAGGTTGAGCTATACTGACATATGTTCTTTAGGTTGAGCTATACTATCATATCTTCTGTAGGTTGAGCTATACTAACATATGTTCTGTAGGTTGAGCTATACTGACATATGTTCTGTAGGTTGAGCTATACTGACATATGTTCTGTGGGTTGCATGAGCTATACTGACATATGTTCTTTAGGTTGAGCTATACTGACATATGTTCTGTAGGTTGAGCTATACTGACATATGTTCATTAGGTTGAGCTATACTGAAATATGTTCTTGAATGAATTCTCAGACATTTATCTGTACATATAGTTGAGAAAACAAAGAATACCAACCACATCAGTAAGGAGTTGAGGCAGTACATTTACTCTAAGCCCTGCCTCCTCTGCAACCTGGATTTGCTGCTTCAAGACTTTTTCTGTGCCCCAATCAATCTCTGAAAAAATTACACCTGGAATGTAAATAAGTTTATCAAGATTATTCTTAGGATTTGGTACACAGTTCCTAAGAAAGTCTGTACTTTTTAGATTTAGATTATACCCAAGTACCAGGTGACCGCTCCTTTTTAATCTTCACTTATCTTTGTTGAAAGACCTGGATCCCATCATTTCTAAGTTCTGGTTTCCTCCCTGAATACACTTTTAGTATTATTTTGTGTTCAGGTGTAAAAATGAATCATTTGAGGAAAGAATTATCTTTTGAGAGCATTTCAAAATTAGCCGAAGCTATATTCACCAAGATGAGGCATACAAGTGGCTCAACAAATTTTCCATGGTTGACCATTTTTCTGATTTCAAAGCAAATCCAGAAGAGGGCAGTGAATCTACGTTCAAAGTATTGAATCACTCCAAATAATATTTTCTTCTTCTGTGATCTACATAACATAGATCCCCATACTTAAGTTATCTCTGGTACTTCTGTTCAATCCAACAAGGTAGTATCCGCCATCAAATGCTGGGCCAAGCACCATGTCACATGACCCACTCTGCAGCTCCTTGAATGCTGCATCCAAAATGTCCTCTGTGATTCCTGGAATATCTGCACCAATCTTTGAAGAAAAGAGAAACAGAAAATATGTTTGATAAGTAAGTGTAAGGTATTATTATCTCATTTATATGAATATATCTATTTAAAAATGAAAATGACAAAATTCATCTTCTTTTGAAAGTGAATGGTTATTCATTAACAACCTTATGTTAGTCATTATCCCAGCAATGAATAATTTCAGATTAATTCATGGTCTCAGTACTTTAATCCACAGCTTCATCTATATGGCACAGCCTTCCCCGCAACCTTTGCTCAAAAATGAAAAATTTGAAGCTCTAATATTTGAAAAGATATTCAAAACCTATCTCCAAAACTTTATATTTCATCTTCCATCATGTTTCTGTTCAAACTGTTTTAACAAAAAAAACTTAATGGACTTCTATACAAATTTTGCAATACTAAACTGGTCACATTTTGCACTTAGCACATGAATCCCCCACCCTCGTCAACAAAGACATATCTACAGTATAAGCTGCATTCCCTTCAGGTGGTTGCATCTGTTTGGTAGAAGAAAAAAAACTTTGTAAAGTAAGAATAGCTTTCTAACCAGAAGAACGTTGGTAATCTTTTGCTGGAATGATCTGACAAACACATCAACAATCCTTTCTCCAAATTTAGCGTTCATCTGAGGATGCCAGGAAAAGTAAGGTGTTACGATCCTCCTGCTGTCTAACCAATACCGGACCTCCTTCTGGCTGCCTCCTGAGTAGGCACACTCGATGGCCACTGATGGACTTCCAGAATTCAATACATATTCCTGAAGGATGTTTAAGATACTGTTTGTCTGTGAGTAGAGATGGAAAAAAAAATATACAAAAAATTCAATTTTCATCTAACATTAACAAATGTTATAAATGGTTTCAATATTCCAACTTGTTATATCATTTGATAAACATCTAAAAACAGAAGCAATAACTTCATGTGGCATGCAGTATTTACCATACCCTCAATCTGGGATGGCTGAATACCCTTGACCCTTCATTTAAGTTTACCTTACTAACATATACAATAGCCCTCAGTCTGGGATCTGAATCTGAATCTGAATCCGTTAGGTCGGCAAAAATCCTTCAAGAGGACATGAACGCCAAACGAGCGTAAAAAGTATGAGTAAAAAGAATAAAATAATCAATAAATAAAAAAACTAGTTAGCAATACAAGTGTTAGTAAGTTTAGCGACTTGGTGCATGTACAATGTCTGACGGTAAAGTATTCCAATCCTTTAGTGTGTGAGGGAAGAAAGAGTGTTTGTATACATTCTTTTTAGCATAGGGAACCTGGAAATTAAGGTCATGATTATTTCTTGTATTAGTTCTGACGGTGGGGATAAGTTCATCTTTATTGATGGCAACAAGATTGTTATTGATTTTATATAGCATATGTAGCCGGGTGTTGTATCTTCTTGCTTTTAGCAGGGGCCAATCTAATTTATGAAGCATGTTTTTTACACTAGATTTATAAGAGTAGTCTGCCATACAGAACCTGGCTACTCTCCTTTGAACAGATTCAAGTTTATCCACATCGCACTGGTGATGGGGGTCCCAGACTGCAGATGCATACTTAAGTACTGGCCTGACTAGAGCTTTATAAGCAGTGGATTTAACGTCGGTGGGAGTTTGAGAGGTTACGTTTTAATAGGCCAAGTACAGTTAGCTTTCTTGGTTATGTTATGTATATGCTTATCCCATCTAAGTTTAATATCAATTTCAACACCTAAGTATGGGCAATAGTTGACATGTTTTAGTGGCTGAGTACATGAGGTATAAACAGGTGATTTAAAGCATTTTTTAAAGAAAACTGACAAGATGTAGCATTCAGAGGGGTTGAAATTCATTTGCCATTTGTTTCGCCATTGTTCAAGTTTGTTAAGATCATCTTGAAGGATTTGTTGGTCAGAGGGTTATTAATTGTTCTGTACACAAGGCAGTCATCAGCAAACAGTCTAACTATGCTGTTTATATTATCAGGGATGTCATTTACATATAAAAGAAAACGTAATGGACCCAAAACAGTACCTTGTAGTACACCGGATAAAACCTGGCTGAATACCCTTAACCCTTCGTTTACCTTACCAACATATACAATAGTCCTCAGTCTGGGATGGCTGAATACCCTGACCCTTTACTCACCTATACTAGTCTAGTTAAAAGCATTGCTTGGAATTTTCATAGTAGGCCTATGGGTCAATAATGAGGCTAAAATTAAAATTTTATGATACTCTCATTGTGAAATGATAAAACGATATCTGATTTGCATAAGTATGGCAGACTACTCTTATAAATCCAGTGTAAAAAACATGCTTCATAAATTAGATTGGCGTGCTGAAAATAAGAAGATTTGAATCTGAATCGGTTAAGTCGGCAAAAATCCTACAAGAGGACATGAACGCCAACCGAAGATACAACACCCGACTACATATGCTATACAAAATCAACAACAATGTTGTCGTCATCAATAAAGATGAACTTATCCCCACCGTCAGAACTAATACAAGAAATAATCATGACCTTAATTTCCAGGTTCCCTATGCTAAAAAGAATGTATATGACGCTCTTTCTTCCCTCACACACTAAAAGATTGGAATGCTTAACCGTCGGACATTGTACATGCACCAAGTCTCTACTGTTTCAAAGCTAAACTTACTAACACTTGTATTGCTGACTAGTTTTTTTTATTCAGTATTATCATTTTTTTATTTTATTTTTTACTCATACTTTTTACGCTCGGTTGGCGTTCATGTCCTCTTGAAGGATTTTTGCCGACTTAATCGATTCCGATTCAGAAGTAACTTGTCACATGCAGGTTTATTGAAATGAACAATGAAAAGGCACTAACAATTATGCAACAGAGATAAAAACTAGCATGCATGAGTACAATGAATATTCGGCATAGTTTATTCAATAAGTGTATTAGCCTATACCATGTGCAACTGAATATTTGCAGCACCAAACTCGCCCAACTCCTTGATCAATCTTGTTTTTGTCCGCCCAGGTTCAGGAAATCTTGAAAAAACTACAATTTTGTGTCTGTGAGAATACCATTTAGCTTTCAAAATTAACCATGCCGCTGATATGGTAAATAAACTTCCTAGACTTATCGCAAGGCTCATCTTCCTTTCCTGTTTTTCATCACAAAAAGAAGATGAAATTGTTTGGTTCTCAAGTTTGACCGCTTGATAATGCTTGCTAAGTTGCAAGTTGCAGTGATTATGAAATATGCACAAGTCAGGTGACATAAGCATGTGACACGAATTGTTTTGCATCTGAGACAGCAAGAAAAGATTTATTTCCTGTTGATTGAAACATGATTAATCAAATTGTGTACAGGATAATTTTAGAATGACACATTGGTCCAACGGGGCTGTTCCCTGGTGTGAAGCGGGGGCCTCCGACACCAAGGACCTCACAGCAAAGAGAGAGAGAGAGCTAGAGTGGGGTTGGGAAGTAAGTGACTGGATAAGAAGAGGGGTAGGGGCCGGGGGTGGGAGCCTGACAGGGGAGAAGCAATCAAGTATAAAGGAAAGAATTAAATTATATATATATATATATATATATATATATATATATATATATATATATATATATATATATATATATATATATATATATATATATATATATATATATATATATATATATATATATATATATATATATATATATATATATATATATATATATATATATATATATATATATATATATAAATATATATATATATATATATATATATATATATATAATATATATATATATATATATATATATATATATATATATATATATATATATATATATATATATATATATATATATATATATATATATATATATATATATATATATATATATATATATATATATATATATATATATATATATATATATATATATATATATATATATATATATATATATATATATATATATATATATATATATATATATATATATATATATATATATATATATATATATATATATTTTTTTTTTTTTTTGGGGTAGGGGCCATTTTTTTTTTTTATCGGGGCCCTGTTGAGCTGACAATGAATACATTTTTTATTTTTATTGAGTAGCTAGGGGCCCCTCTCGGTGAGGGGTGAGGGTCTGGAGTGTTCATGCGCCTAGCATCACAGCCAGTATTGTTAGGGCCGACTAGCTCACTTACTTAAGTGGGTGAAATTTGAAAAGCGAAAATTAGTATAGCCTGTGCCCGTCGTTCACGTAAGTCACTGAATTACCCTACATCCTCGTTGGTTCCCCTGGTAACTAGTACTCCAGCTGGTTATAGGCTAATACGGCTCTGGCTAAAGGGAGGAAACCCCCGAAAAGAAACCTGCTGCGATGGGCTAACAACCCATCCAGTTCAAGAAACCTGCTGCGATGGGCTAACAACCCATCCAGTTCAAGAAACCTGCTGCGATGGGCTAACAACCCATCCAGTTCATTAAACATGCTGGGATGGGCTGACAAACCATCCAGTTCAAGAAAGCTGTTGCGATAAGCTAACAACCGATCCAGTTCATTAAACCTGCTGCGATGGGCTAACAACCCATCCAGTTCGTTAAACCTGCTGTGATGGGCTAACAACCCATCCAGTTCATTAAACATGCTGCGATGGGCTAACAACCCATCCAGTTCAAGAAGCCTGCTGTGGTGGGCTAACAACCCATCCAGTTCATTAAACCTGCTGCGATGGGCTAACAACCCATCCAGTTCATTATACCTGCTGCGATGGGCTAACAATCAATCCAGTTCGTTAACCTGCTGCGATGGGCTAACAACCCATCCAGTTCAAGAAAGCTACTGCAATGGGCTAACAACCCATCTAGTTCATTGAACCTACTGTGATGGGCTAACAACCCATCCAGTTTATTAAACATGCTGCGATGGACTAACAACCCATCCAGTTCAAGAAGCCTGCTGTGATGGGCTAACAACCCATCCAGTTCATAAAACCAGCTGCGATGGGCTAACAAGTCGTCCAGTTCATTAAACCTGCTGCGATGGGCTAACAACCCATCCAGTTTATTCTATTGTTACGGAAACTGCAAGTGTAACTCGTATATCGTAGCATATGTTGGAAATGGACGACGGCGATCCAAATTCCAATGGAAAATGATCTGCGGTTTGTGGATAGCGTGACGCCAGTGGGTCAAAGCTTTAAGGAAGCTCACCGGCTCACTGGCCGAATATGTCAGTCAACTCATCCAGCCAAAAGAAATTACTTACATTGGATGCTGGAGTGTAAGATCACTTTACTCAACTGTTAAGGCAGCAATACTTGCCAATGAGATAACACGATACAGCATTGTTATCTTGGGAATGAATTAATGTACAGTAGACGGTTCTGGTATAGTCAGACCAGGGACCTGCTATATAGATTGAATACCGGTGAAACCATCTTATTTTCAGGGAGAGAGGATATTATGCATTTCCAAGGAGTAGCAGTGATGATGTCTAAGAAAGCAGAACAGTCACTGCTTGAGTGGAAACCTATCAATGAGAGGCTGATCTATGTCAGGTTTTTTTTTATAACTTTTCTACCAAATACGTCAAACTTTCTGTCATACCTATGCCCCAACCAATGATGCTGGTGATGAGGACAAAGACAACTTCTACGATCAACTGCAAGCTGTAAATAATGGAGTACCGAACACTGATGTACTGATATTGATGAGGCCTCAACGTCAAAGTAGGTCATAACAATGAAAGTTATGGGAATGTTATTCTGTTATTGGTAGGCATGGAGCCGGTGAGAGGAATGCTAATGAGAAGCTTCTGGACTTCTGCGGTAACAATAATATGGTAATAAGTAATACAATTTTCCCACATAAGCAAATACACAAGCAAACCTGGACTTCCCCTGGAGGGAGGACACTGAATCAAATTGACCATGTGATGGTAACAAAACAGCACTGGACATCTGTACTGGACACCCCGAGCCACGGGGGGTGCTGACATCGCTAGTAGGGATACAGGGGCGAAGCCCCCGGAAGCTTTGCAGATTTCTTGTTGTTGATGCCCCAAAATGGCACTAAAAAAGAAAAGAAAAAAAGCTGGGGTCCAGGGGCGAAGCCCCGGAAGCTCTGTAGATTTTTTTGTTTTTGATGCCCAAAATGGATTCAAATCAAACAGAGAAATTCAAAACTTAAATTGATGAACAGAAGATAATTTAGATTCTATCAACTCAGATAAGCATTTGGGTTCCCGGGGCGGAAGGGGGGGGGGACTTTATACTAAAAGTGGTAGGGGTGTGTGACCAACCGAAAAACATACCCACAGTATGACAGATTTTTTGGTAACTGCAGTATGAAATTAACACAGTAAACACCGCATTTTTTAAGACCTGCACTACGAACATGATGGGAAAAAAAAGCCATTTTTCTTTTTTTTACTAAATTTATTTTTCTAGTGCAACGATAATAGTGCAAAAAAGGAACCTGCTTGGGCGGCACGTATACATATACCTCACATATGAAAGTGCTCCCACACCCCCGGGTTTGGGTAACCATTTCTAAACCAGTGAACAGATCATAATTTCCTTTGAAAGTTGAGACAATTCAGGCAATAATAATAATAATAATAATAATAATAATAATAATAATAATAATAATAATAATAATAATAATGATGATGATGATGATGATGATGATGATGATGATGATGATGATGATGATGATGATGATGATGATGATGATGATGATGATGATGATGATGATGATGATGATGATGATGATGATGATGATGATGATGATGATGATGATGATGATGATGATGATGATGATGATGATGATGATGATGATGATGATGATGATGATGATGATGATGATGATGATGATGATGATGATGATGATGATGATGATGATGATGATGATGATGATGATGATGATGATGATGATGATGATGATGATGATGATGATGATGATGATGATGATGATGATGATGATGATGATGATGATGATGATGATGATGATGATGATGATGATGATGATGATGATGATGATGATGATGATGATGATGATGATGATGATGATGATGATGATGATGATGATGATGATGATGATGATGATGATGATGATGATGATGATGATGATGATGATGATGATGATGATGATGATGATGATGATGATGATGATGATGATGATGATGATGATGATGATGATGATGATGATGATGATGATAATAATAATAATAATAATAATAATAATAATAATAATAATAATAATAATAATAATAATAATAATAATAATAATAATAATAATAATAATAATAATAATAATAATAATAATAATAATAATAATAATAATAATAATAATAATAATAATAATAATAATAATAATAATAATAAATGTTACTTAAATACGCCATTCACCAAAGTACAATGGCGCTTACAAAGTAAAATAAAACAAAATGAAAAATATCAAAATAAGTGGGTCTTTAAGAGTTTTTTCAATACTGTGGTGGATGGAGAAGTTCTCATGTCGGTGGGTAAAGTGTTCCAGGATCTGGATGCAAGTATTTCATATCTTTTGTCACCTATGGCAGAATTGGATATGGGTATGTGAAGTCGGGTGGAGTCATTACTCGATCTGAGTTCACGTGTGGGTTTCCTTATCTTGACCATATCCTTTAAATACCAAGGCGCCTCACCATTCAGGATTTTGTAGATAAAGAGTAGTGTTTTGTAGGTGACCCGTTTTGATATTGGTAGCCAGTGTAGCTTGCTGATCAATGGACCTGGATCAGTTTGTCTACCAACACCGAATATCAGACGCGCTGCTCTATTCTGAAGACGCTGCAATCTTGTCAAGTCTCTACGAGACATAACAGTAAAGAGTGAGCTGCAGTAGTCCAACCTGGATGTGATTAAAGCACGAACTAGGTGGTGACATGTATTTGTGTCGATAAATCTTCGAATACGCCAGAGGTTTCTGATGTGGTAAATTATTGACCGACGTAGAGCGTCAACATGGCTGGATAAGGAAAGCGAAGAACTGAAAGTGACACCAAAGGTTACGGATTGATTTGGATGGTTAGATACTGCTTGACCCAACAGTGATCTCCAACTTAGGTAGTATTATAAGAAGATGAGGTGAACCAGTTCTGAAAAATTCAGTTTTAGTATCATTTAATTTCAAGTAATTGACTTTCATCCATATCCTCATTTCAGCAATACAGGAGGATAACTTTGTCATAGCATTTTCTACGTCGCTGGTGTTGCGAGGGTTGCAGGAGACATATAATTGTGAATCGTCAGCATACATATGATAACTCACTCCATGTTGTTTTGCAATGTCACCCAGTGGTGCAGTGTAAACCGGGAACAGCAAGGGTCCTAATATGGAAACTTGAGGAAGTCCATAGTTATGTGTTTTTGGTTTTGATAACTCATTAGAGACACTCACAGAGCTCTTCCATCCTGTAAGGTAGGACGAGAATACCAGGGTCCAGGGGCAAAGCCTTGGAAGCTCTAAAAATGTCTTTGTGTGATGATCCAAAATAGCTGCAGCACTGACCAGAATTTTTCTTTTATTACTTTAAACATTAGAATATAGAATATATTATAATATATAATAACTAACTATTAGGACCTATGAATTTGAGGATGGTATGGGGGAAAAGGACAGATAATGTTTGAAATGGAAGTCATCTGTGAAATTTTGATGCCGGTTTTTTATTTGGGGGTACACGGGGGACACAGCAAAAGTTTTGGGGCATGTGTCCCCTCCCCCACCCCCATTCCCCCTTAGCGACGTCACTGCTATTAAACCGGTAACATATGTTACTTGTTATTCTGTAATATAAGAAAACAACACTAGTCATATTACTAGATTCGAAATAAAGGATGCAATGAAGAATTTAAAGAATGACAAGGCTGCTGGTAATGATAATATTAACAGAACTACCAGACTGCTTAAAGCGGATACCCATATTACGGAAGGATGGCTAGAGGATTTTTTCAGGGCAATATGGGACACAGAAATAATATCAAAATCTTGGAAACAGGGGCTGATTGTGAAGTCCCAAAGAAGGGTGATATTACCAACTGTGACAATTGGAGAGGTATTACCTTAACATCAGTGCCTAACAAAATGTTGGGGAGAGTTTTGATCGATAGAATCAGAAACGGAGTTGACAGCAAGCTGAGAGTTGAACAAGCAGGGTTCAGAAGAGGAATGAACACCACCAAACAAATATTCATACTTCGCAACATATGAACAGGTCGTCGAGTGACAGCTTATGGCATCCCACAGAAACTCATGGCAATGGTTAAAATACTGTATGAATGTAATGAATGTGCTGTAATAGATGAAGGGGTGGTGTCAGAATGGTTTCAAGTTAAGACTGGAGAGTCAAACAAGACGATGTAATGTTTGGACTGGGTGATGCGTAAGACAACTGAAGCCAATAGTAATTAAATGGAATAAAATGGAGGTTTATATCAAGGTTAGAAGACCTTGATTTTGCAGATGACACCTCCTTTTACATATGCAACAAAACTAACGCGGCTGAACCAATATGCTGCACAAACTGGGTTAAGAATAGATAAGAATACGACTGAACTCATGAAAGTAATAGTAGATGCTGTGACAAAGTGCAAATTAATAATGAACATCTTAAACATGGTACATACAAGTACCTAGGAGCAACTGTAAACACATAAGGTGGTGGTGGAGAAGATATCGTTAACATAATTTCTAAAGCAAGAACATCTCTCATAAAATTAAAGAGCTTGAGATATGGAGCTCCAATATATATTCAGTCAAAACAAAGATCAGATTATTTAACTCTATTGTTAAGTCAGTTTTCTTATACAGTTGTGAGACGTGGAAGACCAGTGAGACTGCCAATAAGAAAGTGGATACCTTTATGTTCAAATATGAATGAGAAGAATTTTGAAGATCAGATGGCCATAGCATATGTTGTTTTAAATGATGAATTATTGAGATTTACTAAGCAAAGGAGAATTAGCAACGAAGTCAAAATGAGGTGGAGGTGGATTGAGCATGTATTAAGAATGGAAGAGGACAGCCACTGCATGGCAGCATTGACATGGAAGCCAGAAAAGAGACGGAAAGTAAGTAGCCCAAGAACGACATGGAGAAGAACGGTAGTGAAGGAAAGAGAGGAGCTAGGGTGGAATTCTTGGAATGAAGACAAACACGTTGCCAGAGATAGGAAACGTTGGAGGGAGTACACTGCAGCCTTATGGGACACATAGCCCGAAGAGGGCAGTGAGTAAATGAGTGAGATCGGGGCCGATGAAGGAGCCCAAGTTTATTTTCTATTCTGAGAATGCGTTTTGGTTTTTTATTGAGTGGGAGGGTCCCGTAAATGAGCAAATACCCCCCCAAACTTAACGGTAAAATTGAGATTATTCAGTAAATCTGCCAGTATAAGGTCGGTAAACATACCGATTTAGATTATTAACTTTTTTACAGGGAGGCATTTTTTTTCTTCTTCAAATGGAGTGTTAATTTAAGGCCTTTGGTGAATCTTAAGTTACTTTACACATCCCAGTCAAAATGGTCTACTAACGCGCATGGGCCCTTATAGTCTAAATCATTGAGCAGAAGGGGATCCCTACTGCGAAAATGTATTGTCTGATTGTGCTTGATTTTTGAATTGGGAAAGGGCCCTTCTAGTCACCTTTTGTCAAAGAACTTGAAAGAAAGAATACAGCAAAAATGAGTGAAAATCACGGATGAAAAAAACAATAACAAAATGAACAAAAGGAATACTATAAGTGCAGAAGTGAGAGCTGTTTTCAGGGCCTCAATTTTCTTATTTCTAGGCAAATTTTTTCGATCTTAAGAAAATTGTGTCAATTTTCGAGAATTTGTTGACAAATTTGACCGTAATTTTGAATTATTTTACCAGATTTTCCTTCAAATTTACCTTCATTTTTTGGCGATTTTGAGGAACTTTTTGTCATTTTCAGGAAATTTACCTTCATTTTCGGGAATTTTTGTTAAATTTCCTTCATCCTTAGGCGATTTTAAAGAACTTTTTGTCATTTTCCGGAAAATTTGTGAACAAATTTGACCAGAATTTCAAATAATTTTGCCAAATTGTAACTTAATTTTACATTCATTTTCGGAAAATTTTCTTCGATTTTAAGGAAGTTTCTGTCATTTTTGGTAATTTTAGACAAATCTGACCAGAATTTGAAAAAAAAATGCCAAATTTTAATTCAATTTTACATTCATTTTTGGGATATTTTCTTCAATTTTAAGGAAGTTTCTGTCATTTTTGGCAATTTTCGTAAAATTTCTTTTAATTTATGGCAATTTTGAGGAAGTATTTGTCTATTTTTGGAAATTAATGGACATATTTCACCAAAATTTCAAATAATTTGATAAAATGTTTATAATTTCCCAATTTTACCTGCCAAACGTGAAGAGCGGGAAGCAGGGAAGGTGAAATCCGATCAGGCCATACTATTTTTTTTTGGTCTCCGCGGTCCAGGCTCGTGCAGTCATTCATTCATTCTAAATGCTTGCTTCGCTGGAATAACATCAATTTACATCTCCGTGGACCGCGGATCAGTATTTCAAGTCTATACATGTTGTGATTATAATCTGTCAGTCTGTTAGTTAAAGAGAAATATATCTATACAGCAACACTGAATATTTAGCTTAGTTTGATCTTCCTGTGTATTGTATTTTTGCTAGTTAATATTAGGAATGATTCTTACACCCTTTTAAAGAGTTAGCTAATCCCAAAGGTTGAAAATTACACTATTGAAACAGTTTTGTATGTAACTATCATAAATTTTGTGAGTTACAATGATTTGATTTGACCCTTCCAGCTTCCTCATGAACATTAAACAAAAGATTTATCAGAAGTATCAGCTCCAAAATGAGTGTGCATGAAGGGTGATATATAAATTCTTAAGCGACGAAAATGAGCTGAATTTATTCATTGACAATGAAAAGGAGGCTTAGATTTAACCTCTTGTTGAGAGCTTACCATATTCCAAAGAATTTATAGTAAAAATTGAGGGCCACTGCCCTCACACAGACACACACTTTTTGAAGGAGAATTACGGTCTTGCAATAGTATTAGAAATTTGGACAACTACCAAGTGTTTGTCGTTAAGTACAAAGCAACACTTTTTGTTAGGGGGCCATAATTTTCCTCAAAGTTTTTCAAAAATGTACTTTTTTAAATCCACCTGAAATTGGAAGACAAGTGCCCCCCAGGAAATACGTTCCTGCTTACAGTAATTAACATAATTGAGACCGTTTATTTCTCTCTCTGGCGAGTATTATCCCCTAACCTTTTGATAGTATAGGGCCATAATTCCTCTGGGTCTAGGGGGCATTCCCCCTCCACCACCACTTTCTGGCAGAATTTCTTCTCCCCAATCCCCCCCCCTCTCCTTCCTTTTTCCTTCCCTTCCAAGACGAAGTGTTCAAATTTAGCCCATTTTTGAAGAAAATTTTGTCTTTTACAAGATACAGAGATAATCCCAATTTTTGGTTCGCATGCGAAGCATAATGCGAACCTATGTAATAGCGATTCCCGCCGACCACAGTTTTTCCTGAGATTTTCTCAGAAATGTGAAGTTTTTTAAGAATTCCTTAGAAAATGTTTTAAAGTTTTTTCAGATTTTCTCAGAAAAAAGTAGTTTGTTCAGATATCCTTATGAAAAGTTAGAATTTCCTTATAAAATGTTTAAAGTTTTTAGAGACACTTAAGACAAGATTGAAGAATAGTTTCTTTAAGAAGTCTTCAATACATTTGATATTTCCTTAGAAGATAAGTGTAAAATGATATGATTTTCCAATATTCTTCAGAGATCCTCAAGCGTCTCTCTCGTAGCATTGGAGGTTACAATTCTTCAAAATATTTGGGCACCAACAGTTGTATCGGCATGATTATTCAACTCTGCCTCTATTATTGAGGTCATTTGCATGAAGTTGCTACAGTATATGAACTGACCAGCCTTTTATTTAGTATGGTCAGTCAGGGAATGTGACTGCATATGGACATAGGGAGGGATGCCATGCGGGACATGGATGGGAGCCATACTGGACATATGATATAATATGTACCATGTGGTATACACCAAGGTCTATATCAGGCATAATTATTTGACTCCCATCTTTTTTTTCTTATTCAACAAGCCATTTGCATATAAGTTATTATATGAACTGACACTTTCATACATACTATGCTCAATCAGGGACTGATAGCTAGGATGACACTTCAAATGGAGCCTATAGGGTGTCATGGGGTGGGATGCCATGTGGGACATGGGGTGGGCAGGTGCCATGTGGAACGGTGAAATGCCATGTAGGATCTATGGTTGAATACCATGCGGAACATAAGGTGGGATGCCATGGGATGTTATGTGGGACATGGGATGTTATTTGGGACATGGGGTTGGATGCCATATGGGACATGTGGTGGGATGCCATGTGGGACATGGGGTGGGACGCCATGTGGGACATGGGTGGGACGCCATGTGGGACATGGCGTGGGATGCCACGAGTAACACAGACTGTGACATGAAATTTCACCCATAAGTCGTTCTTTTTGGATTTTTTAAATGATTTTTTTTTAAATCGGTGCATCCACAAACGTACTCTCTCTCTCTCTCCCTCTCTCTAGGTGCAGAGTCTGAAACAGACATTGGCGACCATGGCCCTCCAGTCACTTCTGTTTAGAGCTAAATGCATAAACTTATTGTTATTTAGGCTGTTGTTGGTTGCCCACTTGTTTAAGCATTAGTATGCATAGCGGGCTGGGCTTAATATAATTTTGCCGAAAAAAGCTTGTAATCACGGTATCTAAAGAATGATAAACTGGATTTAAGTCATGTGTGATACACAGATAGCCCATGGTCCGTGGATGTGCCTTATTGGTTGTGAAGGTGATACCATGCATATTAATGAGTAGGTGGGGCTTAACGTAAAATTCTTCAAATATGATACATGAGCAACCGTATGTATGTTTTGCATCATACTTGCTATGATAATATTGTTAATTATTGTGCATGCATGCTAATGAGTGTTGTCAATAGGTATGTTTATTTTATTGATCGTGGTGGTCGTGGCTTGTGAATAAATATCCTGGAGCAAATATTTCACGAAACTTGCGAATCAATTAGCATATGAAAGCAGCATCGGAACCACAAAAAATTTTGGTTCTGGTATACCTATTTTTAAATGTTTTAGTGCCTATAGGCCTAAGGCCCGGGTGTTTCAGCTGATGTCATGAGATCACGTAACTTTGTTTTCTTGGCCATTTGTCGGAAAGAACACTGTCGTTTGCTGTACACGTATCTAAACTTACAAATGTTTGCATGTTGTTATATCAGATAATTTTTGTAAGATAATTATGCCGGAATCTTGGTGTGTCGTTAGTTGCACTACGTGTGCCATGAAATGAAAATACTTTTTCTCGATTTCCATCTGATCCTGATGTGATGTTCGACCGTTCGAAGTGGATTTTTGCTGTACGACGCAACGGCTTTCAACCTGCGATTCACACAGGGATTTACAGCGAGCACTTTATATCAGGTATGTAGGCTTTGTCGTTCAGATGGCGTTCACGTAAAAGTTGCTCTACGTATGATTATATAATACGTAAGGAAAGTATGAAGTAAAATCGGAAGAGACCAAAAACTGCAATCAGTAAAATTCTCTGACCTGGTAGGTAGGTTAACATGCAGTTATCTACCTACTGTGGTGTAGCGGTTATCATACCTGTCTACAGACCACGAGGCCCCGGGTTCAAGCCTGGGGTGGGTAGACACGCCAGTGCACCACAACTGGTTATCAAAGGCCGTGGACATTGACTTGGTTGTCGGTGTTACGTCTGTCCGTACGTCGTACCTGTGTTCTCGTCCGGGTCGTATTAAGCGTTTCGTGATAGCATGTGTACTATCATAACCGAATACGCAGGCGACGACCCCGTCATTGTAATTGTGTGTTCAACTCTCTCATGCAGTATGTTTGTTGTACGTGTGAGAGACTGAGCTGTGCGAGGACGTGTGAAACGCAACAACGCTTGACTGCAAAATGGCTTCCAGATGAGTTAAGAGTCATGGATGAAATCCCTCTATTGGTACGTTATTGGATGTAACAACTTAAAAAAATTACTTTAAAATTTCAAAGTGGCCGCTTTGACCTAAATGTTATATAGCCTAACACACTATTTGTATTATTACCATTTCCACGTGTGTTTTTTCAGTGATCGAAACATTATTAATCCTGAGACCTGAGTAAGTTGATTGTTTGTTTTCTATACGTCATTCCATTCATATTCTTTTCTGTATTACAGTGTTTATTTGCTCTACCTGTGTGTATTTCGTGTTTGTCAAGTATATCCATTCTTCTTTCCATCAATCATGTTCATTCTCACTCACAACCTCGTCTTCCCTGTACTGTTCTTGTTAACATACTCCCGAGTCTCTGACTCTCTAAACTCCTTGTATTCGTCGCAACCTCATTCATCTCAGGCATCAAATTTGCCTCTAAACGCCCCAGGAACTGGTTACCATAACTTGTTTGGCTTTAGTGATTAGTCAAATCACTCACTTGCAACTTATGTTTGTATCGATGGGCAATTACATTCGTACAAATCAAGTTGGAAATTGTCAAAAATCAACTCATGCAAGAGAAAATTACTCCTTTTATTCCTTACCCTTTCTGGTGATATTGAAAGCAATCCTGGACCTTCCCCAAAATATCCTTGCAAACAATGCAACAAATCTGTCAAAAATAACCAGAAAGGTATTTGTTGTGATGATTGTGACTCGTGGGTTCATAGTAAGTGTGCAGGCATTAGTAATGCAGCTTACAATATTTGGAATCATCATCTGATGATTAGTTTTGTTCAGAATGTTTGGCACCTTGTGGCCTGTGTGGACTCCAGTGTAGGAGATCCGAAAAAGCAGTACAGTGTGACAATTGTGATCTATGGATCCACACTAAGTGCTGTAGCATTGACGACTCAAAATACAGCGATCTCATGCATTCTAGCTGTACCTTGGTGTGTGACACTTGTGACTCCATAAACTTCTCTGATTCTTTTTTCTCAACTAACAATTCCATCAACTGTACTAACTCATATGAGCCACTTCAAAATTGTTTTTCTGGCCTTGATTCGGGGTCCAACCACCATCCCGATGTCAAATTGAAAACAAATCCCAAAAGGGAAAAAAGGAAGGTTCTAAAACTTCTTGTTATCAACTTTCAGAGTGTTCGAAACACGACGGCCTCCGTGGAAAGTCTTATCAAAGAAAAAGACCCAGATGTCATTATTGGCACTGAAACCTGGCTTAATTCCGAAATTATCAGCGCTAAAATTTCCCCGGACAACTATACAGTCGTTCGCAAATATAGAAATTCAAATAGTTATGGTGGTGTATTACAGGCAGTAATAAATGACCTGATTTTCACTGAGCTCACTAAATTAGACTCTGACTGTGAAATTATCTGGACCAAATATCAATTTCCTAAGGAAAAGACCATGTATGTAGGAACATTTTACAGACCCACTAGCCTACTTGACTGGAAAAAATCCCTCCAAAAGCTTGGTAAAAATGCTGACAAAAACAATGTTATTCTTGCTAGTGATTTCAACCAACCTAACATTGACTGGAGTCAAAACATTATTTCAGGAACTAACGCTTCCTTCGGAGCAGCCCAAATTCTTCTTGAAGTGACCAATTCATTCAATCTCACTCAAACGGTGCAATCCCCCACCAGAGATAACAACATCCTTTATCTTGTTTTTACTAACAATTCACCAGCTGTTACCTCAGCTAATGTCATTCCCGGTATAAGTGACCATGGTATTGTTAAACTGACCTTAAATATCTCCCCTCCTCGTAAAAAATTGCCTACACGTAAAATCTATTTAAAGAAAAAAGCTCACCGTCATAAAACGAATAAACGAAGACCAGACCAAACTTAAACTGCAATATTATACTCAATTCAATAACTCTATTGATGTTGATGAAAAATGGAATTTCTTTGAACAGGAAATTAAGTTGATTATTGATAAAAATAGCCTCACAAATTCACCTTACCTAAACTAAATCTGCCCTGGTTCACCCGTATCCAACGCCGTCTCTGCAGGAAAAAACATAAACTGTTTAAAAAAGCTAAGACTAATCAATAAGTCAATGACTGGACGACCTATCTGCCTATACAAGCTTTAGGAAGGCTGTCCGTAAAAACCTCAAAGAAGCTAGAAACACCTTCATCTGTGATAAACTTAAAAACTCACTTAACGAAAACCCAAAGGCAATCTGGTCCTATATCAAAAGATTAAGAAGTAACTCTGTAGGTGTGTCTGATCTGCTAAATAATGGTAAACTCTGCAGTGACGGTAAAACTAAAGCTAACATCCTAAATGACCAGTTTTTCAGTGTTTTCACAGAAGAAAACACCTCCCAAATCCCTGTAACTAAACCACTCACCAAAAGCAAATTAAACCAACTTATAATTACCCCAGAGGGTGTCAGAAAGCAATTGCATAACTTAGACCCCAACAAAGCAGGTCCTGACCAAATACCACCATGGTTTCTAAAATCACACGCTGATGACCTCTATGAAATTCTAACTGATCTCTTTCAAACCTCTGTCGATAATGGTACTATCCCTAACAAGTGGAAAGAAGCAAACATATGTAGCGTTTTTAAAAAAAGGTGATAAACAAAACCCAGCTAATTATAGACCTATTTCCCTCACCTGCGTTTGTAGTAAAATCTTTGAGCATATAATCCACTCACATGTGATGAAATTCCCTGATGAGCATAATATCTTAATTGATTTACAACATGGCTTCCGTGCAAAAAGATGGACTGAAACACAAATCCTCTTAACAATAAATGATATCTCTGAACAAATTGACTAAAACAGTAACGTCTCTATAGCTATTCTTGACTTCTCAAAAGCCTTTGATAAAGTCCCACACCAGCGCCTGTTATCCAAACTTTCCGCCTATGGCATTGATGGAAATCTCCTGGCCTGGTTTGCATCATTCCTCAACAACCGCATCCAGCGTGTTGTCTGTGATGGTGAAATCTCTGATTCTAAACAGGTTGTATCCGGTGTACCACAAGGTACTGTCTTGGGTCCATTACTTTTCCTTTTATATGTAAATGACATCCCTGATAACATAAACAGCACAATTAGACTGTTTGCTGATGACTGCCTTGTGTACAGAACAATTGATAACCCCTCTGACCAACAAATCCTCCAAGATGATCTTAACAAACTTGAACAATGGCAAAACAAATGGCAAATGAATTTCAACCTCTCTAAATGCTACATCTTGTCAATTTCTTCTAAGAAATGCTTTAAATCACCTGCTTATACCTTATGCAACCAGCCACTAAAACATGTCAACTCCCACCCATACCTAGGTGTTGAAATTAATAATAAACTTAGATGGGATAAACATATACATAACATAACCGAGAAAGCTAACTCTGTACTTGGCCTATTAAAACGTAACCTCTCAAACTGTCCCACCGACGTTAAATCCACTGCTTATAAAGCTCTAGTCAGGCCAGTACTTGAGTACGCATCTGCAGTCTGGGACCCCCATCACCAGTGCGATGTGGGTAAACTTGAATCTATTCAAAGGAGAGCAACCAGGTTCTGTATGGCAGACTACTCTTATAAATCTAGTGTAAAAAACATGCTTCATAAATTAGATTGGCCCCTGCTTAAAACAAGAAGATACAACACCCGGCTACATATGCTAGTGTATATAAAATCAATAACAATCTTGTCGCCATAAATAAAGACGAACTTATCCCCACCGTCAGTACTAGTACAAGAAATAATCATGACCTTAATTTCCAGGTTCCCTATGCTAAAAAGAATGTATATAGACACTCTTTCTTCCCTCACACACTAAAGGATTGGAATGCTTTACCGTCAGACATTGTGCATGCACCAAGTCTCAACTGTTTCAAAGCTAAACTTACTAACACTTGTATTGCTAACTAGACTTTTTTAGATATTTTTTTACTCATACTTTTTACGCTCGGTTGTCGCTAATGTCCTTTTGAAGGATTTTTGCCGACTTAACCGATTCAGATTCAGAATCATTAAGATTTTAAGTTGTGATTATTATTATTATTATTGTTGTTGTTGTCGTTGTCATCATTATCATCATCATCATTATTATCAATATTATTATATATTGATCAAATCTGAAAGTGTTGTTCATGGAATGGTAAACTGCTTGAATGGCTTTATGCTCAACTGGATCCACTCATATGGCTGGAAATTCGGAAATGACTATCTAGTCTTTATTTGGTATAAAAGCACAGCTCTGCCAGCCACCTAAGAACAAGCTCACATGAATTCTACATCAAACTTACCAACACTTTATACCAAACCCTCTACAGCTCTTGTACCAGAGGGATCAGATGATGGTGATGCTTCATTTTATGACCATAACGCAGAACTGCGCAATATTTTCATGTACACTTACTGATTTGATCAATTCATACTAAAAATATAATTATAATAATAATCATTCTAATAATAATAATTATAATAATAATTATAATAATAACAATAATAATAATGATAATAATAATTCTAATGATGATGATGATGACTGATATTGATAATGATAATAATGATAATAATAACAACCTAAAATCCTATTATTTGGCGGCCATTTTAAATTTGACCCACAAGGAAGCCATTTTGGATTTGTAACGTTTTTTTTTAAACATACCAATAAGTACCAAAACGTTGAAAAATAAGTAAAAAGAATGCATCTTTTGAAAAGTTGATTTGTTGGCAGCCATTTTTGAATTTGACCCAGAAGTCGGTCGTTTTGGATTTTGAAAATGACTTTTTTGAAATCGGTGCACCCACAAATCTATAAATAGATACCATAATTACTTTAATCGGTCAATGTTTAGCCTTATAGGACAATGATTGCAGGTCATGTGACAGCCATTTTTAAATTTGACCCCTAAGTCGGCTATTTTGAATTTTGAAAATTACTTTTTTGAAATCGTTGCATCCCAAAACCTGCAAATAGGCACCATAAATAAATTAATCGTTCGATGTTCAGCCATACAGTAAATTTAGACAAATAGAGGGCCATATGGCAGCCATTTTAAAATTTGACCTCTAATTACTTTTTTTGAAATCGATGCATGTAAAAACCTATAAATAGATAACATAATTACTTTAATCGGTCAATGTTTAGCCATATAGGACAATGGCCGGAGTTCACGTGGGGGCCATATTGAAATTTGACCTGAAATTTTTCCAATAAATGCTGCCTATAGATTACCAGAAATGTTTTTTTTTTGTATTGTTCACAATTCTGCTGAGCATTTTGCCCGAATTCTTGGTTGCCAAAAAAATCGGGGGAACTGTGCCACCAGCCCCCGCCACATACTTTCCGAAGTACAATTTATTTAAACTCTATTGCGTAGCGATATAGGGGCAGTTTGGGTTGATGCCTCCAGAGTTTTTATGGGGGGAGGGGGGTGGTACATGTCAAAAGAAGATATTTGTAAAGCAAACAAAAGATCATTGATCAAACTTGCACACCTGGCCAATGTTTTTGACTCCAGAATATTGAAAAATGAGGGGTTGAGTGAGGTGGCATTGTACTTACTTGGAGTCGAAATGTTGGAAATAAAATTTGACAATCTATCTTACCAAATCATAATTTGAAATTCAACCGCCGCGCTGATGTTATGGCAAATCTGTCGATGACCGATTTCACGTCTGGGCAATGGGCCCTATGAATTTGTAATAGAATAAGTGCCTCCAGTCGGGCTTCCGTCATTGTTGACCGAATAGCTGTAAGGCTTCTTTCCATTTTTGAAAAGACTCTCTCGGCCTGTGCAGAAGTCACTGGCAAAGTTGCCAGCAACTGAAGCAACAGTGATATGTTATGAAACATTTCAGAGCAATGATCCAGGGCACAGACGGATGAAGGTGGTCGGGACTTGCCAGAAACATTTTCCCATTTCTTCCTCCATAACATGTATTCGCCCTTAACAATCATGAAAGGATCTCTGATCAAACTTGCATACACCTCAATAGCAGTAGTCAAATCATTCTACTGCCCCTCACCGTCAGCTTGTTTGGCGAATTCCATACAATTTGGTACAAGGTAGTTAAGTTTCATATTCTGTTGTTGATGTGGACCAAATCTGTGCTTGAGGTCTCCAATAATAGAGTCTATGGCTGGATACAAAAAGTTGACTCTGTAATAGCCTTCGGTGGTGTTGTCCGATGTTTGAGCATTTGGTCGGTATGAGCTTCTAGCTGCAATGCGTGGTTTTCGCAGTTCCACCTCCATCACATCTTGTGCGACTGATTCTGCCATTTGATACAGGTCATGGAAAACCCCTTCAGTTCGCAATTCTTTGAGAACAGACTAGATACGGTTTACTGAGGCTAACGCTTGGGATAAATCTCCCCCCCTCCCACTGTTTGTAAGACTCGGGAAACTGGTAGCATCAATCCTGACAGTTTCTCCAAAATAACTGAAGCAACTGCAAATTCTGAGTTGCAAACCGATTTTTCAAGGCTTTCTGCTTTGTTTCTGTCACAAGGTAATGCCCAGCATTTGATTTCCGATAAGGCATTCAGTGTATATTTCAAAAGTTGCATAAATGTTACAACTGCTGTGTGTCGTTCCAAAAAACGTGTTTTGCACAACGTAATCAGGTGCTTCTTGGTCATGGAAATACCAGAGTCACTTTCTATGAGGCTCTTCAACAAATCCGCTTTTTTTTGCACTTGCTCGAAAAGTCAATGAAATTTCTCGCACAACATATTCTGCATTTCGAATAGGAGGTACCTTGATTGCAGCGGAAGCACTCAAATTTAGGCAGTGCATGGCGCAACGAAAATAAAAGGCCAATGGAGCTGCCTTTTTCATTGTTGCTGAAGCACCAACCCATTCACTGGCCATGGTTCCTGCCCCATCATAGCCATGTCCCACAAAGAGACAGACCCAAACCGAGCCCACGAATCTTTCTTAGCGACGATTCTCCAGTAACTTTGCCACTCAACTTGATTTCATTATGCTCATTTTCACCATGATTATTAGATTTGATGTCAGAAATCAAGTCCAATACCATTACCGTGTCCTCATGCAATCTCAAAACTCCAGAATCGCTTGGTATCTTATAACAATTGCCAGTTGTTGACTTTTTGGGCGATCCATTGTTTCATCAGCTACGATAGACCAGAACTGTACTTTTTTAATGTTAGCAACAACACTTTCCCTAATCATGTCACCAGCAACGCAATAGCTTCATTTTGAATCGAGGATGATAGGTAGGTTGCATTAGCATGGGAAGTTTTGATATGGTCCTTCAAAAGTGAATCCCCACTACGAAGTCAAAAACGAAGTAAAGCCTAAAATTTCCGTCATTTTCTGTTGGTTCATCTCCGCTGATAGAAATTGTCCCTAGTTCACCTCTGTGGCCTCTGAGGGGAATGTTTTGTCGAGAACAGGTGAGAATTGTATCAATAATTGGACGAAGGCAATCTCTGTTTTGCTGAATCTCCCGCTTAAAAGATTCGTTAATGTGTCCTCTAACAGTCTAATATCTGTTCCATGTTGAATCACTGTTTGTCGAAAGTGTTCCATTGCAACTACGTTTTCTTGGTGGTATTCAGTGGCCTAATGACTTGATAAAGCTACGTTTTTACCTGTTAGATCATCAAATTGTGTAAGAAGTTTTGAAACCAATTTTCCTGGTAGCTGACCTTTTCCTCTACTTCTACCACCTACTCCACTACAACCTGAAAATAACACACGTGGTACACAAAACACTCCTTCCATCCCTTCAACTTTGCTTGTGCTCAACCATGGGAACTTCTCACAATGATGGGAAAGCAAACGCCTCTTGCGCATTTCTCCTGATTTCGTATGAGATAAAGAAGGAAATTCTTCTTCCCTTGATGGTTTCCATAGGGATAAAATTTTAGCTCGGTCTCCTTCATTTAAACTTTGTGAAAGTACAGCATAACCAATGTTATTGTCAGCTGCTTTTATAGAAACGGTAGCAGTATCAGTACTACATTGTTGGAGTGGTTGGTCTGATGTAATGCCAGCTTCAGTTTCACCAGGGGGAAGAGCGTTTTAACGTGCGCCCGTCAAACCATACAACGCAAATATGATAAGTCAATAGCAGTCCTTTCCCCTCTATTTTTGTATAGGCTGGTTCCTGACCATCATACAGCGACATGCTAGTATATGGTCAGGTTGTTTATCTGAGTAGCAACAGCCCTGAATTCTAATAGGAAAATGACGTTATTGTACTTTGTAGCCTAGGCAAGCAATTTTTATAATTATAGTTGTAATTTAATTTTTGTTAATATGGGATGGGGGGGGGAGCATGGCCCCCGTGACCCCTCCCCCATCCCCTCTGGCTACGCCAGTGGGTGCATCCACCTACAAATAGACACCAAAACCACTTTAATCGGTCAATTTTTAGCCATATAGCCACTTTGGACACACTTTAGAGTTTATCGGTGTACGCCATGGTATGCAGCGGGAAAAAAATCACTAAAGAATCAATTTTCGATATAAAGTGAACACCATTTCCCACACGGGTAGCTCTGTGAGACAGACTAGTTATGTGGGAAATATATGAGAAAGATAATTATCGTTTCTTTTCAATGACGGTAATTCCTTAGAAAATTCCCGTTGTAGTTCAAACAGGGAGATCATAGGCCCGGGCCCGTAGTAGCCACAGCCACGGGGGGAGGGGGATTTTAGGGGCCAAAAAATACCCCCCTCCCCCCACACACTAATGTAAGCAAAAAATTGTAACGTGCATAACAATTTGTAATAGCCCTATAATTCTATAGTAAATCGACCATACAGTTACTAATTAAATCTTAATTTACATAATATGATAGCTGTCTTGAAATTTTTCTAAAAGTATGACATTTTCCCCTAAAATTCCGAAGTTTTTAAATTTTCCTCAAAATATATTTGTTTTCCTTAAAATTTCCGTAGATTTCCAAAATTTTCCTCAAAATATGCAACATTTATTTCAAAATTTCCAAAGGTTTTCTTCAAAATATCTGACTTTTTCCTCAAAATTTTTAAGGGGTTTCCTCAAAATATACGAAGACACTTTCATGAAACTATCCAATTTTTTCCTCAAAATATCCAATATTTCCTCAAAATAACCGATTTTTTCCTCAAAATTGAAAATTTCTGAAGTTTAACCCCCAAAATTCCGACCTTTTTCCTTAAATATGTCTATTTTGTTTTAGCATTTCTCTTGCCCCCCCCCTCCTCAAATGCTGAAATGTAAAGCTGGCTATGAGCCCGCATGGGCAGGGCACGTTTCGCCCCCAACCCCCACCTCCTACATTTTGCATTTATAAGAAGGATGACCTGCAAATTTCATTTTTAGCTCAACAAACGTACAAGCATGTATGAGTCTCTTACCACGGTCCAAGAACTATTTGTAAGGAGGAAAGGAAAGAAAGGGGCTGGGTGGGAAGAATACTTAGTAAAAGTATTGGAAAATTTGGCAAAATTGAAGGAACTTTCCCAAAAATTTAAGAAAAGCTTCTTGAAAATGGAAAAAATCCCGAATATGAAATAAATTTCCTGTGTAGTAGTTACTTGACTGCTTGATTTCAGCAATTTTCGCAAAAAATAGGAAAATTTCCCCAAAATTGAAGAAAACTTCTAAAATATCAGAAAATAAAGATAATTTTCCGAAAATGATGGAAATTTCCCTAAAATTAAAGAAATGTTCTCGAAAATAAATATAATATCCCCAAAAAAAAAGAAATTTTTCAAAAATTGAACTGTTGAAGAAAACTTACCAAAATTAAAAACATTTAAGTTTCAAGAATATAAAAGAAATTTCCCAAAAATTAATGAAAATCAATTTATTTTTCAAAATACCAAAATGGTACTTGGACTCCCAATAAAATTAATGAGAGGGAAGTGTGTGTGTGTGTGGGGAACTTGGTCTCCTTGGCCTCGATTCCTATGCCACTGCAATACAACATCGTTTTTAACTCTAAACTGACAAAGTTTTACTGTTTCATGAGAAAATAAAAAGTTGTAGCAATATCACGTCGAAACTTTCCTCTTCTTCTTTTGATGGTGGGGAGTTAAAAAGCAACCGAAGAGATTTTTGTTTACCAATTCCTTGACTTTGTTTTTCCGTCTTTCAGATCAGTCGTTTGAAACGTAAGTCCCCCACCTCCCCCCCTTTTTTTCCTCCTCCTTCCTTCCCTTCCCCAAAAAATACAAATAGTATGTTAGGCTATATAACATTAGGTCAAAGCGGCCACTTGAAATTTTAATGTACTTTTTTAAACTTGTTACATCCAATAACGTACCAAAAGAGGGATTTCATCCATGACTCTTAACTCATTTAGAAGCCATTTTGCAGTCAGGCGTTGTTGCGTTTCACACGTCCTCGCACAGCTCAGTCTCTCACACGTACAACAAACATACTGCATGTTAACCTACCTACCAACTCAGCGAATTTTACTGATTGCAGTTTTTGGCCTCTTCTGATTTTACTTCGAGAGAGAGAGAGAGTTGAACACACAATTACAATGACGGGGTCGTCGCCTGCGTATTCGGTTATGATAGTACAAATGCTATCACGAAACGCTTAATACGACCCGGACGAGAACACAGGTACGACGTACGGACAGACATAACATCGACAACCAAGTCAATGTCCACGGCCTTTGATAACCAGTTGTGGTGCACTGGCGTGTCTACCCACCCCAGGATTGAACCCGGGGCCTCGTGGTCTGTAGACAGGTATGATAACCGCTACACCACAGTAGGTAGATTGATTTTACTTCATATTTTCCTTACGTTTTATATAATCATACGTAGAGCAACTTTTACGTGAACGCCATCTGATTGTTCGTTAAACGCAGACAAAGCCTACATACCTAATATAAAGTGCTCGCTGCAGTAAATCCCAGTGTGAACCGCAGGTTGAAAGCCGTTGCGTCGTACAGCAAAAACCCACTTCGAACGGTTGAACATCACATCAGGATCAGATGGAAATCGAGAAAAAGTATTTTTATTCCATGGCACTCGTAGTGCATCTAACGACACACCAAGATTCCAGCAAAATTATCTTACACAAATTATCTGATATAACAACATGCAAACATTTGTAAGTCTAAATACGTGTACAGCAAACGACAGTGTTCTTTCCGACAAATGGCCAAGAAAACAAAGTTACGTGATCTCATGACATCAGCTAAAACACCCGGGCCTTAGGCCTATATGCACTAAAACATTTTAAAATAGGACCAAAACCAAAAGTTTTTGTGGTTCCGATGCTGTTTTTCATATGCTAAAAGTTTGGTGAAATATTTGTTCCAGGATATCTATTCATAAGCCACGACCAATAAAATAAACATACCTATTGACAACACTCATTAGCATGCAAGCACACTAATTAACAATATTATCATAGCAAGCATGATGCAAAACATACATACGGTTGCTCATGTATCATATTTGAAGAATTTTACGTTAAGCCCCACCTCATTAATATGCATGGTATCACCACCACAACCAATAAGGCACATCCACAGACCATGGGCTATCTGTGTATCACATATGACTTGACTCCAGTTTATCATTCTTTAGATACCGTGATTACAAGCTTTTTTCAGCAAAATTATATTAAGCCCAGCCCGCTATGCATACTAATGCTTAAACAAGTGGGCAACCAACAACAGCCTAAGTAACAATAAGTTTATGCCTTTAGCTGCTCTAAACAGAAGTGACTGGAGGGCCATGATCGCCAATGTCTGTTTCAGACTCGGCACCTAGAGAGAGAGAGTACGTTTGTGGATGCACTGATTTAAAAAAAAATCATTTAAAAAATCCAAAACGAACGACTTATGGGTGAAACTTCATGTCACATTGTGTTACTCGTGGCATCCCACATGGCATCCAACCCCATGTCCCAAATGACATCCTATGTCCCACATGACATTCCACCCAATGTCCCGCATGGTATTCAACTATATATCCCACATGGCATTTCACCGTTCCACATGGCACCTGCCCACCCCATGTCCCACATGGCATCCCACCCCATGACATCCCATAGGCTCCATAAGAAGTCTCATCCTAGCTATCAGTCCCTGATTGAGCATACTATGTATGAAAGTGTCAGTTCATATAATAACTTATATGCAAATGACTTGTTGAATAAGAAAAAAGGTAGTCAAATAATTATGCCTGATATAGACCTTGGTGTATACCACATGGTATATATTATATCATATGGCCCCCATCCATGTCCCGCATGGCATCCCATCCTATGTCCATATTCAGTCACATTCCCTGACTGACCATACTAAATAAAAGTCTAGTCAGTCTATACACTGTAGCCACTTTATGCAAATGACAACAATTAATAGAGGCAGAGTTGAATAATCATGCCGATACAACCGCTGGTGCCCAAATATTTTGAAGAATTTTAATCTCCAGTGCTACGAGAGAGACGCTTGAGGATCTCTGAAGAATATTGGAAAATTATATCATTTTACACCTATTTTCTAAGGAAATCTCAAATGTTTTGAAGATTTCTTAAGGAAACTATTCTTCAATCTTGTCTTAAGTGTCTCTGAAAAACTTTAAACATTTTATAAGGAAATTCTAACCTTTCATAAGGATATCTGAACAAACTAACTTTTTCTGAGAAAATCTGAAGAAACTTTAAAACATTTTTAAAGGAATTCTTAAAAAACTTCACATTTCTGAGAAAATTTCAGGAAAAACTGTGGTCGGCGGGAATCGCTACTACATAGATTCGCATTATGCTTCGTATGCGAACCAAAAATTGGGATTATCTTTGCATCTTGTGAAAGATAAAATTTTCTTAAAAAATGGGCTAAATTTGAACACTTCGTTTTGGAAGGGAAGGAAGAAGGGGGGAGAAGAAATTCTGCCAGAAAGTGGTGGTGGAGGGGGAATGTCCCCTAGACCCAGAGGAATTATGGCCCTATACTTTCAAAAGATTACGGGATAATACTCGCCAGAGAGAGAAATAAATGGTCTCAATTATGTAAATTACTGTTTATCAATCTTCTGCTACAAATTTAAGGGAAGAATGCAGTTTTATCTGTAAGCAGGAACGTAATTCCTGGGGGGCACTCGTCTCCTAATTTCAGGCGGATTTTAAAAAGTACATTTTTTGAAAACATTGAGGAAAATTATGGCCCCCAAGCAAAACTGTTGCTTTGTACTTAACGACAAACACTTGGTAGTTGTCCAAATTTCTAATACTATTGCAAGACCGTAATTCTCCTTCAAAAAGTGTGTGTCTGTGTGAGGGCAGTGGCCCTCAAATTTTTCTATAAATTCTTTGGAATATGGTAGGCTCTCAACAAGAGGTTAAATCTAAGCCTCGTAAGTTCAGCTCATTTTCGTCGCTTAAGGATTTATATATCACCCTTCATGCACACTCATTTTGGAGCTGATACTTCTGATAAATCTTTTGTTTAATGTTCATGAGGAATCATTCCTAATATTAACCAGCAAAAAGACAATACACAGGAAGAACAAACTAAGCTAAATATTCAGTGTTGCTGTATAAATATATTTCTCTTTGACCAACAGATTATAATCACAATATGTATAGACATGGTGACCATGTACATAAGAAAATGTTTCGTCTTACTAACACAATAGGTTTGGTCCAATCAGCATTCAAGTCTTTCTTTAATGTGTGATAAACTTTCATTTTTACTTTTAACCAACTGTGATAAGTTGGCTCAGCCTCAATCCACAGAGGATAAGGCGAGGTTGTTGGGGGATCCAAGTTGAATCTATAAAGGTATAATATTTTACTTTTTGAATACCCTCATTTTCTGAGAAGAAATTTCTGCCGTGATAATTTGTTAATAAGTTTTGTTTACTTAATAGAGAATGTAAATGTCTTTGAATTATAAGTAAATAATGAAAGTTGTTCTTTTATTTGCCCCTCCATGCTTTTCCAACCTAAAAAATCTTATTCCCAGTGCACAGCTACCATTCATAAAGTATTGGCTCGCAAAAAATCATATCAATCCACTATGCATTTGCACAGTGTGAAAAAAATCAACTTCAAATCTAGAAGTTTTTGTTTGCAATTTTAAGCCATAACTTCTTGATTAATTTCTCTCTCTTTAACAAGCTCCACATTTCCTTTTCAGTGCTACAACAAAAAGGACCTAATTGTTCATAGGATATGTGCAGACACAACATAAAAGATTATTAATATGTATATGCAATGCATAAAGTAAGATATACATTAACCTAATCAAACTAAATTGCACATTACTCTAAATGAGAAGATTTTGATCTAATTTTATGTCATGAATGACACAAGCCTTCCCCATGCTTCCATTCCATAACGACTATTCCTAAAAATTAAATAAGAAATTCTTTTAACTTTGAACCAAGAAAATTTTAACCAACTGCAACTAGTACAAAGCTGGTTTAATTCTTAATTCTTATTGCTCCAAAATCTCACAAAGTTATAAACCGGTTTAAGTTCTGATTGTGAATGAAATTTTGTTGATTATCAAGTGAGCATTCTGTTTACATTCAATTGTAAATTCTAACTCAATACTTGTAAACAAACAGGTTGATGCTTTACATCAAAAATCAATAGAAACACAAATAACTAGAAATTGACTGAGCCAGAAATAATGCATGATATTGAAGCCAGAAATAATGCACAGCCAGAAATAATGCACTGATTTAAAGTCAGAGATAATGCACTGATTTGAAGCCAGAGATAATGCACTGATTTGAAGCCAGAAATAATGCACTGATTTGAAGCCAGAGATAATGCACTGATTTAAAGTCAGAGATAATGCACTGATTTGAAGTCAGAGATAATGCACTGATTTGAAGCCAGAGATAATGCACTGATTTGAAGTCAGAGATATTGCACTGATTTGAAGTCAGAGATAATGCACTGATTTGAAGCCAGAGATAATACACTGATTTGAAGTCAGAGATAATGCACTGATTGAAGTCAGAGATAATGCGTTGATTTGAAGTCAGAGATAATGCACTAATTTAAAGTCAGAGATAATGCACTAATTTAAAGTCAGAGATAATGCACTAATTTAAAATCAGAGATAATGCACTGATTTGAAGTCAGAGATAATGCACTGATTTGAAGTCAGAGATAATGCACTGATTTGAGGCAAGAGAAAACGCACTGATTTGAAGCCAAAATAATAAACTGATTTGAAGTCAGAGATAATGCATTAATTTGAAGTCAGAAGTAATGCACTGATTTGAAGCCAGAAATAATGCACTGATTTGAAGCCAGAGATAATGCACTTATTTGAAGCCAGAGATAATGCACTGATTTAAAGCCAGAGATAATGCACTGATTTGATGCCAGAGATAATGCACTGATTTGAAGTCAGAGATAATGCACTTATTTGAAGTCAGAGATAATGCACTGATTTGAAGTCAGAGATAATGCATCGATCTGAAGCCAGAGATAATGCACTGATTTGAAGTCAGAAATAATGCACTAATCTAAAGTCAGAGTTAATGCACTGATTTGAAGTCAGAGATAATGCACTGATTTAAAGTCAGAGATAATGCACTGATTTAAAGCCAGAGACAATGCACTGATTTGAGGCAAGAGAAAATGCACTGATTTGAAGCCAAAATAATAAACTGATTTGAAGTCAGAGATAATGCACTAATGAAGTCAGAAGTAATGCACTGATTTGAAGCCAGAAATAATGCACGGATTTGAAGCCAGAAATAATGCACTGATTTTCAGAGATAATGCACTTATTTAAAGTCAGAGATAATGCACTGATTTAAAGCCAGAGATAGATGATTTGATGCCAGAGATAATGCACTAATTTGAAGCCAGAGATAATGCACTTATTTGAAGTCAGAGATAATGCACTGATTTGAAGTCAGAGATAATGCATCGATCTGAAGCCAGAGATAATGCACTGATTTGAAGTCAGAAATAATGCACTAATTAAAGTCAGAGATAATGCACTGATTTGAAGTCAGAGATAATAATGTCAGAGATAATGCACTGATTTGAAGATAATGCACCATTTGAAGCCAGAGATAATGCACTGATTTGAAGTCAGAGATAATGCACTGATTTGAAGTCAGAGATAATGCACTGATTTGAAGTCAGAGATAATGCACTGATTTGAAGTCAGAGATAATGCACTGATTTGAAGTCAGAGATAATGCAATGATTTGAATGAGTTGTGATTAATAACCATATAAGAAGCAATTACATAAAAACACAAGAACATAGGACTATTGTATTTTTCTCAAATGGAACAAATTGCAAAAGTAATAAACAGAATTTTAACACTGAATGCCATCATCCAATGTCATCATGTCAGCATTATACTGCCCTGGATTACAGCATTCATTCTTTACCAAAAATTCACCAGAATTACTAGCATCACCATTCCCATCTTTCTAAAAGATCATGTAACAATCTAAAAAAAAACTCCTTTCCACGCAAAATGTTTAAAATCTCTTGCAATACAGTTTCTGTTAAGAATTTACTATAATACATAGAACAACTTTACTGAACAATTTAATTGTATGTGTGCCTCTCTAAATCTTTCTATACATGCTTGATGCTTTATAATCTTCCAAACCAATAAATTCAAAATAACTTCAACTTCTGATTTCCAAGAAAACCAAAAATGAAGAATAGACTGTCAATGTTTACACCATATTGTGGCAAATGCACTCCTCATTGTATGCAGTCCTGGACATGAATAGTCAGTGATTCCATCTCAGCATATTTCTCTCCACACTTTGGACATGAAAATTCTTGCTGCAAAATAGAAAAGATGAGAAAGCATTAGAATTTGTTTTTTAAATGCTATCATGTTTTACAAAGCCCCATTATATTGCATCAGTAAATATGTGACTCTGCCACAATTGTAAGCTTATATTTTATTAACAGATACACTTATTATGGATTCTTATCACAAATGCAGTTCTCTAACATTCTCTTAAAACAAATTAATGAGGACAAAATCCTAACAATTGTGTGAGGGTTTCATTTGAATTATTAACTCCACCAAGCTTGAACTGTAAATCAGTATATTCTCAGTTTTGCAGTTAGCATAAAGGAGTGTTTTTCATAAGAGAAATAGGTTTGCAAAAAAAAAAAAAAATGGTTTCTTTGTTTTTCATGACATATCACAAAAAAACTAAATATATGAGCATCATCTTATCATGTACAAGTATAAAACCAAAAATATGCATAAATGTATACAGGGAATTTTCATAAGTTGGTATTACACAATAAAATATGTATTGTTGTAGTTGACAATAAATATGACTGAATTCACTTGATTTGAGATCGATAGCAGATGCTTACCTGCTGTTCCGCATCAGAGTTTCTGTTCATGCCCCATTCCTGGTTTCTCATTGGCTGATCATATGACTGTGCATACATACCGGGAGAAGGTGGTCCTGGATTATAAAGAGCGTAGTTACTACTGTACTGTCTTTCCATTCTATCTTGCATCTGACGAAGCTGCTCCTGGTTGTGTTGATCAACTTCCCGTTCCAAGTGAGCATTCTTGTCTCTAAGAACCTGGAGCTGCTGCTGGCACTCCTGTATCACCTGATGATTACGCTCCTTGGCACTCCTCTCTGCCTGAAAATCCCTCTGAAAATGATTGATCTACACAAATACAAGAGTTATATGGGAAGTTTATTTCTTCTCATATTATATGAACCTAAAGAAATAGAACACTAGCTTCCCAGCCCTCTCATTGAAGGAATAAATAGAACACTAGTTCCTCAGCCCTCTCATTGGAGGAATAGAACACTAGCTCCCCAGCCTTTCATTAAAGGAATAAAACACTAGCTTCCCAGCCCTCTCATTGAGGGTATAGAACACTAGTTCCTCAGCCCTCTCATTGAAGGAATAGAACACTAGCTCCCAAGCCCTCTCATTAAAGGAATAGAACACTAGCTCCCAAGCCTTCTCATTGAAGGAATAGAACACTAGCTTCCCAGCCCTCTCATTGAAGGAATAGAACACTAGTTCCTCAGCCCTCTCATTGAAGGAATAGAACACTAGCTCCCCAGCCCTCTTATTAAAGAAATAGAACACTAGCTCCCAGGCCTTCTCATTAAAGGAATACAACACTAGCTCCCAAGCCCACTCATTGAAAGAATAGAACACTAGCTTCCCAGCCCTCTCATTGAAGGAATAGAACACTAGCTCCCCAGCCCTCTCATTGAAGGAATAGCACACTAGCTCCCCAGCCCTTATTAAAGGAATAGAACACTAGCTCCTCAGCCCTCTCATTTAAAGAAATAAAACACTACTTCCTCAGCCCTCTCATTGAAAGAATAGAACACTAGCTCCCAAGCCCTCTCATTAAAGGAATACAACACTAGCTCCCAAGCCTTCTCATTGAAGGAATAGAACACTAGCTTCCAGCCCTCTCATTGAAGGAATAGAACACTAGTTCCTCAGCCCTCTCATTGAAAGAATAGAACACTAGCTCCCCAGCCCTCTTATTAAAGAAATAGAACACTAGCTCCCAGGCCTTCTCATTAAAGGAATACAACACTAGCTCCCAAGCCCACTCATTGAAAGAATAGAACACTAGCTTCCCAGCCCTCTCATTGAAGGAATAGAACACTAGCTCCCCAGCCCTCTCATTGAAGGAATAGCACACTAGCTCCCCAGCCCTTATTAAAGGAATAGAACACTAGCTCCTCAGCCCTCTCATTAAAGAAATAAAACACTACTTCCTCAGCCCTCTCATTGAAAGAATAGAACACTAGCTCCCAAGCCCTCTCATTAAAGGAATACAACACTAGCTCCCAAGCCTTCTCATTGAAGGAATAGAACACTAGCTTCCAGCCCTCTCATTGAAGGAATAGAACACTAGTTCCTCAGCCCTCTCATTGAAAGAATAGAACACTAGCTCCCCAGCCCTCTTATTAAAGAAATAGAACACTAGCTCCCAGGCCTTCTCATTAAAGGAATACAACACTAGCTCCCAAGCCCACTCATTGAAGGAATAGAACACTAACTTCCCAGCCCTCTCATTGAAGGAATAGAAGACTAGCTCCCCAGCCCTTATTAAAGGAATAGAACACTAGCTCCTCAGCCCTCTCATTAAAGGAATAAAACACTAGCTTCCCAGCCCTCTCATTGAGGGTATAGAACATTAGTTCCTCAGCCCTCTCATTGAAAGAATAGAACACTAGCTCCCAAGCCCTCTCATTAAAGGAATACAACACTAGCTCCCAAGCCTTCTCATTGAAGGAATAGAACACTAGCTTCCCAGCCCTCTCATTGAAGGAATAGAACACTAGTTCCTCAGCCCTCTCATTGAAGGAATAGAACACTAGCTCCCCAGCCCTCTTATTAAAGAAATAGAACACTAGCTCCCAGGCCTTCTCATTAAAGGAATACAACACTAGCTCCCAAGCCCACTCATTGAAGGAATAGAACACTAGCTTCCCAGCCCTCTCATTAAAGGAATAGAACACTAGCTCCCCAGCCCTCTCATTGAAGGAATAGAACACTAGCTCCCCAGCCCTCATTAAAGGAATAGAACACTAACTTCCCAGCCCTCTCATTGAAGGAATAGAACACTAACTTCCCAGCCCTCTTATTGAAGAAATAGAACACTAGCTCCCAAGCCTTCTCATTAAAGGAATACAACACTAGCTCCCAAGCCCACTCATTGAAGGAATAGAACACTAGCTTCCCAGCCCTCTCATTAAAGGAATAGAACACTAGCTCCCCAGCCCTCTCATTGAAGGAATAGAACACTAGCTCCCCAGCCCTCATTAAAGGAATAGAACACTAACTTCCCAGCCCTCTCATTGAAGGAATAGAACACTAACTTCCCAGCCCTCTTATTGAAGAAATAGAACACTAGCTTCCCAGCCCTCTCATTAAAGGAATAGAACACTAGCTCCCAAGCCTTCTCATTAAAGGAATAGAACACTAACTTCTCAGCCCTCTCATTGAAGGAATAGAACACTAGCTTCCCAGCCCTCTCATTAAAGGAATAGAACACTAGCTCCCAAGCCTTCTCACAAAAGGAATAGAACACTAGCTCCCCAGCCCTCTCATTGAAAGAATAAAACACTAGCTCCCCAACTCTCTCATTAAGGGAATAGAACACTAGCTCCCCAGCCCTCTCTAGGAAACATCGAAAAAATGGCAGCTTCATATCACAAATGGGTAAATTCCAAATTTGATCTTAATTCATGCTTGTGGAAATGAATATGCTCATTAAAGTTGACTAAAATGGGCTAGGACTTGTGAAAACAGTTGAAAAAATCATTTGAAAATAATACCATATTTTGAAAATCCCATTAAAGCATTAATAATGAAGGTGAACCATTCATTTAAAGCCACAGTTTACTTTCAGAATCACTCACTTCACAAAAGTCAAAATGGGAATTTGTTTCTGATCAGGATTTATGAGGGTCCATGCATCAACAGTCGACCAAACTGCTAATCATGGCTCAAAGGCAAACACTTGAGTATGCACAATACAATTCCAGTTTCTTTGAGTGTATCTATAAAAACATCCAAAGACCTACACCCTGAAAATGTTATTCTTTGCCGAGTTAGTCCAACAGCACAGTACAGAAATTGGTTATCATTATTTTGATACTGTAAGTCATCATTCCTCAAAGAATCATAGTGCAGAGGTAGTAAATACACACAACAAATGAATGAATCATTTAAGGCACCAGATTCTAGGGACCAATTTGGGCACATCGTATAAACATTGTACATCATATATCCACAATGGAGAAAAAAATGAAAAGTGGAGGGGAAAAAATGAAAAGAAGAGAAAGAGGGATGCCTTACCAGTGGTGATGATTCTACTAATACTTTCCCATAAAACAAAAACATTATTGTTCAGATAAAGATGTATGTAATTCTAGATAGCTACCATAAGAACCCTTCTGACATGACTCCTCTGCAGAGGATTATATATAAGTCAATGGATTAAGACAGGGGCCTATAAGGTATGGAACAGGGTGGATTCAGAAAGGGGCCTATCAGGTATGCAATGGGGTGGATTCCGACAGGGGCCTATCAGGTATGCAACGGGGTGGATTCAGACAGGGGCCTATCAGGTATGCAATGGGGTGGATTCCGACAGGGGCCTATCGGGTATGCAATGGGGTGGATTCAGACAGGGGCCTATCAGGTATGCAATGGGGTGGATTCAGACAGGGGCCTATCAGGTATGCAATGGGGTGGATTCAGACAGGGGCCTATCAGGTATGCAACGGGCTGGATTCAGACAGGGGCCTATCAGGTATGCAACGGGGTGGATTCAGACAGGGGCCTATCGGGTATGCAATGGGGTGGATTCAGACAGGGGCCTATCAGGTATGCAATGGGGTGGATTCAGACAGGGGCCTATCAGGTATGCAATGGGGTGGATTCAGACAGGGGCCTATCAGGTATGCAATGGGGTGGATTCAGACAGGGGCCTATAAGGTATGAAACGGGGTGGATTCAGACAGGGGCCTATCAGGTATGCAATAAGGTGAATTCAGACAGGGGCCTATCAGGTATGCAATGGGGTGGATTCAAACAGGGACCTATCAGGTATGCAATGGGGTGGATTCAGACAGGGACCTATCAGGTATGCAATGGGGTGGATTCAGACAGGGGCCTATCAGGTATGCAATGGGGTGGATTCAGACAGGGGCCTATCAGGTATGCAATGGGGTGGATTCAGACAGGGGCCTCTTAGGTATGCAATGGGGTGGATTCAGACAGGGGCCTATCAGGTATGCAATGGGGTGGATTCAGACAGGGGCCTATTAGGTATGAAACGGGGTGGATTCAGACAGGGGCCTATCAGGTATGCAATAAGGTGGATTCAGACAGGGGCCTATCAGGTATGCAATGGGGTGGATTCAAACAGGGACCTATCAGGTATGCAATGGGGTGGATTCAGACAGGGACCTATCAGGTATGCAATGGGGTGGATTCAGACAGGAGCCTATCGGGTATGCAATGGGGTGGATTCAGACAGGGGCCTATCGGGTATGCAATGGGGTGGATTCAGACAGGGGCCTATCAGGTATGCAATGGGGTGGATTCAGACAGGGGCCTATCAGGTATGCAATGGGGTGGATTCAGACAGGGGCCTATCAGGTATGCAACAGGCTGGATTCAGACAGGGACCTATCAGGTATGCAATGGGGTGGATTCAGACAGGGGCCTATCAGGTATGCAATGGGGTGGATTCAGACAGGGGCCTATCAGGTATGCAATGGGGTGGATTCAGACAGGGACCTATCAGGTATGCAATGGGGTGGATTCAGACAGGAGCCTATCAGGTATGCAATGGGGTGGATTCAGACAGGGGCCTCTTAGGTATGCAATGGGGTGGATTCAGACAGGGGCCTATCAGGTATGCAATGGGGTGAATTCAGACAGGGGCCTCTTAGGTATGCAATGGGGTGGATTCAGACAGGGACCTATCAGGTATGCAACGGGCTGGATTCAGACAGGGACCTATCAGGTATGCAATGGGGTGGATTCAGACAGGGACCTATCAGGTATGCAATGGGGTGGATTCAGACAGGAGCCTATCAGGTATGCAATGGGGTGGATTCAGACAGGAGCCTATCAGGTATGCAATGGGGTGGATTCAGACAGGGGCCTCTTAGGTATGCAATGGGGTGGATTCAGACAGGGACCTATCAGGTATGCAACGGGCTGGATTCAGACAGGGACCTATCAGGTATGCAATGGGGTGGATTCAGACAGGGACCTATCAGGTATGCAATGGGGTGGATTCAGACAGGGCCTATCAGGTATGCAATGGGGTGGATTCAGGTATGCAGGTATGCAATGGGGTGGATTCAGACAGGGGCCTATCAGGTATGCAATGGGGTGGATTCAGACAGGGGCCTATTAGGTATGCAATGGGGTGGATTCAGACAGGGGCCTATCAGGTATGCAATGGGGTGGATTCAGACAGGGGCCTCTTAGGTATGCAATGGGGTGGATTCAGAAAGGGGCCTATCAGGTATGCAATGGGGTGAATTCAGACAGGGGCCTATCAGGTATGTTACCCCTATTGTCTACCTGATCTAAACTCAACAGGATCTGAATCGAAATCCTGAAATTCAGGGAATTTGCACAAAGCAAGACATGATATTTACACATATTTTAGTTTTCAAAACCAGATCCAGAAAGATGCAGTTGGTAATTAGCAGAAACCTAATCAATATTCAGGTGTGTATTTAAAACTATACATTTCTTTAATAGTGTGTCTAGTGTAACAATAAAGACAACTCCAAAATTGGAGAACAAAGTAAAACAGGATCCTGCTACGACATCTAGGGTTGCGATCTTTAGTTTGTTGTTATACACAATAAATAGTTATTCATAACCCATTTAATGGTTGATGACAGCAAAGAATTTGGAAGCATCACTGTTAACCTAAAATCAACATTTGGGTCCTTAGGCATACATTGAAAAATATTCAATGAAGGAGAAAAATGTGAAAATTGTCATTAAACATTAAAATGTATACTTTAGCAGAAAAAAAATATCAACAGACATTCTTCTGCATGTCTATATATTCCTCATAATCCTTCGGTATTTGGATATTCCTATATCATAAATCATGAGGCACGAAGCAGGAAGGGGACGTGATCCCCCACTTTTTTGCAAATCATAAGAATGATAAACTTTAAATTTCAGTCTGTTGCCATGGTCTAAAAACTATTTGTAAAGGTGTGTTTCCCGAAAATAAAGGACATTTCCTGAAAATTGAAGAAAACCTTTCGAAAAGGAAAAAATGATATGAAAATCATAAAGGAAATTTCCCAGAAATTGAAGAAAACTTTTCGAAAATTAAAAACTTTTCATGAAAATAAAAAAAACTTTATGTGTACTAGTTCCTTGATTTAAACAAATTTTACCAAACAGATGAAAACTTCAAAAAAATTGAAAAAAAAATTCTGAAAATCAAAGAACTTTCAAGTGTAGTAGTTCCTAGATTTAAGAAAATTTCTGGAAAAAGAAAGAAATTTCCCGAAAATGGAATTAAATTTCACAAAAATGAAAAAACTTCCTGAAAATTGAAGATAATTTCTCGAAAATGTAGGAAATTTCTTCCTGAATTCCCCAAAATGAAGAAAATTTCCAAACATTGAAGCTTATTGCCAAAAATAAAGGACATTTTCCCAAAATGAAGTTTTCACAAACATTGCAGTTAATTTGACAAAAATGAAGATAATTTCCCAAAAATTGATGCTATAGAATCTGACTCTTCAAAATCAATGCATATTTCAAAATACAAAAATGGTACTTGGCCCCCAATAAAATTATTGGGGGGAGCCTTGGCCCCTCTTTTCTATGCAACTACAATACAACGTCATTGTAAACTTTAAACTGACAAGACAACATGATAACATGTATTGTTTTTCCATTTCATAACAAAATAAACATTTGAAGCAATATCATTCCAAAACTATCTTTTTCTTCTTCTGAGGGAGGGAGAGGAAAGGAGGGGGGGGGGGTTAAGTTTTAAAGGAACAGAAGAAATTAATTATTGACCAATTCCCTGACTTACCATATCCGTCTTTCAGATTAGTCATTTTAAACGTGTGACCCTTGCCCCCCCCACTCCACTTGAAATACTGTAAATATACATGTAAATATTGAACGCATCTGTTTGTTTAGTTAATATCCTATTCACAGTAAATGGCAGTAACATGACATCATCTACACTCAAACCAACCTGTTCCCTTAAGAGACGGTCTTCCATCTGTAAATCCTTGATATCCTTTTTGAGGCGTGATATATCGTTACTTCTTGCCTCTAGCGACTCTTCTAAGGATATTTTCTCTGCTGCGACCCTACCAAGGTCATCACTCATAACTCGAACCTAAGAATGAACAAGAGGAAGAAACAAGGACAATCTTGACATCCAATCTTGACATCCAATCTTGATATTGAATCTTGATATCGAATCTTGATATCGAATCTTGATATCGAATCTTGATATCCTATCTTGATATCAAATCTTGATATCCTATCTCGATATCCTATCTTGGTATCGAATCTTGATATCCAATCTTAATATCCAATTTTGATATCCTATCTTGATATCCTATCTTGATATCCAATCTTGATATCTTATCTTTATATCCTAACTTGATATCCAATCTTGATATCTTATTTTGATATCAAATCTTGATATCTTATCTTTATAAACTATCTTGATATCCAATCATGTTATCCAATCTTGATATCCAATCTGGATATCTAATCTTGATACCCAATCTTGATATCTTATCTTGATATCCAATCAAAGCATGGTGGCAAAAAACAAGATCAGAAAAAACAAGTTATAACAATAAAAACCATAATAGCAATCACATGCATGACCCTATTCCTTGAATTTGTGCTACAAATCTTGGTAACATAACTCTTCCTTTATACATGTAAACAATAAATGATCACAGAGATTCGACTGTTAAATACAAATGGTACGATGCAGGCAGTGTATCAGTGGAAATTAATTTCTTTTCATATTTCATGCAACAAGGGACCTACCTCATTCTTTAATTTCCAATTCTCCTGGTAGAACTTATCTTTTTCTTTCTTGAGTTCTTGGTATGTTTTTTCCAATCGCTGTTTATCATTTCTAGATATGGATGGAAAATAATAAATCTATAGTCACGTTCTTCCTCCATTTTCAACAAAGTAGAAGTGATAGACAAAGTGTATGTTCATATTTATACTTTGTACCAAAGACCACTTCTTATTGAAATATAGTGGGGAGAATGGAAGTTCTTGTTAATTCTAGCCTTATGAAAGTTTCTGTTATTGATAAGAGGAAGCATTGTGCAGTTGATCAGTTAGTCCTTTCTAACTTTAAATCTGTCAAAGGCCAAGCTTTTTATTCTGAAAAGGAAGGGTGTTTGTTTTGCTAATCATTAATTGGCACACATAAGATCAACAAGTCATAGTCAAAATCAATAAAGGTCAACAAAGTTTGCTGTTTCACACTTATATCAGCTGAAATATCAAAGTCTTTTGATATTTGCAATTCTTTACCACTCTGACCAACTTCAAATATTCCTTCTCACAACTACTGCTCTCTCAAATATGTCTGGTACTTCCCTGATCTGAAGCAGTGGTTTCACAAAAAAGGGTGTGGGGGTGAGGGGGTCCAAATAAAACCTATACACTTCCTAACACGCTCCAACATATTGAATACATTTTCCATGACAGGGTGACTAGAGGTCTTATAGGAGAGAAGGGCACACCTGAACTGCAAGAGAATGTCTCAATGGGGGAAAAGGGCACTCCTGAACTGCAAGAGAATACAAAAATATCAGGAAATAGTGAAATGAGGGTGACTCACAGGTCGGTGTGACTCCTATGTTGCTCTTGTTGTAGTTGATTCTTGAGATACATCACCTGTGTGTTGTGTCGCTTCTCAGAGGATTGCCTATCCACCTGAAAGCGGTCAAGCTGCTCATCGTACATGCTGAGCTTACTCTGCAGGGCCTTGGTACTAGATGAAAAAATAATTACATGTAAGGTGAGGAAAAATCCTGTATAAAACCTTAAAAGCTCAGTCTTGAAGGAAGCACATTGTATATACAAATATATTGAGGTACTCAAACTTTTACAAGCTATCAGATTTGTACAGAAATGACTGAAATCAAGACTACATGACAAACTCACACATCAAAGATCTCTCTGCTTTTTGATTGAAGTAAGTGTTGGGATTTTGTGAATTATTACCACTAGATAAGTCAGGAGTTGAGAAAAACATGGTCTAGTAAGGTAACTTTTGTCCATTAGCTGAAGAAATTTTGGAGTAAACAATGTGTTTAAAGAGGAATAGATATAAAGTTAACTTTCATCACATTAGCAAGTATAAAGAAAATAAAAGCGTGTCATCACTCTTCCATTACAGACATTCTGCATCTACCTTTTGAACGGAAAAAGATATCAAACTTGTTTTGTTCATCTTTTTCTGCACTATCACAATAGACAGACATATATGACGACAGAACTATTTAAGCATTCCCTAAAACAACACCAGACCCTAGCGTTGCTGTTTTACAGAAGCAACCCACCCCGCCCCTCCCGACTCCCCTTGTGGTCCGCCCTGCCTCTCATCAGAATTTTTGTATTTGTTTTAACTAAATAATCTTAATTAAACTCATAAATGAAATACCTTACATGGATACAGAACACAGAATGATAGCATAGTAAGAAACTGTCCTGTTTGGTTAATGACCGTTTCTTATAAGTCAGAATAGTTTTATTCTGAGGTATGATTATAGCTAAAATCCCAGAGCTTTACCAGGGGCTTTAGCCTTAAAGGGGCCCCTGGACTCCATGCAGAAAAGACACAGGGCTTCACGCGTACATTAATGTGCACCAACACGTCTAGCACCCTGCCCCTTTTTAAATCAAGCTAGGGCTTTTGTGGTTCTGATGCTTTTCTCTATATGCTGATTGATTTGCAAGTTTCGTATTAACTGTCATGTCATTGCATATCATTAACTGTCATGTCATTGCATATCATTAACTGTCATGTCATTGTATATCATGAACTGTCATGTCATTGCATATCATGAACTGTCATGTCATTGCATATCATGAACTGTCATGTCATTGTATATCATGAACTGTCATGTCATTGCATATCATGAACTGTCATGTCATTGTATATCATGAACTGTCATGTCATTGTATATCATGAACTGTCATGTCATTGCATATCATGAAATATTTGTTTCAGGATATTTATTTATAAGCCACAACCACCATGCATGATGCAGATCAATAAAATAGACCTACCTATCGACAACACTAGCATGTGCACAACAATTAACAACATTATCATGGCAAGTATGATGCAAAACAGACATAGGGTTGTTCATGTATCTATTTGAAGAATTTTAGGTTAAACCTCTCCTACTCATTAATAGGCATGGGTCACCACCAAAACCAATAAGGCACATATCAGGTAGGCTATACCTACATAAGCTGTTTGCTCATATCAGGTAGGCTATACATCATATCAAGTAGCTTTAACCTACATATGCTGGCTGTACAATCATATCAGGTAGGCTATACCTACATATGCTGTACACTCATATCAAGTAGGCTATACTATACCTACATATGCTGTACAATCATATCCAGTAGGCTATACCTAAATTTGCTGTACAATCATATCAGGTGGGCTATACCTATATATGCTGTACACTCGTATCAGGTAAGCTATACCTACATATGCTGTACAATCATATCAGGTAGGATATACCTACATACGCTGTGCAATCATATCAGGTAGGCTATACCTACATATGCTGTACAATCATATCAAGTAGGCTATACCTACAAATGCTGTACAATCGTATCCGGTAGGCTATATCTAAAATGCTGTACAATCATATCAGCAGACCTGCCAACTTTTAGGATCACCAAACTGTACTCTGGAACTACAAAAGTTGTATTTTTGATAAAAAAAACTGTACTCTTCAAACAAAATGTACAAAACAAAGGTTTACTGTGGCTGAAAAAAAATTACCATTATCAAAGCCATATTTAAACATTAATACCACTCACAAAATTACCGCTTAATACAAATTACAACATGCTTGAAACACTGTTAAAACTGTGTGTATTACAATTTACACATGTAACGTTAGTTACCGGACCACATGTTTCGTTTCTTTATAGGCACCGTGACAATCATTCATCTCTCGTATGCAACGTTCTGATTGGCTACACTCGGACGAAAAATTGTTGTTTACATCCCATTGCACCAATCACGGATGCCCTAGCTTAAGGTAGTAAAAAGTATGAGTAAAAAAATATAAAAAAATATAAAAAATAATAATAATGAAAAGAAAAATAAATAAATCGTATTCTGGTGCCAAAAATCATACAATCGTATTCTCAACATTTTCCCGTATTAAATACGGCAAAATAGTACTAGTTGGCAGGTCTGTATCAGGTGGGCTATACCTACATATGCTGGACAATCATATCAGGTAGGCTATACCTACATATGCTGTACACTCGTATCAGGTAGGCTATACCTACATACGCTGTACAATCATATCAGGTGGACTATACCTACATACTGTATGCTGTACAACCATATCAGGTGGGCTATACCTACATATGCTGTACAACTATATCAGGTAGGCTATACCTACATATGCTGTACAATCATATCAGGTAGGCTATACCTACATATGCTGTACAATCATATCAAGTAGGCTATACCTACATATGCTGTACAATCATATCCTGTAGGCTATACCTAAATATACTGTACAATCATATCAGGTGGGCTATACCTACATATGCTGTACAATCATATCAGGTAGACAATACCTACAAATGCTGTACAATCATGTCAGTTAGGTAATACCTACATATGCTGTATAAGAATATCAGGTGGGCTATACGTACATATGCTATACAATCATATCAGGTGGACTATACCTACATATGCTATACAACCATATCAGGTGGGCTATACCAACATATGCTGTACAATCATATCAGGTAGGCTATACCTACAAATGTTGTACAATAATAACAGGTGGCTATACCTACATATGCTATACAACTATATCAGGTGGGCTATATCTACATATGCTGTACAATCATATCAGGTAGGCTATACGTACATATGCTGTACAATCATATCAGGTAGGCTATACCTATATATGCTGTACAATCATATCAGGTAGGCTATACCTACATAGGCTGTACAATCATATCAGGTAGGCTATACGTACATATGCTGTACAATCACACCAGGTAGGCTATACCTACATAGGCTGTACAATCATATCAATAAGGCTATACCTACATATGCTGTACAATCACATCAGGTAGGCTATACCTACATTTGCTGTACAATCACATCAGGTAGGCTATACCTACATATGCTGTACAATCATATCAATGAGGCTATACCTACATTTGCTGTACAATCATATCAGGTAGGCTATACCAACATATGCTGTACAATCATATCAGGTAGGCTATACCTACATATGCTGTACACTCATATCAAGTAGGCTATACCTACATATGATGTACAATCACATCAGGTAGGCTATACCTACATAGGCTGTACAATCATATCAATAAGGCTATACCTACATATGCTGTACAATCACATCAGGTAGGCTATACCTACATTTGCTGTACACATCACATCAGGTAGGCTATACCTACATATGCTGTACAATCATATCAATAAGGCTTTACCTACATTTGCTGTACAATCATATCAGGTAGGCTATACCTACATATGCTATACAATCATATCAGGTAGGCTATACATACATATGCTGTACAATCACATCAGGTAGGCTATACCTACATATGCTGTACAATCATATCAGGTAGGCTATACCAACAAATGTTGTACAACAATAACAGGTGGCTATACCTACATATGCTATACAACCATATCAGGTGGGCTATACCTACATATGCTGTACAATCATATCAATAAGGCTATACCTACATATGCTGTACAATCATATCAATAAGGCTATACCTACATTTGCTGTACAATCATATCAGGTAGGCTATACCAACATATGCTGTACAATCATATCAGGTAGGCTATACCTACATATGCTGTACAATCATATCAGGTAGGCTATACCTACATATGCTGTACAATCATATCAGGTAGGCTATACCTACATTTGCTGTACAATCATATCAGGTAGGCTATACCAACATATGCTGTACAATCATATCAGGCAGGCTATACCTACATATGCTGTACAATCATATCAGGTAGGCTATACCTACATATCAGGGTTCTAGCTAGACAAGCTTGAGTGCCGGGCTCCAAATACAATGGATATTCAACTGTCAAAAGTCCCCCCTTCCCGCAAAAAACAAAAAAAAAAAAACCAAGTACAACATATGCCGAAAACTCTTCTCTTAATTCCTATTGTTATTCGTCTTGCCCAAACTTGTTACGTCCCAGTATCATTCAAAGAAAGTCATGCAGCACATGTTCCTATGAACTACGCAACAACTTTTGTTAATATCAAATCCCCCACAAATCAAAAGAATATCGATCAGTCCGTTATAATGTTAAGTGTATATGGGGTTTATAACAAATGTAATTGGTTACATTTGGACCTGTCAATAAGCACAGCTTGGACTTGTGGGGGTGTAGTATTTACTTTGTTAATGTTTGTTTGTATGGTATAAGTGGGGACTTGGCAAGCTGCCAGCAGTGATTCACAAGGATTAAAACGTGAACCTGAACTTTGTGTATGTACATATCTTTATGCAAAGAGCGTTCAATTGAGTTAAATTCCTATAGTTCAGTTGTTTTGCTCGGAATTCAATTTGCGTAATGTATGTTACGTTATGTGTGTAAATCAGCGGATGACATAAATAGAGCGAGATTAAAAGGAGACCTGTTTAAACAATTCATTAACTAAATTCAACTTTTGAGTGCTGGTGGAAGAGTGAATCTTAGAGCCGAGTGCTGGGCGGAAATTGCGAGTACTGGGCGGGCCCGCCCAGCGCCGCCCACCATAGCTAGAACCCTGCTACAGATGCTGTACAATCATATCAGGTAGCCTATACCTACATATGCTGTACAATCATGTAAGGTAGGCTATACCTACATATGCTGCACAATCACATCAAGCAGGCTATACCTACATATGCTGTACAATCACATCAGGTAGGCTATACCTACATATGTTGTACAATCATATCAGGTAGGCTATACCTACATTTGCTGTACAATCACATCAGGTAGGCTATACCTACATATGCTGCACAATCACATCAAGCAGGCTATACCTACATATGCTGTACAATCATATCCTGTAGGCTATACCTAAATATACTGTACAATCATATCAGGTGGGCTATACCTACATATGCTGTACAATCATATCAATAAGGCTATACCTACATTTGCTGTACAATCATATCAGGTAGGCTATACCTACATACGCTGTACAATCATATTAGGTAGGCTATACCTACATATGCTGTACACTCATATCAAGTAGGCTATACCTACATATGATGTACAATCATATCAATAAGGCTTACCTACATTTGCTGTACACTCATATCAGGTAGGCTATACCTACATATGCTGTACACTCATATCAGGTGGGCTATACATGTACCTACATATGATGTACAATTTTATCAATAAGGCTATACCTACAAATGATGTACAATCATATCAGGTAGGCTATACCTACATATGCTGTACAATCATATCCAGTAGGCTATACCTAAAAATGCTGTACAATCATATCAGGTAGGCTATACCTACATATGCTGTACAATCATATCAGGTAGGCTATACCTACATATGCTGTACAATCATATCAATAAGGCTATACCTACATATGCTGTACAATCATATCAATGAGGCTATACCTAAATATGCTGTACAATCATATCAATAACGCTATACCTACATTTGCTGTACAATCATATCAGGTAGGCTATACCTACATATGCTGTACAATCACATGAGGTAGGCTATACCTACATATGCTGTACAATCATAACAATAAGGCTATACCTACATATGCTGTACAATCATATCAATAAGGCTATACCTACATATGCTGTACAATAATATCAGGTGGGCTATACCTACATATGCTATACAATCATATCAGGTAGGCTATACCTACAAATGCTGTACAATCATATCAGGCAGGCTATACCTACATATGCTGTACACTCATATCAGGTAGGCTATACCTACATATGCTGTACAATCATATCAGGCAGGATATACCTACATATGCTGTACAATCATATCAATGAGGCTATACCTACATATGCTGTACAATCATATCAGGTAGGCTATACCTACATATGCTGTACAATCATATCAGGCAGGATATACCTACATATGCTGTACAATCATATCAGGTAGGCTATACCTACATATGCTGTACAATCATATCAATAAGGCTATACCTACATATGCTGTGCAATGATATCAGGTGGGCTATGCTTTTTGTGTGATTTGGGATTTTCTTACCCTTACCTGACACTCATTACAAACAGGCAGGACAACTTTGTGTTCTATCAGTCTATCTCTTGGGTGGTGGGCTTCATTATCTCTGCAGTAACAGCAACAATCAACAGGCAAAAGTGTTTGCCACGTCATTTTTTAGGGATTTTTACGAAGCGCAAATAATGTTTGAAAAAAAAAGAAAGAAAAAAAAAAGCCACCACTATTTTTTGGCGAGGTAAGGACGATGAAGGAAGGTGGGAAAAAAAATGGTGAAAAACAAATAACTGTTTTAAAGATAAGGTGTGGTGTAAGCATACAACTACACACCCTCCATAGAAGTATGGAAAATATCACCATCTAATCAGTACACAAATCAGGTTTTCTCAAACTGCCAAACACTGAAGAAATTTTTCTTCTAACAGGAGCAAGCTGTTTAAAATGTAGCAAACTTTGAACAAGAAATATGCAGAAACTGTAACAAACGTGGCTCATAACCAGAACCAAAATGTTACGTGCATCCGATGCTTTTGTTCATGCTAATATGCTGATCAATTTTGTATTAACTGTTAGGTCATTGCATATCATGAAATATCTTGACATGATATGAATCAAGTGTACTTGACAGTATTTAAACTAAGGTGCACGATTGCAGGATTCCCGCACATATTATCAAACTTTCCCTAAAAAATAATTGAAATGGGGAAATTCCTGCAAAATAGACAAAACAATTAGCCAAAAAAATGCCAAAATTGACCTTTTCTGGGTATTTCAGGTCGTTTTTGGTATTTTGGGTCTTTTTTTTGTATTTTTGGCCTTTTATCCAAAAAGAAATCCCCCCTCTCAAAAAAAAAATTTCCACAAGGGGGAATATCCCCCCGCCCCCCGAATAAAACTTTGATCTCTAGTGTGAACACTGGTGTACAGTTTTTGAGATACCATGTTTACAAGCTCGCTAAGCCCCACCCACTATGCATATTGATTAAATTCAATGTTTTTATCAAATGAACACGTACAAACTAGCTAACTAAATATGTAACAAAACGGATATGCAGTTTGATATGCGGTTGTTAAAATATGAGCAATTTAAGATTTTTACATTAAGCCGGCCTACTGACACCATCACCTAAAATACTACGGCATATATATGGCTTATCTGTGTACCAAATATGACATGAATGCAGTTTATTGTTCTTGAGATACCATGCTAACAAGCTCATTTCAGAACCAGAACCAAAAGGTTTTGTGGTTCCGATGCATTTTCATAAGCTGATTTATTTGCAAAATTTGTATAAACAGTCATGTAATTGCATATCATAAATAATTTGTTCCATATTTATTCGTAAGCTACATCCACCATGCAGATCAATACAAATATTGACAACAATAGCATTTGCACAATTAACAACACCATCAAAGCAAGTATGATACAAAAACGATTGCTCATTTATCCTATTTCAAGAATTTGTCAGCAAGCCCCGCCTACTCATTAGCATTCATGACAGCACTACCACAACATTAGAACATATATACATACCCATCTGTGTAACACATATAGCATAAATCTGATATACCATTTATGAGGTTAACATCATTTACCACTTTCATGTTAAGCCATGCTCACCTTGCATATTAATGACACCTGAAGATAACATAAGCATGTAGACAATAACCAACAAAATTATCATGCCCAATATGAAGCAAAACCGACATACAGTTGCTTATTTGTGACTTTTTCAAAATGGGATGGTGGGGAGGGGGAAATCTTGCAAAAAGTGTCAATAAAATCCCCAAAATACCAAATCTAAGACCAAATTTCCAAAAAAAAGGCCAACTTTGGCATTTTGAGCCATAGTGTGGCATTTTCGGTAGTATTCTTTAGGTCTCTTTTCCCCCACAAATTTGAAATCCTAGTGTAAATGCTGCCGCGCCCACTATGTATACTAACGAATTTCAGCGTTTTTACATCATGCACATGTACACATTAGCTAACATCATAAATATACCAAACATGAAACAAAAATGTGGTTGTTAAAAAATGAACATTTCAAGATTTTTAATTTCAGCCCTGCCTATCCATTAATATGCATGACATCGTCATCAAAAACAATAGGGCACATCTACAGACTATGGGCTATTTGTGTACCACATATAACATTAATCCAGTTTACTGTTCTTGAGATACCGTGTTTACAAGCTCTTTTCAGCAAATCATATTAAGCCTCGTCCACTATACATTTTAATGAAATTCAGCGCTTTTACATCATGAACATGTACACACCAGCTAACATTTGGTCAAATATGAAAACAAAACAGACATGTGGTTGTTAAAATATAAGATTTCAAGATTTTTACAATAAGCCCCAACTACTCATTAATATGCAAGACATCACCATTAAAAACAATAGGGGTAATGTACAGACCATGGGCTATCTGTGTACCACATATGATATGAATTTAGTGTACCATTCTTGAGATATCACGTTGACGAGCTGGGCGTCACATACACGCATACATACATACACACACATACACGCACCCATACGCACATACGTACACACGCCATCATGACCGCATAGGTTCCTGATGCTATCCCATCGGAACCAAAAACTTACAGACTGTCAAATTCATTATTTGCTTTGTGAAGCTCGGTCATCTTGCTCCTCTGCGTGGTGATGATTTTATCTTTGTCCTTGAGTTCATTTAGCACTGACGTGATCTGCTGCTTGTAATTGGTGATTTCTTTTTGCTATTAAAGTTAAAAAGTACCAAAGATATGTGAATTACTTAAAGCTAAAGCAATATATAAAAACAATTAGCATGAGCCTAACAAAAGAAAACTAATTGGTTGTGAAATTCCGCCTTCACATTTTGCCACAAACTCTGCTACATCTTCATGACAGTACATTAGAGTGATATAAGCCCATCCAACATGACATCAACTCTGAATGTTTCCAAATTGATCTCAACTTTACGCCCAATGCTTAAGGGTTAAGGGGAGAAACTTTACAAGGGTCCATACGCATGGAAAGGTCAAGAAGCTCAGGGACCAGAAACAAACTTTAGGGGTCTACCTTATATTGCCCAACTTTGTACTAAACTGCTTAAAGTCCAGCAAGAACTGTCTGATTGACACACAAATCCACGCATAACTACAATTTCACAGGGGTACCTGTCTTAGAGGCACAGGAACCTGTCAGGGTTTTTGGTGGCCCTATTGAACTTATCATGCAATTTACTTAAGTTGTAGAATCACCACATATTAACATGAATCTCAATAATAGTAGGTTCCAAATTTCAGTACATGATAAATGTACAATCGGGTTGTTTACATTATTAGAGAGACTTTCATCCATCCTGGCTCTCAGCATTTGAAAGTCTCTGCGATGAGTTTCTTTGCTCTTCGTGAACTCCTCCGTGGTCTGCCTCAGCTGCTTCTCTAACTTCTCTTGAGCTTCTCCAGATTTCTGCAAATCTAGAGTGAGAGACTTTGATTTAGCAGCTTCCGCTTTCAGCTGATTGGCCAAATTATGAAGTTCTTGAGCTGTAAAGTAGGGAAAAAATACTGTATGTTCATGATTCAAACATAAACTTCCATTAACACCACTAATTGTTGTCAAACATTACATTGTTGTTTTTATTATTGCCCATCAAGTCGTGAATGACCCCCGGTGATGCAATGACTCCGCTTTCCCCACTTCAACCTATTCATAGCATCCTGTTTTAACACTTTTTTGTTCTGCTGAGTAACATTTTTGATATTATCAAGCCATTTGATTGGTGGCCTTCCCCTCTTTCTTCTTCCATCCATTCCCCATTCAAATATATCTTTTTCCCGGCTACCATTGCTCCTGGTGATGTGGCCTTAATAACTGTTGCTGTTTGAAGATGACATTCAAAAGGAATCTTTCATTGTGTTAATGTGCGTCATTGGTCTTCTTCTTTGTCCATGGGATTCTAAGCAGTTTGTGACAAATCCACATTTCAAAAGCATCAATTCTTCCAATGTCCACTTTCCTCATTACATTACATAGGTCTAAAATGGACACACATGAATTAATCAATACAAGTTATGGCAACTAGTGGCACATCCTGAAAACGTAATATACAATAAAGCACCATATCACATCAGAATATTTATGTTAAAAGCGTTCATTGTATCGAGTAACTATACAAGTGTAAAAACGTAACCATAAACAAATGTGTGTACTATGTGAGAATTCATTGTTATTATTTGATAAAAACAACTTAAACTTTAGAATGATGGTCACATCATACAACATGCACTAACCACTTGATGCTGGGTAACCTGTTGGGTTTTGCATTTTCTCTTTTTCCAATCTTTCAATTCTAATGGCAGCTTCCTGAAGCTCTCTCTGGAGTCCTGCAATTAATTTCTTTGCTGTTCCCTCACTTGGCTTGTATCCCTGATTGCTATTGGCCATTCCTCCCGACAGTTGCATTTCTCTCTGATACAAAACAAATCATTTCAATTTTCAAGAATTAATCAGATGATTAACTCAGTACTAAAAGTCATTCCAGTCATTAAGGTCCTTAATATATTATATTGAATGATAAGAATTATTCCACCACACATACATATTAAACATCTTTTGTTTTCATATAGATTAAAAGGAACAAAAATCTACTAGAAAAAGGTAAACCACTAAATTATATTTCAAAAAATTGTAAAAAGGTGCCAAGTTGGTCAACTACAGGTAGGTATGCTTTACACAAAAGGGTTCATTTTCAAGTTGGCAAATTGATGACCTTCTTCTAAGGCTTGTTCAAAATGGAGGCAAATCAATTGTATGATTTGCAGTCAACAAATGATGTGTTCAACTCTAGAGCAGCTGTGCTTGTAGCTAAAATGTTATTTCATTTCTTTCATATCTTATCCACTCCTTGTCTTACCATCTGCTCTTCTAAATTCTTTTTCTCTTTACGCAGTTTCCGCATGTACTCAGATGTTTTCTTGTGTTTTTCTCTCATCTTTTCAGCCCAGGCTTTGCTGGTTTCATCCATGTCACGAAGCATCTGAAGCTTTGCTTGCATCAAGTTATTTGCTTCATCCAGGGTATCTGACATGAAAGACAAAGTCGGGATCTTCATTCAAATCAATAACGGGGCACTGAGTATCTATTTCATATATTTAATCACTGCCCTCTCTCACATATGCATACAATACTACCTAATATCTTGAATAGAATACTACCTAATATTGAATGTACCCTTTATAATCTAAAGTGCTACCTCCTTGATCTGCCATGTTTGAAGCTTCTACAATAACAGAAAACAATGATTTCACAGCTACCAACATCCTTCTCTGTCTCTGCATTCTTTCCAAACCAAACAATTTTTTTCTTTTTAACAGAAGTGCATCTAGTTCCAATTTCAATGATAATTTTCACATTTATGACACATATTGTTTACCAATCATCACTTTAAAAAAATACTCATTTGAACCCAAGCTTGGCAAAATGAGGAAGATTGATGTTCACAAAAGGGTACCAGGGCTACAGATGTCCTTGTATTTAGGTTTACAAGTACATAAAACATCCCCTTGACCCATCCACATACATTTCTCATGCCAATGCATTATCTCCACGACCTACATGTACTTCCTACATGATCAGGACTTGTTGAAACATTTCATCTTGTGACGTGACAGAATTCTCCCAGTTTATCAAGTTATAATCTTGGATGTGTTGAAGTTAATCAAGAGGTCTACCAACAAGCATTGCATCCTTGATCCTATTCCATCAATAATTGTTAGAGACTGCATTGATATTTTACTACAGTGTACCTGTAATTACAAATATTATAAACACGTCGATGGAGCAAGGCTTATTTCCAGAGTGCTGGAGGTGTGCTGTTGTTATACCTATTTTAAAGAAACATGGCCTACTGTTGGAATTTGGAAATTATCGACCTACAGTGTATGAGCAATTTGACTTGTCTGTTGAAAGTGGTGGAAGCTGCTGTTATGGATCAATTTCAGTGTCATTTATCCAAAATAATCTCCTGTCAGTTCACAACTCTGCATATCGAAAAAATCACAGTACCAAAACTACTTTGAAGATCCATTCTGACATTATGAACAACATGGACGCTGGCAAAGCAATACGTGACATGAGTCAAAATATCTTAATTGATGGGAATTTTTCTAAAGACTTCTTTTTAATGAATGGTGTACCCCAGGGCAGCTGTACTGGCCCTCTACTATTTGTCACATTTATTTCTCAATTGTATGTCGTCATTCAAAACCACCTTCTCACTATGAGGGTTATGCTGATGATAACCAATTCTACCTAGCATTTAATACTAATGATAACACGTCCAAAAATCAAGCTATCTCTGCTATGGAAAAATGTATTGTAGATGCCCGTCGTTGGTTTTTGATAAATAATATGAGCTTAAATGACTCAAAAACTGAATAAATCATCATTGGCTCTAAAAGCAATTATCGAAACTACCTGTGATCTATCTTCAAGTGAGGAATGCAACTATATGCAGTTGACAAGGTGGACAATTTGGGTGTCATATTTGACAAAAATCTCTCACTTGAATCACATGTTGTGAATGTCTGTAAGAAAGCTTCCTTCAGTATTCATAAGCTATGGCATATACAGAAATATTTGGATGATTCTTCCTATAAATCACTTGTGCATGCATTTGTAACCTCACATATTGACTACTATAATTCTATTCTTTGCAGCTTACCAGCTTATCTCATTAACAAATTGCAAAGAGTCCAAAATGCTGCTGCCAGACTAGTGACTGGCACTTCTAAATATGACCAATATAAAACCCGTCATACACAGATTGCACTGGCTTCCGTTAATTCTAGAATACATTTTAAGATTTTATTGTTGACTTTTAGATGCATTAATAACCTAGCCCTACAATACCTTTGTGATCTTTTAGCCAATTACACCCCAACTAGAACCTTGCATTCTTCGTCTCGCATGTTTTTAAATATACCTAGGATAAAATTTGGACCAAGTCTTTCAGTCATGCTGTCCCTTGTCTGTGAAATTCACTTCCCAATGATCTTAGATGTAATGATACTTTAAATCTAAACTTAAAACCTATTTATTCCATGAAACTTATTTTAAATTATTTTTATTTCTGTTGGGGTTATAATTTTGCTTTCTTGTTAGCTTTTAATTTTTCACTTGATAATTTTTAGGATTTTAGCTCATTTTACATTTTTTGAAACATTGTTTTATCATTTTTTCTCCTTTTTACATCTTTACTTTAGAGCCTTTTAATTTGAATTTATTATCCTTATCTTTATCATATACAGGTATTTTAGGTTATTTAGTATTTATATTTTACAGTTTCAATCCTTTCATATTACCTTTATTTTATGTACAGCGCATTTGAATATGTTTGATAGTATTTGCACTTTATAAGTAACCTAATAATAATAATAATAATAATGATACTAAAAATAATAATAATACATGATCAAACTAAATTCATATCAGTGATCAGAATGTTATAAATGACCAGCCACAAAGGAAAGAAATAAGTCATTTTTAAGGAATGTACCTGGCCTGTATTTGCATCAAGTAGTAATTGACTCATATTGACAAAATCAGCATTTCTTATGATTTCTAACAATTTTGATTGCTAAGCACTATGTTTTATCACACCAAGATAGATATTACATATATACACACTATATGAATGCATAACCCTCAGGACCTGTAAACAGAGAATGTTCAATAATTCATAGATTGGAAACATAGTACAATACAGTACAGTACCTGAGTATTCTTACATTTTCCTTTGCATTGACCACTACATCCTTGAATTCTAATCATTGCTGTCATAAAATGTGTACTGAACTCTTTTTAATGCTAAATCAAGTGGACTTCTGCTGTACATGTGTGGTACCAAACCTAGAGGCAAAAACCTACAAAACGAAAAACGTACTTCTCAAGTCATTGTTTTCAAACTGCAAATCCTTGATCGTACTCAATAGTTGCTCAATTTGGACATTAGACAGTCCCCCTGTGAATGGTTGATGGCTAGTCAGTTCTTGTCCATCTGGCGGTCGAGTTGGGATGAGACTCTGACTGTTATCAACAGATGACAGGACAGATGGTAACATTGCATCCTCCATCCTCTCTGTTTAGTCTGGTGGTAAATAAAATGGACAAGAAAACCCATCTCATATCTACAATGATAAATACTGGTCTGTTTTGATCCTTCAAGATTCCCACCTTCACATGATGATGAGGATATTGCTGATTACACAATCATTAAAAATTAGGGATTGGGTCCTTGTAAAGCTGTAGCAAACATCAAACCTGTAAGTAAGACCTTTAAACAGCTTAAGATGCAAAAACTTTTACTGTAGTATGTGGTATGTTTATAATCCAAAATATAAAGCCCAGATTGAAAAAGTTACCCCTGTGATTTATAACCATTCTCCATAGTATTTATACGTCTTGGTAAAGGAGGAGGGTAAGGTGGGGAGGGCCGAATGGGATGAGGATGTGGTGGGGTGATAACACTTTCCAGCCCTGTCTTAAAAACACATTTCATCCATGTGTATGGTTTCTTTTTCTGACAATCAATTTGGAAAGGTTCCTTTTAATTTTAGCAGCAATATTGCCATAATATCTATAGCATCAAAACTTTGGATGGTCAAGCAATTTTGTTTTATTGAAGAAAAAAACTATATGACCACAGTACAAAAGAAGCGAAGTCAATTTAGCAATTCAAAACTTTGAAAGTTTTTGGTTAAAGCTGTCCTGCAATTCTTCAACTTGACACTTGTTAGCTTTTCATCATAAAAATCCTTTGCTTTCTGTTACACAGCATTTGATTGGAACATTAATAATCCAAGATACCAAGATCCAAAGCATAAACCACACCATGCCGGGCATTACAGTCTCCTTCAGTTTCCTGCATCTTTAGGAAAGGGTGGGACGGGGTTCAATTTCACCTTAATAACTTTCTTGTGCATAAGTTCATGTGATCTAGGAATTGATTTCTCCATCATGGACATTATCTTTTGATTTTTGTTGTGATATCGACAGAATGTTTATTCTAAAGCACTTAAATGTTTGCTGGTTCAGTAGAAACTTTAAACAATTTATAAATACAATGAATTATGAATATGATCAGAGACTGAGAATGTGGAGGAATAATAAGATATCAAAAGATAGAAAAGGTTGTACATAATTTGACTGGCTTTCTTGATGATGTTGCTAAGACAATGTCAGCAGTAGAGTAGGTATATCCTTTGATGTCAAAAAGGTTCCTATGCAGTCTCATAAATGCATGGTTATAAAGCTTTATGCCCACAATGCCTCCAAAAAATCCTGTGTTAAATGCAAAATCTGAATTGTTTGGTGTACATGAATGCTAAATTGCTAAAATGATAAACTTTTCAATAAAGGATTCAAAATAAAGAAAGAATAAAGATGAATATGAAAAATCGCAAATTTTAGGTAAAATTGCTCAATTTTTGAGCTTGTATTATTTCTCAGGCTTGTGAATAATGAAAATGGGAGGATTTTTTTACACATTTAGATTGTTTGTGAAATTTCCTTATCATTGATACCAGTCTATATAATTTAATTTCACATGGCAAAACATGCAAAAACAATGAGAAAAAATAAAAACTACCCGTAACTGCTCACGAAAAATGAAGCCACACTCGTATTCGAACCCGGATCGCTCACGTGAAATTCTCACACACTTACTCCTACACTACACCGCCTATAAGTATAGTGTGGATTTGTTTTCATACTTGTATTTCGGTGTGGAAAAATAGGGGGTAATTGTTCTTTTTTAATTTCAATTAAAAATATGTGAAATTACAATTCTAAGGATGTATTTTGCATAGGGCAGTTGTATTGCAAACAGGAACTACAATTTTTGTAAAAAATTGGTCTCAAAAAGGCTACAAATTAAGGAATTTTACACAAATTTTGCCTAAAAAAAGATATTGATGATAGGGGCAGTCAAAATTCAACCAGAATTGGATGCATTGACTGTTTTCATATTTTTTTTATTGATAATTCTTGTTATCTATATTGAACAGGAAGTTGAACAATACCCACTGTATTTAAGGGAGTTTTCATTCAGAGGAAACAGTATTTAATGACTGATTTTAAGGAGTCTTATGACTAATAGAGTTCAAAAAGAAACTTTTTTAAAGAAGAATTGTATTAACTGTAATTGCCTGAAAATATTCTAATTATATCAATTTTTTAGTTCAATTACAATTACAGCTGCCCAGAAATTGTCAATTACAATTACAGATGCCCAGAAATTGTCAATTACAATTACAGCCAGCATAATTGTAATTAATTACAATTTACACAATTACAAATGACCCCAACTCTGGCGTGCAGACAAGAGGTCCTACCTTAGTATTGCTGAACAAGCAGAAACAGCAGCAGGAAAGGATGACCTGAAAGCATTATACACAACAACCAGACAGCTAAGTATGCAGTCTCATAAATGCATGGTTATAAAGCTTTATGCCCACAATGCCTCCAAAAAATCCTGTGTTAAATGCAAAATCTGAATTGTTTGGTTTACATGAATGCTAAATTGCTAAAACGATAAACTTTTCAATAAAGGATTCAAAATAAAGAAAGTATAAAGATGAATATGAAAAATCACAAAATTTAGGTAAAATTGCTCAATTTTTGAGCTTGTATTATTTCTCAGGCTTGTGAATAATGAAAATGGGAGGATTTTTTACACATTTAGATTGTTTGTGAAATTTCCTTATCATTGATACCAGTCTATATAATTTATTTTCACAAAGCAAAACATGCAAAAACAATGAGAAAAAATAAAAATTACCCGTAATTGCTCACGAAAAATGAAGCCACACAAGCGGTTCAGTATTCGAACCCGGATCGCTCACGTGAAATTCTCACACACTTACTCCTACACTACACTGCCTATAAGTAGAGTGTGGATTTGTTTTCATACTTATATTTCGGTGTGGACAAATAGGAGGTAATTGTTCTTTTTAATTTCAATTGAAAATATGTGAAATTACCATTCTAAGGATGTATTTTGCATAGGGCAGTTGTATTGCAAACAGGAACTACAATGTTTGTAAAAAATTGGTCTCAAAAGGCTACAAATTAAGGAATTTTATACAAATTTTGCCTAAAAAAGATATTGATGATAGGGGCAGTCAAAATTCAACCAGAATTGGATGCATTGACTGTTTTCATATTTTTTTATTGATAATTCTTGTTATCTATATTGAACAGGAAGTTGAACAATACCCACTGTATTTAAGGGAGTTTTCATTCAGAGGAAACAGTATTTAATGACTGATTTTAAGGAGTCTTATGACTAATAGAGTTCAAAAAGAAATTTTTTTTAAAGAAGAATTGTATTAACTGTAATTGCCTGAAAATATTTTAATTATATCAATTTTTTAGTTCAATTACAATTACAGCTGCACAGAAATTGTCAATTACAATTACAGATGCCCAGAAATTGTCAATTACAATTACAGCCAGCATAATTGTAATTAATTACAATATACACAATTACAAATGACCCCAACTCTGGCATGCAGACAAGAGGTCCTACCTTAGTATTGCTGAACAAGCAGAAACAGCAGCAGGAAAGGATGACCTGAAAGCATTATACACAACAACCAGACAGCTAAGTGGAAGACGGTGCAATGCAAACAGACCAATAAGGGACAAGCATGGTAAACTACTCACCTCTGTAGAGACCCAACTGACCAAATGGAAAGAACACTTTTATGAAGAGAACTCCACCTGAAGAGAACCTCACCTGAAGAGAACTCCACCTGAAGAGAACCCCACCTGATAACCCACCAGACTTGGAACCATGGGATATGCTTGACATAAATACTGGAGAGATCACAGAGCAGGAGATCTTGAAGGCTCTCAAGAGTTTAAAGAATAACATGGCAGCAGGGGTAGACAACATTCCACCAGAAGCTCTTAAGCAGGGAGGAACTGAGGTTGTGAAGCAGCTTCATGAGCTGGTAAATGGCATATGGGCCACTGGGGAGGTGCCAAATGACTGGAGGAAAGGCATATTAGTAAAGCTTCCAAAGAGTGGAGATCTTTCAGTGTGATAGGTGGAGAGGAACAACCCTGTTGTCTATTCCAAGCAAGATCCTTTCAGAATGGATGAAAGATGGCATTCGCTCTAAACAGGCAGGTTTCAGGAAGGATCGGTCTTGTATTGATCAGATTGCTACGCTGCGAATCATTGTGGAGCAGACAATAGAATGGCAGACACCACTTTTGTCGATTTCGAGAAAGCATTCAACAGTATAGACAGAAATACAATTTAGAACATTCTTCAGCATTACGTCCCAACCCCAGTTATCAACATCATTAAAGACCTGTACAATGGCCTCACTTGCTAAGTTATCCACAACTGGAAACTATCAGAAGATTCAAGATTACAACTTGTTTTAGACAGGAATGTCTGTTGTCACCACTCCTTTTCCTTGTCATCTTGAATGGATTATACTAACAGCCTAGTGGACACTTTTGCAGATGATCTAGCTCTGCTATCACATCACCTTCAACACATGCAACAGAAAGTGGATGTCTTAAAAGACACAGCACTTCAGGTAGGGCTACAGGTAAGTCAGGAGAAAACCAAGGTTATCCGCATTAAGAACAGACTTGAGGAAGCCCTGGCAATTGATGGTAGAACTGTGGAGGATGTATCACAGTTTGTTTACCGTGGCAGTAAAATCAACAACAAAAGCTTTCGCTATCCTGCGCCTTGTTTGGAAATCAACTGCCACATCCAAAAGAACCAAGCTCTGGATATTCAACTCCATTGTAAAGACAGTTTTGTTATATGGTTCCGAGACTTGGAAATTAACCAAACATAACACCCCAAAGATTCAAGTATTTATCAACAAATGCTTTTTGACAAATTCCCGGCTCCAATGGTTTGACAAAGTTCCAAATAACACCCTGCGGACATCTACAAACCAATACAGATCCAGATCCAGAAAAGGAATTGGTGTTGGGTTGGACATACTATCAGGAAAGACCCCTCCTGCATAACAAGACAGGCCTTGAATGGAATCCTCATGGGAAAAAGAAAACATGGACATCCAAGACAAACCTGGCGACATAGCTTACTCAGAGAACTGAACCACTGAAGCTTACTTGGGAGATTGCAAAGTACCCAAAGTGTGATCGCCTTGCTATGCATTTCTATGTGTAAAGAGTAAATAACTGCACCACTTTTTTGGAGCTGATACCATTTACTTCTATGCGAAAATGTATGCACCTTTTTTAAAATTTCAAAACCTAATGATCACAAGATAGCAAATCAATTAGTTTGAGAAAACAACAACCTTATTCATTAGTTTACAAAGCCAAATTCCTAGGAAATGAGCCTTGTTCCACACTTTCTTTTGGTCGTTTATAACTTCATTAATAGAACGGCAGTTAGGTATCAGTGCATATTTTGAACATGCTCAAGCAAAATCTGTACGCTCTTGTCACGTGGGCGTATACTCTTAAATGCGCGAGCGTTTAGTCACTAACAAATGCCCACTTGCGTTTTGATGTGTTATTGGGTTTAAAAGTAATTGAATGACGCGCTGAATTTATGGCTCATTTTCTTGCTCATTTTCTGTTTTTTTTATAAATTTACGGAAGAGTTTTGATATCTTATTCAATGTGGAAGACCAGTAGACAAGTTTGCTTACTGCTTTATCAATTTTTTAGATTAAATGAATTGTGCGACCAGATCTGGTTGCAAAATTTTGTGGACATGTTTTTCAAGGCCATTGACTTTTTCTTGATTGTGTGACACGTTTTTCAATGTGCATGCTTTCATGCCCTAATCCGGAGTACGTGATTTGGGCATGAAGATTCGTGCTACCCCAGCCTGTGACAGTCTTAAGTTTGGTTGTAAACAAATTTTACTACTTAATCATAATGTGGGGATGGAAATCTGCTTCATAATATGTTTGGTTTAGTTTGGTTTGTTAATGTTTAACGGCACCACGACAGTCAGAATCAAATGTGCCAAGAGGGTGTTAATAAATTATGGTGTAAGATTTAGGATAGTGAGGAAAGGAAGGTTTGTAAGGAAGAAAAGGGGGAAAACAGAAAGAGAAAAAAAAAAGGTGGTAAGGTTAAGTGTAGAAAGAGGGAAGTTAAATGTGGTGAAAGAGGTTGTTGTTGCGTATGAAATTGATGATGTTTGAGGAAGAATTGTTTAGAAAAGGTCCGAGATTGAGGATAGTGAGGAGAGAAGAGATCTGGTATAAGGGACAGGCTATGAAGATATGCTTGATGGAGAGATCAGTGTTACAAGAGGGGCAGAGAGGGGTAGAGGGGCCGGATAAGAGATGGGAGTGAGTGAGAGAGTGGCCGAGATGGATGTGGGTGACAACGATGTCTTCTCTGCTGTTGCGACTGTGCAGAGGGGTGTTGGTCCCAACTTTGGGTTTGATGATGTGGAGTTTGTTACTGGTTTCGTGATTCCAGGAGTTTTGCCAGGTTTTTTCGATGTAGTTGAAGAATATGTGTTTCCACTAAGCAATTTGGATCCTCTTCTTGGTTTACCAACGTTTATAACATCCCAACAGACCTCCATTGGAGTATTTACATCAAGACGCCCAGTGCCGTTTCATCAACCAGTCGTAGAGCACTGGTTAGAGACCCACCAGGAATCAAACCTGGGATGATAGATTGGAAAGCTGAAGCTTTACTGACTGTCACAGGGGTCTTCTCTTTTCTTAATCTTCATAGTAATTTTAGTTATTGTCACAACATAAGTACACGTATGATATCACTCGGACATTTGTGTTGTGTTCTTAGGTTGTTGCAGATACCGTGTTTCCAATTAGAGTCACACTTAAACAAAATGTATTTTCCAAAATGTAATTATTTCACTTTCTTTGCAGTATAGTGGGCTTTTACCTCTTTATTTGATTATCTTAAAAAAATGTTAGTTGACTTTTCACAGAAGAATTTTTCCAGAGAAAATACCATGGATAGTTTGTTCACGCCATGTTCAAAACGTTTTGTCGAGTGTCACGCCTGTGCATTTGTACCCAGGGCTTCTTCATTTTACTAACGGGTGGACAAGTTTTGGATGTGCAGTATCTATGTGTCGTTTTTAAAATCAGCAAATAATTATTCAACATTTTTCTGTTTTAGAGCTATTTTAATGAAAGTGAATGATAAGCAGGGTTCTAGCTAGAAAAGTTTGAGTGCTGGGCTCCAGTAATAATCCAAGGTGACCTCCTAGCCCCCTCCCATGAAGAAGTGTTTAAATTTAGTGCACTTCTATTGACAAATTGTCAATGAAAAAGTTTTTTTTTTTTAATCGGAAATGGTAGAAGGATTTACAAAATATTTGTTATGTACAATGGATATTCAAAATACAATGAGTATTTAACTGTCAAAGTGCCCTCCCCCCCTCCCCCCAAAAAAGTTCAAACATATGCCGGAAACTCTTATCTCAATTCCCATTGTTATTCATCTTGCCCAAACTTTTTACCGCTTTTATTTCCGTCCCAGTATCGTTCGACGAAAGCCAAGCAGCACATGTTCCTATGAACTATGCAACAACTCTTATCAATATAAAATCCCCCACAAATCAAAAAAATATCGATCAGTCCGTTATATTGTTAAGTGCATATGGGGTTTGTAACAAATGTGATTGGTTACTAATTTGGACCGGTCTTTAAGCACGCCTTGGACTTTGGGGGTGTAATTTTTACTTTGTTAAAGTTTGTTTGTATGGCAAGTGACGGACTTGGCAAACTGCCAGCAGTGATTCACAAGGATTAAAACATGAACCTGAACTGTGTGCATGTACGTACGTTTAGGCAAAGAGCTTGGTGTATGGGTGATTTTATGATAATACAGTATGTACATTCAATTGCGTTAAATTCCTATAGTTCAGTTGTTTTGATCAGAATTTAATGTGTGTAATGTATGTTATGTTATGTGTGTAAATCAGCAGATGACAAAAATAGAGCGAGGTTAAAAGGAGATCTGTTTAAACACTTAACTATTTAACCAAATTGAGCTTTTGAGTGCTGGGCGGAAGAGTGAATCTTAGAGCTGAGTGGTGGTCGGAAATTGCGAGTCCTGGGCGGGCCCGCCCAGCGCCGCTTACCATAGCTAAGACCCTGATGATAAGTGGTTGCATTTCTTTTCATAATTAAAACCATTCTAATTGTACTGTATGTCCATGATCTAACTCAAACTTAAAATGAACCCCACCATAGAAATTACAAAAGACATTATTATCAGGTGGTAACACATGACTATCATTTTTCCATTGAACTTTGACATGTTCAGTACCGACATAACGGTTAAGAGTGCGAAGACCTAACAGAGAAAGTTTGTTGAGAATCATCATTTTGATGTTAAAGGAATATTCCCATGTTTTTTGTAACCTTTCATAAGAAAAGAGAAAAATTTAGAAACAATTTAGTACAAAATTCATGTTGATATGTAATTCCTACCAGGATATATTCAAATTCTTATGTTCACCAAAAATGCCAATAAACTAATAGGAAAAGGCTCAGCATGACATCACAGCAACACCTTCTCCCACAAAATTTATTTCACTAAAACCTATCATCCATTTTTAGTAGTAAAACCTGCTAGAAAAATAAATTGATTAAAGTTAATGTAGGTATTTATACACATTGCCAAATATACCCTACTTTATTAACTTTTGGAAAATTGTTTCTAATCATGTACAAACAACCAATTAATGTTCAAAAAGATACATAAACATTTGCAATGGAATTGTCTCTATAACATCATCAAACACAAATCATCATACTGTACAAAAACTTTAAAATGTAATTAAGAAATCTTTAAAAATCCATGTCTCGTAAACGGAATATGATATCGCCCTGATTTTTGTGCTAAATTGGCTCTAGAAGTATGCTCTTTCATATAAAATTGTACAAAAAACCAGAGAATATTCCTGTAAAGGAATATATTTTCATACTTTTTAGATGATGAAAACATAGAAACGGAGTTAGAGAATTGTTTGAGTGCAAATTTAAACACACAAAAGACAGGTCATTTCAAAGAGAGCTTCTGTCCGAAAAACTTGTAACTCAGAATGAAATCTACATGCAATCTGCATAGGATTTGAATAAACTCTAACAGGTCGTACATCAGAAACGGCAGCAATCACTGAATGTCAGCTAACAAAAAAAACCAAACAATCAGTGGCGAAGTAAAAGGCCTAGAACGGGGGTAAATGACGAGTAATTTACTGATCTCCTAGGGTGGTCATATTACTTAACGAGGGCCTGTAACAGCCTTAATTGTGTGACCCACCACTACACCCCCGGACAAGTAAGTTATTACTTTACATAAATGTGCAGTTGTGTTAGGCTATCAAACTTAGACCCATGGTCGATGGTGTGAAATTCATTCTAAACTTGCTAACTTACCATATGTACTTTTCTTGCTTTAATTCATACAGTACATAGTTCTTTGAAGTTGTTTTAAGTGCCTAAAAAGACAAAATTAGAAGACTTTTATGCATGTTTTGGCGAAAAAGTTTTTCTTAGTTGGACCTTCGGAGTTTCTGTAACTCATATTGTTTATGTTGACATCATATTATGCACTTGTCAATTGTGTGACTCACCCCTACACCCCCGCACAAGGTGAGTCATTGCACCAAAGTGGGTGGAAAAAACATGTACATTGACGCACCACTTAGTCACTTATGACTGACATTTTCTGTAAAATGACTAAGGCTACCCCAAATCAATCACCTCTGTACAAAGTCAATGGGTTTTGAAGTACATTAAATTTACCCACTCGAGAGGGGTTAGTCATACAACTGACAAGTGCATCACTTCAATGTTTGCCGTACAGCTAATTGGCTAACAACTTATACACATTTAAATAGATTCCAAGTAACAAGTAAACAATTTTTATCAAACCTTGACCTCCTGAACAATTTAGTTCTGCTCTAAAAGTAATGGCTAAAAAGCGGTTCCCATCGCGAACAGAAGACCCACAGAAAATAGATAAATTATACCATTTCCAAGTAAATTTTAAACGGGAATTTTGTGGATAAACAATAAAATTTGTTGTGAACCTAGGGATATAACAATTTTTTATAATTTAGTGACAAATATTCTCATGGGAGCTGTATACGGTTGTGTAAATTTCCAGCAAAAAAATTGGTATGATGGAATGCGTAGATAACCTTCGTGAGGCCACATATCAGTAGACAACACACCAATCACACAACGTCAGCATACAAAAACAGGTGAAAGTGAAAGAAATTATGGCCAAACGATGGTAAATGGTTAGATAACTAGTAATGCCTCTGATGAACAAATCTTTGCTTTCCTGTAATGTTGATATTTACCCATGATGGTTTCAAATTGCTCATCGTCATTATGTAATATTAAACTGTAACATTAAGCTAGCGTTGTTGCAACCAACAACAGCCTAAGTAACAATAAATTGAATGAGTTGATGCATTTACATGTAGCTATAATCAGAAGTGACTGGAGGGCAATGATCGCCAATGTCTGTTCCAGACTCGGCACCTACTGTAGACTCTAAAGAGAGAGAGAGAGAGAGAGGCATAACGTTAAGCCTAAAAAGTCTGTATTTTGATAATATAGCCATCACACTTTAGAGGTCTACGTACATAAAACAGCAAAGGTCATCCTGTTGAAGAAATGCCAACACTGAGAACGAAACTTAAAAAGTACACACCGTCCTGCCCACAGGTGTTCCTAACGTTATGGCAACCTATATGCTTACTATATATATATATATATATATGAATATAAAGAAAGATAGGACTCTTTTTAACACGACTATCAAACCGTATAAAAAAAAATCCTTTTTTTTGACCACTCGCGAATCTTAATTAAACTTTTTTACTCTACTCACATTCGCTGGAGACTCCCTTCTTCGTGTATAAGCCACGGTATTTGTTAGTTTTTTCCCGATTAGATGTAAAAACGATGAATTTTCTACCAAATTACCGTCAAGACAGTCTATCCGCCCAACAATTTGCTGCAAACTAAAGAAACATTGCGTTGACGTCATAAAGAAGCAGCACTGCAATTACGTCATCGCAACGTTTCTTAAAGTTTGCAGCAAATTGTTGGGCGGATAGATTATCTTGACGGTCATTTGGTAGAAAATTCATCGTTTGTACATCTAATCGGAGAAAAACTAACAAATACCGTAGCTTATACACGAAGAAGGGAGTCTCCAGCAGATGTGAGTAGAGTAAAAAAGTTTAATTAAGATTCCCGAGTGGTCAAAAAAAAAGGATTTTTTTTCTTCGGTTCGATAGTCGCGTTAGAAAGAGTCCTACCTTTCTTTATATATATATATATAGTAAGCATATAGGTTGCCATAACGTTAGGAACACCTGTGGTTCTGCCTGTGTCTTTAATACGGTAGGCTAAGTTAACGTTAGTGTTGTTGTAAAGTTAAAGTTAGGCCTAACGTTAGCTCAATGATTCTGGCTAAAGCTATATAACGCTGTTTCCTTTTTGCACTGATCGTGAGCATTTGAGTTTTAGAAAGAGAGCCTTTAGTTTTTCAGTTGAAATAAATCGCTTTACCTAAGCTACAGGCCTAATATGTTTAATACCTTCTTTACCTTGAGCTTGATTTTGTAGCTGTCTGACTGTCGATCAACGTTGTAGGTATTTCACCATACAAAGCCTGACGTACACTGCAAATAAATTGCAAAAGGGGAATCCCCGGCGATTAAGAATTTAGTTGACCTTTATGTAATCCAACTTCCTGCATTTATCCAGTTCAGGCACGTAATCATGCAAAGAGAACGTGAACGTAACAGGACAAAAAAATAATATATATATATATATATATATATATATATATATATATATATATATATATATATATATATATATATATATATATATATATATATATATATATATATATATATATATATATATATATATATATATATATATATATATATATATATATATATATATATATATATATATATATATATATATATATATATATATATATATATATATATATATATATATATATATATATATATATATATATATATATATATATATATATATATATATATATATATATATATATATATATATATATATATATATATATATATATATATATATATATATATATATATATATATATATATATATATATATATATATATATATATATATATATATATATATATATATATATATATATATATATATATATATATATATATATATATATATATATATATATATATATATATATATATATATATATATATATATATATATATATATATATATATATATATATATATATATATATGTATATATATATATGTATATATATATATATATATATACATATATATATGTATATATATGTTTATATATATGTATATATATATATATATATATATTTATATATATATATATATATATATATATATATAAATATATATATATTTATATATATATATATATATTTATATATATATATATATATATACATATATATATATATATATATATATATATATATATATATATATATATATATATATATATATATATATATATATATATATATATATATATATATATATATATATATATATATATATATATATATATATATATATATATATATATATATATATATATATATATATATATATATATATATATATATATATATATATATATATATATAGTCATGTCAAATAATTCATTCAGTCATTATTTTATTGACCTGCCTATTTAAAAGATTTATGTTACATTTCTCTGCAAGAATAATTGTCAACAGAAATGTCCTTAAAAAACTCTTTGCAAAACCAAAATTATTACCCTCCACATTATATATTAAACCACAGGTTTTGGGAAGGAGAACTGTGTCTCTTGTTAATGACTTTCTGTGGTCGGTACAGTTTGTATCTGGGTATTTTCACAAAAGATAGAGAGGAATTTCAGAAAGAGGTTGTCTGATTTAAGTGAAATGATTATCCAAATTCACTCCAATCAGTGCTATTCTTTTCATTTTACTATTTCTTTATTTTGTAACTTTTCTTTCCTTTAATTAAAGTGTTTCTTTTATGTTTGTAAATAAAGGTTTTTTTTTAATCTACATGGATGCATACTTATTGCATAATAAATAGGTCCATGGTGAAATGGGTTAGTTCCATGTCAATGCCTCTGCATAATTTGTGATTTATCTACCCCTAATGGTCTCATTCACAAGTGTGCTTGAAAATGGTCATTCACAAGTGTGCTTAAAAATAAATAACAATTCATCTTGATTTTTGTGGTAAAGGGCTAATGGATTGAATGATAGATGAAGCTTTTAACTGGACCCTGTCTGTCTGGTGAACAAGTTGAAACATGAGGGAAGGGTCAAATATGGGACAAAATAGTCCAAGTAACTTTAAATATTCATTAGTACTCCTAGGTGGGTTATACCAAATATGGAAGAAATATGTGATGTACTGGGATGGGTGCATATATTAACTATGGTGGGACTCATCCATAAAGGTTTGGGTGTGATTGACCAACAGAAATTGAGGAAAGTTCTATGTTTTGGAGTAGTAATACCTAATTATTATGCGGGGAGTGGAATGAACATATTTTGGGATGGAATGGTGATGTGCTTAAAGTTTTATTGTAACAACCAAGAGATTGATTTTTGGGCTGGTAGCAACAGGATGGAAAGTTAACTTGAAGAGAGTTTTAATTCTACTGATCTAATTTTACAGTTTGAGTTTTCTTTAAATAAAATGAGTTTACCTCCATTAGTTGGATAAACTGATTTCAAGGAGTGACTCTACAAGAGAATCTTTTAAGGAAAGAAGAAATTGCAGCAGTCCAGTCCTTTAACTTAATACTTAAATTCATCTTGCGGAGCCCAATGCCGTAACAACTTTGTTTTGTTGCCGTTGCCATATTTAACAAGGATAATGTTCTGTGGATATTCGAAACGCGTTAATGATTCACAACCAACCTAAGTGCATTTCAGTGAAATAATTACAGTGAAATCTAATAAATATAAGCAAGGAGCGCTCTTCGTTGTTCTTTGGACATGTATATCCATCATTCTTCGGAACGACTATAAGTGAACTCATCATTTATTGAACTCTTTTATTGTAAACACCCCATCATCTGGACCAAAGAGGAAGAGGAAGCGACTATAAGTGAACTCTTTTATTGTAAACACCCCATCATCTGGACCAAAGAGAAGAGGAAGCGCCACCCCACGATGTCGCTGAGGTACCTTTAGGAAATTTTAGAGTATTTAAGGGTCCATTAGTTTTTTTTATTAATGTAAAGTAAGATTTATAAAGAGCTTGCTGTATGTATGTATTAATATAATTAGTGACCCCCACATATTCTTGTAGATTTGATTTCTTCCAGTTTGAGCGTCAATTTGTCTTTATGCCATTAGATCCTCATTATAAAAAATTCCACGATTTACCTGGTAAGGGGTAGTCAATCCTTGTCCTCAACTCTGTAACGAGCCGTTCCCTTAATACCACGGAGGTCAAGGGCCGGTACAACCGTTACAGTTGCAAAACTTAACTTTCACTTTCATTTGGTCAATTGTCACGTAGATTAGCAGAATGTTTCTTAGATGTAAATTTTAATCAAAATTTTATATACAAGGAATCTCTTATTTTTGTCCTGTATGAATGCTTTATATTATGGTGCCGTCATCCAGTGTTCTTGTGAGTCAAAATACTTATAAGGTAGACTATTTGTATATCGATTCGTTCGATTGCTTCCAACAGTCCAATACTACCTCAACATTGTTGCATTTCGGACCAACTGCGTGTTGCCAGAACAGAAATACGAGCTGACTTATAATCAATATTTCTAAAGCATATGGTATATCTGCTTCGGGAGCCATGTTTTATTTGACTAATGTACCACTACATTCTTCCTTTATTTCAAGTTTTGTGAAAAATGTATTTTACTCACTTGTTAATTAAATCTTTTGATTACGTAATACTGTTGTAATGGCTTGTAAGATTTCATCTTTGTAATCAAAGTTTTAGCTCCAGCATCATCTTAAGATTTTAGATATATATATCGTTATCTATTATTTATATCAATATTGACGACTTATAGTATATATATATATATATATATATATATATATATATATATATATATATATATATATATATATATATATATATATATATATATATATATATATATATATATATATATATATATATATATATATATATATATATATATATATATATATATATATATATATATATATATATATATATATATATATATATATATATATATATATATATATATATATATATATATATATATATATATATATATATATATATATATATATATATATATATATATATATATATATATATATATATATATATATATATATATATATATATATATATATATATATATATATATATATATATATATATATATATATATATATATATATATATATACATATATATATATATATATATATATATATATATATATATATATATATATATATACATATATATATATATATATATATATATATATATATATATATATATATATATATATATATATATATATATATATATATATATATATATATATATATATATATATATATATATATATATATATATATATATATATATATATATATATATATATATATATATATATATATATATATATATATATATATATATATATATATATATATATATATATATATATATATATATATATATATATATATATATATATATATACATACATATATATATATATAGAGAGAGAGAAGGAGAGAGAGAGATAGAGAGAGATAGAGAGAGAGAGAGAGAGAGAGAGAGGAGAGAGAGAGAGAGAGGGGAGAGAGAGAGAGAGGGAGAGAGAGAGAGAGAGAGAGAGAGAGAGAGAGAGAGAGAGAGAGAGAGAGAGAGAGAGGAGAGAGAGAGAGAGAGAGAGAGAGGATTAACATGGTCACATGCGAGTTCCACTCTTGTGCTCCCCCAAATCCCGCCTAATATGCGTTGGAGTAGTAGCCTTCTTATGAAAATCTTCTTCAATTTCCAAAAATCTTCTTCAATTTTCAGGATTTTTTTTTTCACTTTCGGGATTTTTTTTGCAATTTTCGGGAAATGTAGCAAAATTTTACAACAACTTATATTAATTTTAGGCCCCTTACCCCTCCGATAGGTTTGAATTAGTACAGAAATCAGATCTGCCCCTGCATCCTGCAGTCAAACTTTCTTCCTACAACATGGGGTAAAGGAACGCAATGCCTTCGGGCCCTGGGTCAAAAGGGGGACAGGGTCATAGGGAATGTACACATTATGTGGTGACCCGGGTTTTCAGCTTTCCCCTCTAGGCCCCCGTATTTTCAGTTTCCCCCGGGCCCCGCCATTCTTCTAGACGGCACTGCGTATTTTCTAATAGATCCATGATTATGACATAAAATACACATTTTGAAAAAGGACAAAACTGATTTGTTTGAGCAAAAAAAAGTTAAGTACAGTTATGGAACGAAACTGATTTAATTCCTAATCAGAAACGAGTGCAGAAAGTTCAGAAATACTTAGAGCCTCAGTGGCTTTACTTACCGAACCAAGCACCGCATTCTTCCTTTATATATTTCTATGGTGAATACGTTTACACTTAACAGTTTATTTATTCACTCTTTACCACCTCATTTGAGGTATACAGTCTATAACAAAGCATACATATGCATGAATGAACAAATAGGAGATAGGAATTATCAATTTAACAGTGTAAGTGATGGCGCCTAAAAAAAAAAAGTGGACTGATCTATCAAATGATAATAAAATAATACTTAGTAAATAAAAAAAAAAAAAAAAAGAAACAAGGGAAAAAAAGAGACACCATATGTACAGAAGTGAGAGAAAATAGTGACCATGAAAATTAATGCTTATCCATAATAATTTTTGCCTAATTTTGTAGAGGGTTGAAAAGAGTATTCTCGCTTTGTGACTGGGAAAGGTTAATTATTTTTGCAACACTGGGTTTCAAGTTCTTCCGATAATATTGATCAATTAAGTTTCTGCAACTATCAACAAATGAGGGGCACTTCAGCAAAGATGAAATTCATCCCCAAGTTATCATTTGGACCAAATTTACCTGTTCTGTTAGCCAAGTAAATATTCTCAAAGCGTCTAGTAACACTCTGGATTCCTAGTATTAGCACAGCGAAAATTACACAGAGATCTGCTAAACGTCTCGGGAAGGAGTAATTAACTAATCCTCTTATCCAGGATTAATTTTGAATGTTTCATAAGTTTGACAGCTAGAGTAACTACTTACTTCTGAAAGCCAGATCTGCGCATTAACATCATCGAGCCTTTGGCTGAGAGTATTTTCTAAGCCAAGAAAAATTGACATTTTGTTTAGGTTGAGATAACCAATCACTTGTTAAGTTCGAATTATTTCAAATGTATGACATGCCTGAATTATCAAAAATACTCTATAACTTCTAAAATCCAAGGTGATTTGTAGGAGCCCTTGTCATGTAGAGTGCTCAATAATCTATATGTCTTCGCTATTAATAAGTCTGCACCAAAAAGAGACCTTTCTGATTTGAACAATTTTCTTAAGCTTATAGGTTTACCAAGCTCACCATAAACAATACAGTTTGTAATGTTCTTCCCCAGCTTCAGTATTTGCTTAAAAATGTATAATATGAGTAATATCTTCAAAGCCCCATACTTCACTGCCGTATACCAAAATCGGTACAAGTGTCTGATCATATACAATTGTAGTTGAAGATCAATTAGGAGATTCAAGTTAACATTTTGCAAGAAGACTGTACATTTCTTGCTTGGTTAACCTGCTTGGCTTTTGCTTGATTAAACTTGTTGTTATAATTTTAAGTTATACCCAAATAAGGAAAGTCATCTACGACTTCCAAAATTATATCACCAAATGTGAAAGCAGCTTTTTTTTTTCTCTCTCAATCTTGCCCTATGAAAATATCATGACTTTGGTTTTGTTGGTGTTTAACATGACAAGATGACAAAACATAACAAGATGACAGGCTAAGAAGGGTACGTCACCCCATAATAAAAGCCCAAACCAACACCACCACCACCACACACAAAAAGTTAGTAAAGAACTTATTAATGTTGACCTTGAAATTGTGAATAGAATTGGACGGAGCAACTACCCACTCAGGAAAACCATACCACCCATCAACAACTCTTTGCGAAAAGTTAAAACGCCGAATATCTATCCGTGAGAACTCTTTGGTCAACTATAAACTGCACGTGTCATATGAGGATTAGCTGAACATGCAAAAAAATACAGGAAGTCATAGCATCACTACCAGAAAGGAATTTAAAAACCTGAACCATATTGCCACGTACCCTTTTTTATCAATACAAGGGTGGTCAAACCAAGAATTCGCAATCTAGATTTATACAAGAGATGCCTTCGGAAATAAGTCTTAGTGGCTTTTAGCTGAACCTGCTCCAAAATGAACATTTCTTTTCATAAAAGGGACTCCAAGCCTTAATAGCATACTCAAAGTGATGTATGCCTAAGGCTGCTTATACAAATTAAGAACAACCTCTCTACCAAGAAAACAAAAAGTTCTGCTAATCAAACCAAGCATCCCATATTTGCCCTTGCAGCTGCTAAAGCACACTGTTTAGAAGGCTTCAGATTGCGACACCGTCCATTTCTTGATCAACACAACCAAGATTTGAACCATTCATGCAGTAATCAAAAGCCAGATTGGTCTGACCAAAATGAATAACTTTGCATTTATCAACATGATTGAATGACATCTGACACGTTTGGGACCAAGAAACCTAACTTATCAAAATCACTGGTTTGCAACAGTAGGGGAAACCCCAGCTTAGTGTCATCAGCAAATTTATAAATCATGGAGCCAAGGGAAACATCAATATCATTAATGAAAATTAAGAAAAGAAGCGGACCCAACACAGAACCCTGAGGAACAACACTTGTGGTTCATCGCAGAGTGCATTCTGATGAAAATACCAGACACAATCAATAAAGAATAAATTCGAAGATGACGTATAAGACTCGTAAAACACTAAATATACTATGCATAGGTTTAAACTGTACTGATTATTTGTTCATTGTTGGCTTTATTTTTTATTTCATTTAATCTCTATGCGTACCAGGCTATTTTCCTTAGGTTTTCCATATTGTCCGAATCAAAGAGATTTGTTTTGCTCAAATCCATTCTAATAATGTTCTTAAAGTAAAAACAATTATTCTTGTAACTTTCTTTCATAAAGAGACTTCACTATTAACAACAATCCTGTGTGACCTGTCAATTAACCAAGAATGGCACATTTTCCCTTCACACCAAGCGCTCTAAGTTGTTTTCAACATGAGCCCAGCTAACCCAACCTTCTCAAATGCTTTTTGGAAATCTAAATAGATTACATCCACATTATGACCAGAATCAGCTAGTTTAGTAACATCTTCAAGAAACTCTAATAAATAGAAACACAAGACCTCTTAGGTAAGAACCCATGCTAGGACAAATTCAACAAAACATCGACCAGTATGATCTAGTACAACGCCCTTAACAATGGACTCCATGACCTTACACGCTTGTTTACATTCAAGTGCCAAGTTTGGCAATAATAAGCCAGTTCATGATTACAAACGCGCATGCCCGGAACTGATTATGAGGTCAGGTCAAGTGATAATGATAATCAGCGCGGTACGGTCTGATCATATGTAAATCAAAGCTTTCTCTGTGTTAATTCTGCCACACGATGGCTTTGTGGGGACATATAAATGAATGCCATGTAGGACATAGAGATGGATGCCATGCGGTAGATAGGGATGGATGCCATGTGGAACATAGGAATGTGGGACGGACGAAGGGATTCCATGTGGGCATATGGAGGAATGACATGTGGCACATGAATAGAGATGCCATATGGGACATAGAGATGGATGTCATGTGGGACATAGCGATGGATGCCATGTGGGCACAGGGAAGGATGCCGTGTGGTAAATAGGGTGGTATGACATATGGGACATATAAGTGCATGGGAGGCCATTCGGTACATCTTTAGGAGGAGATGCCATGTGACATAGAAATAGATGTCATTTGGAACATATGAGGGTGGGACAGAGGGAGTGGCACGTGGGTAGGGAGGCCACGTGGGACAGAGATGGATGTCATGTGGGATATAGGGATGGATACCATGTGGGGCACAGGGAATGGTACCGTGTGGTACATAGGGTGTGATGGCATATGGACCATCTGAGTGGGATGCCATTTGGTACATCTTTAGGATGAGAAGCCATGTGAGACATAGAGATGGATGTCATGTAAAAAAACATTGGAGGGTGAGACATGGTAAAGGATGTCATGTGGGACAAAGGGAAGGATTCTATGTTGGGCATAAGGAGGAATGAAATGTGGCACATGGGTGGGTAGGGATGCCATGTGGGACATAGAGATGGTTGTCATTTGGGACAGGGGTGGGATGATAAGTGGGATATAGGGTGGGATGTCAGATGGGATATGGGTCGGATGGATAGTGGGATTTTTTTATATATATAATTAAGCATGTGATATGTGTGTCAATTTGAATCAGTATGCAAGCATGACGGTATTTATCGTTCTATTTTTTTGTTTTTATATACATGTGGCATTCCACCCTATGTCCCACATTTTATCCCTCCTTATGTCACACATAGCGCCCCTCCCTATGTCCCACATGTCATCTATTCCTATATCCCAAATTTCGCTCTTTCCTATCTTTAACATGGCATCTGGTTCTCCTAGATGCTCCATACGGCATCCACATCTATATCCCACCCTTTGTTACACACGGCGTCCCTCGCTATGTGCCACATGGCATCCCCTATGACCCATATGGTATATCCTTATATCCTACATGGCTTCCATCCATGTGTCTCAAATGTCATCCCCATCCTATGTTCATATCTATGTCCCACATGGAATCTCACCCTAATGTATGTCCCACATGACATCCCACACGATGTCCCTAACGGAAGGAACATCCATTTTTTTTTATCCATACATGTAAGGGCACCTAATCCACTCAAATATCAAATGGGGGAAAAAATGGGAAGTAACAGTGTTATTTAATGCGTGTCAGTGATGCTTATGGCAAGACATTATCAATTGACCTTTTGTCCTGCATTGCGCAATATTAATTATCGTTACCATAAACTGGTTTATTACTCGCAGCATCAAGATCAATTTGAGATGATCTTCACTTTGAGCAAAAATTTTCTGTATCATCTGCATATAAAAAGAGGGTAAAGAGCCGTACTTCATTATCTACCTACCAAGCGCGTAGCCAGAGGGGGAAGGAGGGGGAACCTGGGGCCTAGGCCCCCTCCCTTCGCAATTTTTTATATTTTTTTACGCTCACTACGGAAATACCTTTAAAAGAAGGAATACCCCCTCCCTTAAAGTAACAAACTCGAGATCTAATCTAAACACCAGTAATGAACTATATAGAGACTGGACATAAAAAAAAAATTCGTGACGTCATGTGACGTCACTCTTCATTGTTTTTATGCCCCAGGTTCCAAATATTAACATCATTGCCATGATTGCCTCTTACATCTATAATCATAAGACGCATCCTAGCGGCCTCATGATCCCCCGCACACAAGTTGCGGTATATACTATAAAACAGGAATTAATCTTCTCTCTAAAAATGGGTCGATGGTCCAGGCCTACCCCCCGATAGAAAAAAATCCTGGGTACGCGCCTGCGCGTAGCGTAGTTACAGGAGAACCTTGAGGTAAATACCCCCAGACTTTCATGCACACTTTTCTGAAAGATGAAAAATCACTTCCTTTGTTATTGAGTTTTGTTTTTTATTTCTAAGGGGAAATGCGAGAACAAGGGGACTTAAATCGATCATTTCGTCATTGGAGAGGGTAAAGGAGCCTTTTATCAGGGGAAACTGACTAAAATTGAGGAAAATATTGTCACTTTCTCCCATTTTGGGGGGCAGTTCCTGCAAGTCTAGGGGCGTTTTTCAAAAAAGGGCTGATGGTCTAGGCCCCCGTTTTGAAAGAGTTTGTAAAAATTATAGGCTGGGAAAACAAAGGTAGGGAGAGGCGAAGGCTTTTCAAGTAAGAAAAAGTCTAACATTGTCCAGTATGTAAAGGTCCGTTGGGCCCAGCTTTGATCTACGGAAAATTCAGAATATTGTATGCGCGCGAAGCGCGTGAAATTTCACATTTTTAGTCTTTTCAGGGCAGTATTTGAGTTACTTTCTTTAATTAAAAATCAGATTTATATGAAGAAAAAAGGTTTTAAATGTTTAAAAGAGCATGTGCCTCTTCTAAAAAAGGCACTTGTCCTCTTTGAAAGGCCATTTTTCCCTCGAAAGAGGGCATCTTTCCTCTCTGCAAAGGGGACTCCTATGCATCGTAATGTTTTCTTTAAAGAAAATCAGTCTCTAAGATAAATTGCAAACGATAGAGGGGAAAGGTTTTCCCATGTAACACCAACATTGCATTTAAAAATGTCAGATTTAACACTATTGTTCATGACACCTGATTCTGCACTGGAATAAAGATTCTTCTTTACCGTTTAAAATTGTATCATTACTATCGTAAGCCAATAACTTGTAGCATGGAGAAACCTGATCGATGAAATCAAAGGCTTTTTGATAGTCTATAAACGCACAGTAAAGCTTTTTATGTTTTCACTTATACAAAGGACGTACGAACACATATGTTCAAATAATAGAGTAAAGTACGAAGATGATCAACAGTAAAGTGGTTCTTTCTGAATCCAGCTGGTTCATAGCCAAGGACACCGTCTGACCGTTCATTGATATAAATTTTGAATTATATAACTGCAGCGATGCGGGAAAGTATACTAGATCAAAAAATGTCAATTTTTTTTTCTTTTGACCCTTCACCTGATCATGGATCTGTTATTTGAGATTATACCTGTTGACCAATCATCAATGTGTGCGACATTAGTACGTGCATGGAAAATTCCTGAAGCTAAGTGTCACGCAAGCTGGATGATATGATTGGTTAATAATAATTAATACGAGGTCGGTCTGCATGCAATAATTTTCTTTCCGCATGACCATAGCGCGGCTCACCAACTGTAATTTTGTTAGTTGGAATCTGGTCTCTTTTTTTTTAAGGAATATTATTATCGACTAATTTTACCGTTTTGAAAACATTCACACCGCACAAGTAAAGAGGAAAATTGATAATACTTTGAGGTTCGTAAAGTTGACGATATTTGCAATAAATAAGCACTGAAAATTTATATTTTCAAAGTTCTTTCGTCTCGTATTTTCGTAAAACTTAGCCTAGGCCTAGTTACACATTCCTCAGTACGGGTTGACATTGGGTTTGGTGTACGTAGGTTGTTAAAGATAAACAGTCGGTTATCGAAGGCTGTGGGAGAAAAACATTTTTTTTGTCTTTTTTCAACAAATACTGGACAGAATTGATATTTCTTAATTATACTAGCCCAGGCTATGTCGTGTTACTGTAGTGTTAGTGAGATGAACATCTCACTCACTGACTCAGTATGCCCTAGGGGCCTGCATGCTACACAATACTCGCAATTGAGGCGGGTCGGGTAGACGTAACCGTTCGGGTACGGGCTCATTACGGTTTTGACAAGTTGAATGGGAAACTTTATCATTACAGTCTATGGGATTTTTTTTATGAATACTTGGGTCGCCTCAGCCAGTCAGCGAAAATTAATGGTACTCATATATATTGGAAACTACTGTCTAATAGGCCTACACAACATTTGTCAAGAAAAATAAATTATTTCTAGTATTTTAGCAAAATGACAAAAAAGATGTTTTTCTCCTGTTGACTGCAATGATAACTGACTGTTTGTTTTCCCCTTTGACTGAAGTTCGAGATAGTCAAAAAAGCATTGTTACGTCGCCGTGCACCACAACATTCCTAGATGTCCGTCCTCCTCACAGTGAGACAACTCAACACGAACTTCCATTGAGGAGGTCGGACATCCGGGAATGTTGTGGTGCACGGCGACGTAACGACGCTTTTTTGATGATCTCGAACTTCAGCCAAAGGAAAAAACAAACAGTCAAGTTGTCATTTTTTAACAACTACTGTACAGAATTTATTTTTCTTCACAAATGTTTTGTAAGTTTCCAACATATCAGATATATGAGTACCATTAATTTTCGCTGATTGGCTAAGGCGACACAAGTATTCGTCAGAAAATTCCTATTGACTGTAATGATAAAGTTTCCCTTTCAATTTGGCGAAACCATACTGAGCCCGTACACGGTTACGTCGAACTGACCACCTCAATTGGGATTTTCAAATTTCATTTTGACCTATCATACGTCGAAAACTTTTACAAATTATGATGTTACTGAATTATGAGTACTGATGAGCTACCAATTTGATGACAATTATATTGTAAACTTGCTAAATACATTTTATCTCCTTATATACAACAAAAAGGAATGAAATTGAATGATTTTCGAAGCTAATCATTTACCTTTACAAATTTGTCTGCTGACTCGTGACGGGCATACATAAGTAACGCACAGCTCATGCCAGATTACGCTGGCGAGTGTTAGTTTTGAGATATTCGCACTTACAATCTTCCTCGAGAGATGACAAGTTACCAGCGCGAGAAAAAAAATTATATGACATATAAACAATGGAGGAGCATGGTTGATATGCAATGAAATATCATTTAAGCGAAATGAAGAAAAGTGGCAAAATGGGTAAAAAAATTATCTGGGAAAAGAATTTAAGCCTATACAACTTAAAGAAAGTATAGCTTAGTCAATAATTGTTCTTCAGGCTGTTATTGCATATTCGTTTTAATTAATTTCATATCCATGTCGTGATGCTCAATACATAAGTGTAGGAATGGGGAGGGCAGGGGAATGGTGCCCCACACAAAAAATGAATAAAGTCTTCCTTTTGAAAATGCAAAGTTAACCTCAATTACTGTCTAAGGTGCGAGAATTTGTGGCGGAATTTGGGAATACTTTTAAACAAATATTACAAAAGTGCCTTTTCTAAATGAATACCGCTTGGGCTCAGAAATTCTATCTACTGGGTGGGGGGGGGGGGATTTCCATTTATTTAAACAAATTAAATTAGGACGATAATTGTTTTGACAATTAAATTGTAGACCTGTAACAAATTATTTCGTTCAATCAAAATTAATATATTTTGGCTCAGTAATTGCCATACTCCTTACCCTGGATCAATTCAGTCTTATGATGCATACCAACATGAAAAGTGGGCAGAATCTTCTATCGAAAGTGGGGCAAAATCAAAAGTTTGGGGGACAAAATCACACTAAAATGCAAAAAATAATCTTACAAAAAATACAAATTCGGGAACAGTGTGTGTGTGGGGAAGGGGGAGTGGCCTTCCTTTTAATTTTCCTCTCAAATCCCTCCTGTGTACATAAACCACGGTGACCAATATGGTTACTATTCTCGCTTACATTCACCATGTGGTAAATGGTACATATTGTTGTCAGATCTCGTTCATACTTTCAACATCCAAGCTTTGTTATTTTTGGTACGCACGCTAGTTGTTTCATTTAGTGGTGTTCGCCCGCGGTTTTTTTTACGCTTGGACGTTCGCAGTGTTTTCAATTAATTAAGTACAGATGCTTTGTACAGTGAACCATCGCATAGTAAGATTAGTGAAATAATTTCTTATTTTAGCCAATTTACAACAGCCATTGAGGTTTAAAACGTAGGTGTCCATTAAGTTTAAGTCTTATAAAATATGTTCATGCTATTTTTGCATAGTAGGACAAAATTTTTAAAATTACAAAAGGCAACAGCCACAAATTCGTTGCAGAGAGACTTATTTTAAGTCGTGCGTCCTCAATATTCGGTTACGCTATTATGTTGAGCAATGCAAAAGTTTTCCACGTTATAATTTGCACCACGACTTCTGACTGTACAGCCGATGCAAATGGCTACAGTACACAGTCATATGTTATCTGACTAATGTTGTGTAGGCTAGGCCTGTACTGTACTAGTTTACAATATAGGCCTATAATAGTACCATTAATTTTTGCTGACTGGCTGAGGCGACAGGTATTCATAAGAAATATCCCATTGACCGTAAATGATAAAGTTTTTTCCCCCAACTTAGCAAAACCGCACTAAGCTCGTACACAGTTATGCACTTGTCAGTTGTATGATTTATGTACCTATCTAATGTATGACACATCCCTCCCCCCACCCCTCCCCCTTCCGACATTGGTGGGTCATTGCATTACAAAATTTGACTCACATGTGAGTAATGGGTCCAATATTGTTAGTCAAGTGTGACTCAGGGTAGTGTCATTTCACTGCTGATGTCGGCCACTTAAATGACGCAGGTCTGCGTCATGGTGAGTCACTATGCAGCATTGATTGATATGGGACTAGTACTACCTGTATGTTAACCCTTACTCTACCACAAGGCAATAGTATCGCCGTTTTTAAACCACCTTTTTCTAAAAATAAAATTGGGACTTTACCACAGTCCTTTAAGAGTAATCTTGGTATCATTTTAAAGTACTCGGATATTTCTTCGTCAAAATGAAACTTTTTCATGGGGTCATATTACATAATTTTTAGAAAAAGTACATCGAAAAAGGGTAAAACCCAATAATTGCTAAAAAAATTACAATTTTTTTCTTCTTTCTTTTTTACATCTTTACGATAACTTTAAGATTACATTTTTGCTTCAAAATCGCAAGTCCTAAGCTTCTTGTTGGCCTTTTCTGTATCTCCCTTCTTTGATGGGCACCAATCACCACATTTTGTGTGTGTGTTTCCCCTATGTTCAAAAATGGCCCAAATGGCATTCTCCATTTTGCTTACACTCCCTCCACTGTTCCTGATGGCAGCACCATAGTGGTCTTGGATGACATGAATCGCTTTTTGTGTAAGTCTTTCAGCTCTAGAACTTTTTTACTATGGGATTGAGCCCCTGGACTTCATGCCGAAAAGATGCAGCACTTAGCGTGCACATTACTGTGCCCCTTAACGAGTCTAGCACCCTTCCCCTTTTTAAATCAAGCTACAGTAGGGTCTGTAAGCTAACAGGTTACATAAGATTCTGATGCTTTGATTGGAAAAGCCTTAAATTATGTTGATTTTTTATTCTTAATAACTCTTGCATTCCTGGTCATGAAACTTAAAATTGGAAGAATAAGTTCTTAAAAATCAGTTCCTCACAAATTTTTTTTTTTTTTTTTTTTTTTCAGTGAAAGACTTGTTAGACTTAAAACAGCTGTTTGTTTGCAGCCTCTTTCCAATTTATTCAGATAGCTAACTAATAAATAACTAAATAAGAGTCACAATATTTTTGAAAGTTTTTTTCCTCCCCAAATTCAATATATGTTCATAATTAAATGTATATAGTTTGATTTAAGTTAAATTTGCTACGCCTAATAAAAAAGTACCTTTTCTCCCTCCTTAAGTGCAAAAGTCATGATTTAGTAGCTTTTAAACAAATGATACTAGGCCTAAGCATAAGACTTGAATATCTCCTTAACTGAGGTAGTAAGATATCAAGATGATACGATTTTTGAATGCTTTTATCACCAAATTTGTTTCTTTTGAAGTCCTTGTTCATATAGGATGGACCTACTTAACCCCCGAACTAATGCTTTAAATTTTTGCACCTAAGGAGGAAAGTTTTTTAACTTTTTTTGCACAGTATGGATGATAACTGGAGTCAGTAGATTACACACCATCCATCAATAAGGCTTTGTTGCCACATCTTTTTGGCATCTGGAAAATTCTGGCTGCGAACTAGAAATTCTATGATTCAAATGGAAATGGGAGATCAGCTTGTATTGCCTTGACCGTAAAAACTGGATACATGAATGAAATAAAAATTAGTTGCATATCATATCCTTTTTCAGATTGTCCTGGAATGGCCGATGATAGTCTTATAAAAAGCGGAATTGCTGGAGCATTTGGTGGCGTTTGTCTTGTGACTATTGGATATCCTCTTGATACACTGAAGGTAAAAGCTCCACTCTCAGGTCTATTTTTATTTTCACTTGTTTCTCCACTTTTTAAGCCAGTGGCTCAGCAATTACAAATTTTTCCAAGGAGTGCAAGCACCTTTTAAAAGTCCTTGTGTCTGTGGCTGCAACTTTTAATGTCAACTTTCAGACCAGTTTAGCTTCAAATGGAGCATGAAAGATTTTTATATTGACCGAACATTTTCAATGATGATTTTATTAAATGTGTTGGCATTATTTCTTTTCTAACATGCAAACTGAAATTGCCAGTTTTGGTACTGAAAATGCAGTTCCAGTTTGATTTTGCTGCTCTGTATACAGCTTTGTAATCTACATGTAGAAAGAAAAGGCCTTTGGATTAAATACTATTTTTTGGATTTTCTTCTTCAGACAAGATTACAGATTGCTAAATTAGACACTGGCAATAAAGCATTCTTTAAAGGATATGATTTGACTGTGAAGATCCTGTCAAAAGAGGTGAGTAACATTTATCTGAAAAGAAACAAACGACTCTTAAACTAGTGCCATCGACCGCAAAATACAGGACTGTAAGTGTAAGCTTCAGTGTATTTTGTACAGTTTTGTTTTATTCAAATGGTAATCAAAGAAATAAGATCATATTTTTACATAGTGCTATGGGCTGAGGAAAAAATAAAAGATAATTTGTTTCTTTTGGTCACTCTTCAGGGAGTTGCTTCACTTTGTCGTGGTATTTCAACACCCCTGGTTATATACGCTCCTACCTCGTCAGTCTTCTTTCTTGGTCGCAGTATTGGAACCCGCCTTCAGAGGGGTGCAGAAAATGAGCCTCTCAGGTATAAAGTGAAGATAATTCTTTGAAAGTTATGTGAATTGAGTTATTGAATTTCTTTCCAACTTACTGTAATGTCTTACAGATGTCATTTTTTTTATCTTAACAAATTTAGCAAAGAATATTCTATAGTTTCCATGACTGGCTTCATGTGTATATTCTTTTTTGGATACTATACATGTTGATTTCAGCAAAATTGCAAGTTTTTATAATGGATAGGTTTTTTTCCCCTTGTATAGTCCACTCCAATACTTCACTGCAGGGATGTTTGCAGGTGCCCTTGGTGGTTTGTTTGGTGTTCCATATGAAAGAATCAAGTGCTTGCTCCAGGTGAGTTCAGCTTGTCTCTTCTTTGTCACTAATAACTCTCACTTGGTATTGTTTTAGAGAATAATCATTTTTTTATCTTTTGTGTAAGATTTTTAACAAATTTACAAATGTTTCTACAAGAAAATCTTGAAAACCTCAGCAATACTTGCAAGACAGTATTAACAAGACAGATCCTTCTTTTAACAAATCTAGTGGTACCTCATGTGTCACCAAGATTTGTGTTTTGGTATGGATAAAATGTATTTATGCTTACTGATGTACAGTTACATAAAATCTGTGTTTCTTGTGATGCAGGCTCAAGGCTGCGGCCGTGAGATGAAATACAAAGGTGGAATAGACTGCTTGAAGAAAGTTTACAAGGAAGCTGGCTTCTTCAGAGGACTTTTCAAAGGTTCATATACAACTCTGTGTCGAGGTGTGTTAAAAGTGAATTCTTTATCAATTACATGTGCTATTCTTAACGATAAGTTTCCTAGTTCTTTGGATCTGTCATTTAAAGAAATATTCCCCTTTTTTTTTCATAACCTTTTATAAGAAAGAAAACATTTTTAGAAACAATTAAGTACATAAATCATGTTGATATGTTATTCCTACCAGGAGGAGATACTCAAATTTTAAGGTTCACAAAAAATGCCAATAAATGAATAGGAAAAGACTCAGTATGACATCACAGCAACACATTCTCACAAAGTTGATGTAATTAATTAAAATCTATCATTCTTTTTTTGTAGTAAAACCTGCTAGAAAACTAAATTGATGAAAGTTAGGTATTTATATATAGTGCCAAATATACCCCACTTCTATAACTTTTTGAAAATTGTTTCTAATCATACAGAAACAGCCAATTAACGTTCAAAGAAATATATAAACATTTGGAATGGATTTGCATCTATGACATCAAACATAATGCATCATATTGTACAAAACTTATAATATGTAATTAGGAAATCTTTAAAAACACATATCTCCTGAATGGAAAATAATATCAACCTGATTTTTGTACCATATTAGCTTCAGAAGTGGCGCTCTTTCAAATAAGATTTTACAAAAAACATGGAAATATATCTTTACTCGCTAAATAAGATTTTGCAAAAAACCATGGGAATATTCCTTTAAGGTTGACAATGTGTTATTTCTATAAGGGTGGTTGAATTAGTAGTAAAATACAGTTTAATAAGACGGACAATTGAAAGTTGTTGTGATCAAGTAAGGTAATATGATATACAATTTTGCTGGCAAGTTGTGTAATTTTAGTTTTTGTTTTTTCTGCTATTTGTCAAAATCTAAATGAATGTGTTGTTTTCTCTCGTATCAGATGTACCAGCTGGTGGAGTATTGTTCATGACATATGAAATGATGAAGTCCATTCTCTCAGCAGGAGGTGACAGGTAGGTACAACTCCAAAGTAGATAAACAAATGTTACTGCCAGTATGCCACCAAAATAGATAAACATCCTACCACCAGTATGCCACCAAATTATGTAAACAAATAGTGGTAGTAGTATTCTACAAAAAGTGGATGTATTTTATGTAGAGGTTTGGTATGCAGGTGGTGCAATCATTTATTGTGTGGAAAGCTATGAGCAAGAAAGGTGTTAATCGCTCTGCAAAAAGTACTTCCTTTCACAAATGATGTATTGCATCAAGGCCTGCCTGCCTGAGCAAGACCTTGAGGCAAGTTTCTGCACTAGCTGTGACAGTTGAAGCTCGTAAAGAACCGTTGGAATCCCAAGTTTTGTCACACTTAAAGGCTTTTATATAGCATCTATGAAACATTCATAGGTGAGACTACTGAAGAAAGTTTTTTTTTAAACTGGACTTACGAGTGTCTCAGTAAATGGACAACAATATTATAGCTAGACTAGTTCACTCTCAGGTCAAATATTCTAAATACACTTGTCACATTGCTGGCTCTGATTTTGTGAAGGCTTGCAGGATATAATGCTTTTTTTAAATTATTAGCCTTCCTGTTCTAAATTTGTATAAACAAATTTCAGCGCTGTTGTAACATCTTCAAAATTGATTGTTTTGCTTCTATTTTCTAGTGCTGAAAAGCCTTCAACAATAAACACAATACTTGCTGGTGGAATAGCAGGGTCTGCAGCGTGGCTTTGCACAATGCCAATCGATACAATCAAATCCAGGTATCAGATAGGTTAGTAGGCTTTAAGGTGATGATTCCACCTTTCTCATTTTTATTTTTCAATTCATGTGTTTTAGATGTTTTACACAGTTGTTTGTAGGAAGGAAAGAAAGTCATGATTATTTATTTCACACTTTACCCTTTAAGGGGAATTGTAAAATACCTTCATTTACAGGTAAGTTTTGATATTTTAGTTTGAGGGTAATTATGCTGTTTTAAGAGAACTATTTTAAGTGAAAGAGATAGAGATGATAAAATCGAGAAGACACTAGATTATCTTGCCGTTGGGAAATGTACTTTTAATTAGAGGCTGTGTTAACAAAAATTGTCTGGCGTATTTGGTTACGACAAGCCCTTGATTTTTGGCGTATTTTGTAAATTTGCCGTCGTATGTACAGGGCACTGCACGCTAGGGAAGATCGCGAGTATTGTTAACACACACACTTGTGTAGGCCTGCCTCGCTAAAGTAAATGAAAATTGCTCTTTAAATACAAAAAACATTTAAAAAATCAAGACTATTATTAACATAAAGAATATTAAGAACCAAGTTCTTACCCATTCCTTGTATAATGTTGATTGATGGATCATGAAATTTGGGTTAACAATCCAAAATTAATTTAGAAATAAAATTTTATCGTATCCAAACTTCTTGGAGGTTTTAGTGAACTTTGACCTATTGTGAACAACCATATACTATTGAGATCTCGAACACGACACATACAACACAATATAGGAGGAACAGGGGCGTAGCTAAGAAATCTTACTGGAGGGTTGAAGGGATATTTCTCGACAAAATGTTTGACGCTTATGGCGTCAAATGCTAGCGGGAAACGATAGCCCAAACGGCGTGGGGTCAGAGGCCCGCCTTAGGGCCCCTAGTTGGGTCCAGGGGCGAAGCCCCGGTAGGGGTCAAGGGGGCGAAGCCCTGGTAGGGGTCAAGGGGGCGAAGCCTTTGGAAGCTCTATAATTTTAGGCATTTTATGGATGATATTTGATCTAAAATCAACTCAGATTTACACGGCAATATCACCCCAAAACAGCATGGAAACTTAACTACAGGCCCCTATAGGTTTCCATTTTTCATGGGGACTTATTGTTTTAAAATTGAAACGCCAGCGTTGATTTAGGTACTATATGTTATGAACTACAGAAGAAGCAAAAACGCAAATACACTTTTTAATTGTTTTTCTCAACTGGCGTGGGGTCTTAGGGCCTCGGTAGGGGTCCAGGGGTGGGGAAGCCCTCGGAAGCTCTGCGATTTTAGCCATTTTATGGCTGATGTTTTATCTAAAATCAACACACATTTATTTACACAGCAATATCACCCCAAAACAGCATGGAAACTTAACTATTTAGGCCCCTATACGTTTCCATTTTCATGGGGACTTTTTGTTTTATAACTGAAACGCCAGTGTTCATTTAGGTACCATTTGTTTTGAACTACAGAAGAAGAAAAAAACTCAAAATATATATTTTTTTGTATTGTTTTTTTATCACTATGATTGACCCACAAATATTTTGCTTCTTATTGCACTGGGTGCTCCAAACACTCTTGTTAACTTTATCTTGTACCAGTCAATTCACAATTGATGATGGAAGCCATTGGTCTATAAAAATCTTAATTAAATAATAGCAACGCCTCATTCCCGACATCAGTTTTAGACTAAAGATCCTCGCTTGCTTCAGTATGGATCTCAGCCTCAGCATTCCCAGTCCTGGTCCTGCTGGTATTTGGTAGGCCTACAGGTAAATGATCAGCTTCATCGGTACTGACTTGCGTAACTTTCGCGCTCTTTCTAAATCTTGATGCAGCTGCGGCTGCCACAAACGGATCAACTAGGGCATTGACAGTTTCAAATGGTATATGTTGCACTCCTTTTGAAAATAGATCCTTATGATATTTCACATTGTGGTTTTTCCGATAGTCATCATCAAATTGTCAGTTACACAGTCTACATTGTAACTTAGTTCGGACAGGTTTTTTTTTTTTTTTTTCCTCTATCCTGACCATGACAAAACTTGCTTTCTCGTATTTGTTATACCAGGGATTTCTTATGATAATATCATTCGAATAAACGAAATTTACATAGTTGATGAAAAGTTAGACTCGGGAAATCCTCTCCGGACTTGCAGCAACCACAAGTTGCCGTGGTTATAAGCAAGTGGCGTAGCTAGAGGGGCCCCCCCCCCTTCCTTTCAATATTTTAATCCGTCGGTTCAACAAGCTTTGACATTCCAGGCGCTTATTATGTTTATAGATTTTAAAAGGGCACTTTTTTTTATAAAAAGGCGCTTATTATGTTTATAGATTTCAAAAAGGCACTTTCTTAGGAAAAAGTTCTTTGGTAATAATATATTAAACATTTGTGTGATTTTGTGTTTAAATACATGAACTAAGACACAGAGAATGAGAGAGGCGGAGGTGGGTGTCGGAGGGCATGTGATACAGAACAGGTTCATTTTAAAAGTTTGACAACATTCACACAATTTTGTAGAAAATTATTGAAAACCTTTCTTTTTTTAGACAACCCATATTTTTCAAGAAGTGACGATAAACCTAACCATGTACAAACGTAAACAGTAAAACATATTTCCACATGCATTTTCATGATTTTGTGTTTTGTATATGTATTATAGCTCTCTTTGACATGAATTTTGACTTGTATAATACACCTTCTTACTATGCTGTGTGACATACTTTTTTTCCCTTGAAATGTCAATTTTGTGAAAGCTTCCGGGGGCACCCTCTACTGGGGCTTCGCCCCCTGAACCCTACGCCGACAAGTTGAGCGCTTTGTGGTTTAATTTTGTGTTTTGTATATGGTGTATTATAGCTCTCTTTCAAATGAATTTTGACCTGTATAATACACCATCTTACTATGCGTTATGACATAATTTTTTGCCCTTAAAATGTCAATTTTGCGTGAGCTTCCGGGGACTTCACCCCTGGACCCCTACCAGGGGTTCACCCCTAGACCCCACCAGGGGTCCTTGAGTGGGGCCCCTGGACCCTCACTCGAAGTGACACCTTCGGTATCACCTTAACTACACCACTAAATATCTTGTCACTTCAATTCAATTTCAATCGTGGCAACACCACTGCTTATAAGGGACAAGGGCGTTATCTGATTTCTTATATTATAAAACTGGTTGAAACAATAGCATCAATTGTGATTCAATTCAATAAGTTGAAAACAAGATCTGTAGTATTGTACAGACAACAAGAGTTAGTTGATGTGTTGAATCGTGTATATATTATTTTTTCTCTGTAAATTTGTAAATTGAGAACAAAGAATTAGTGATGAACGTGAGTTAATGAAGTTTTGTTGTTAAGGTTATAAATAATTAAGTTCTCCAATAAACTTTGTTTATCTCATTAGGGAAGATCGGTGAACATTTCCCGACAAAGTCATCAGGGTGTGACACCCCCCCCCCCCCCCCTTCTTCCCGCTGCTACCCCTTCTTCTCGTTGCTACGCCCCTGAGGAGGAAAGTTTAATCATAGCTAATATCGTTGACAATTGACGGCCTGTATTCAAAACAACATCAAAACATTCATGTACAGTGTACATGTATGTACTAGCCTATATGTGTTTATGTACAGTACTTGTACGGACATATTAAATCATTTGGCCATTAAGTCTCAAAGTTGTTACATTATTCTTTTATTTCTGAGTATTTCAAAATCATTTTTGTGTAAAAAAAAACTTTTAATTGCATCAGAGGTAACGTTTTCATGATTTTAAGTTAATGAAAAACTGGCATAAAATTTCACACGCTATATCTAAATTTTAAGACACAGGTGCAACATGTTAACGAGAACTCTGCTTTTAAGCCACAGCGGTATTTGTTATTAGTCTGTTAAAAGAAACGGATGAAATGTGAAACATTTTAAAAAGAAGCCTTCTCTTTTAATCACAGCTCCAATGGGGTTTTACCCTAATGGTGTTCGAGATGTAATTACTGAGATCCACAAAAAAGAAGGACTTGGAACACTGTACAGGGGAATCACACCCATCATTATCCGCTCATTTCCAGCATCTGCAGTAAGTAAAATCTTTAAGATTTCTCTTGCACATATTTGCTTAAAATAAAGACAAAATATCAATTGAGCTATGCTTGATAACACTATTGAAGATAGGAATAGTCAATAATGTAATTTGAATTTCAAATATATTTAGGTATCATTGTAAAACAGTAATAAAGAAAACGTATTAGATTAAATGGGAATTATACTTCCCCAGAATAGAATGTAGGGTGATTTGATTAATTGCTGTCCTTTGAGATATTTGAATTGCAAAGAAAATAATTTGAAGGTGATGAAATAGTTATTATATTCATGTGAATTGGATTGGGCTGGGATATTTTGAGGTCTGACATCTGGGAATGTTGTGGTGCACGGCGACATAACAATGCTTTTTTGACGATCTCAAACTTCAGTCCAAATGGGAAAACAAAACAGTCAGTTATCATTGCAGTCAATGTGAGAAAAACAATTATTTGTCATTTTTCAACAAATACTGCACAATTATTTTTCTTCAAATATAATGTGTATCAGATAATAGTTTCCAACATATATGAGTACCATTAATTTTCGCTGACTGGCTGAGGCGACACTATGAAAAATATCCCATTGACTGTAATGATAAAGTTTCCCCTCCAACTTGGCAAAACTACTGAGCTCGTATACGGCTATGTCGACTTCCGACTGCGAGAATGGCATTAAAAAATAGTATTTGATTTTGATAGTTTCCAAAGTTTGTGAGGCTTAAAAACCTTTGAAATTGTAAAGTCAGCCAAGTCAATTGCTGGTCCGTTGTTTGAGTTTACTTTGTAAAGGTTGTTTGAGATGTTGTCTTGTTTCTGATATTTCTTGTCAGATATGAAGATAACTTTAATCGAAGAAGAAGAAAAATATGAACTGAATAATGATTACGTTAGTTATTACATAGACATTTGGTTAAAATTTATTGGAAGTAAATCTTGATAGAATAAGGATGAATGAAAGTGGTGGAGGGACTCAAAACCATGTCTTTAAACGTTTCAATGATACAGGTTGTTTGTATGATATGAACAGATGTGTAGGTTTGTCCACATCAAATGGTTTTTTTCTTTTCAGAATTAAATGAAGATGCAATTGCATTCATTTTTTTCTTGCAAAGGAGTTTTGCATTTTGTGTTTAGCTCTCATGGCATTTCAGTGTGTGATCTTTCACATATACTCATTTTGGAGGTTTTGTGATCAAAGTAAGTCTTTAGAATTATATTGATCTCAAGGTCATGAAGTCAATAATGTCTCGTTATTGCATGTTTTAGGATTGAAAACTTTCAGGAAATAAAAAATTGTTGTAGAAAGACTAATAAACTAGAACAAATAATCATGAAGTTAATAGAAAATAAGTATCATTCTTAAATTGAAACAAATGTAATGTGTTAAATTTTCATGTAGCTACATAGAATCTGTTTACAGAAATATTCCCATGAATTTTCATTTTCATATATATATGATAGAGGACTGTTATGGAAACAAGTAATGTTGATCTCTTATTCTGTTTATAGGATTGATTGTATTCATCAGTGTGTTGAAAAATGACCTTGCAGTGCACAATGCGATGTCATAAAGTCAGATCCAGGACAAATTTATATTTCTTTGTAAAACAAACTATTTTTTCTTTTATTTAACTGGGTGTAAAGCATATTCATGTAAACTGCATGTTATAATCTCAATAATTAAACAAAAAATGCTTCCAATAATTTGCAGAGGCATTTGATATTGCAAAGAAATGCATAAACATTGTCTTGAATCTGCCTTTATGACAACACTGTAGCTGCGAGGTCACACTGGTCAAATCATTAAAATAAAAAAACTAAGTTTGAAATAATGTATCAGCATGAATTTTATCAAGAAACGTTTTCTTGTAATTTTAGCTTTGCTATTATTGGATTTGATTCATACTCAAACCATATTTTGCTGTAGTATGCAATATACTATGTAATTCAACCATGGCTTTTGGTTTTTACAAAACCAATTGCAAGCTGTAAAATATGCAACATTAATTTTTGTCATGAGATATGAGCATATCCTATATATGAACACCGAAACATTGCAAAACCGATATACAAATTGAGTAATACTCTAGGAAGTGGCCACCCATAGTTTATTACCACTTGAAAGCAACTTTTCTAACAGAAACTACACATGTGCATCATTTGTAATTTTACTTTTCATGTGTTTCAAATCTTATGGTGTTGTACAATTTTTCTGTTCTTGACATCGTTTGCTATCCATTTAAACCCATTGTTGTAAAATTGTTAATGTAACGTTTCCCTCTTGCTCTCTGACTCATTTAAAACAAATGAGTTATGTGGATATCATCCTTCAGTGCACCAAAAATGACTTATGTGTGGATATTATCCTTTAGTGCACCAAAAATGACTTATGTGGATATCATCCTTTAGTGCACCAAAAATGAGTTTTATGTCGATATCATCCTTCAGTGCACCAAAAATGGGTTTATGTGGATATTATCCTTCAGTGCACCAAAAATGAGTTTATGTGGATATTATCCTTCAATACACCAAAAATGAGTTTATGTGGATATTATCCTTTAGTGCATCAAAAATGGGTTTATGTGGATATTATCCTTCAGTGCACCAAAAATGAGTTTATGTGGATATTATCCTTCAGTGTACCAAAAATGAGTTTATGTGGATATTATCCTTCAGTGCACCAAAAATGAGTTTATGTGGATATTATCCTTCAGTGCACCAAAAATGAGTTTATGTGGATATTATCCTTCAGTGCACCAAAATGAGTTTATGTGGATATTATCCTTCAGTGCACCAAAAATGAGTTTATGTGGATATTATCCTTCAGTGCACCAAAAATGAGTTTATGTGAATATTATCCTTCAGTGCACCAAAAATGAGTTTATGTGGATATTATCCTTCAGTACGCCAAAAATGAGTTTATGTGGGTATTATCCTTCAGTACACCAAAAATGAGTTTATGTGGATATTATCCTTCAGTGCACCAAAAATGAGTTTATGTGGATATTATCCTTCAGTGCACCAAAAATGAGTTTATGTGGATATTATCCTCCAGTGCACCAAAAATGAGTTTATGTGGATATTATCCTTCAGTGCACCAAAAATGAGTTTATGTGGATATTATCCTTTAGCGCACCAAAAATGAGTTTATGTGGATATCCTCAGTGCACCAAAAATGAGTTTATGTGGATATTATCCTTCAGTGCATTAAAAATGAGTTTATGTGGATATTATCCTTCAGTGCACCAAAAATGACTTATGTGGATATCATCCTTCAGTACACCAAAAATGAGTTAATGTGGATATTATCCTTCATTCAGTACACCAAAAATGAGTTTATGTGGATATTTTTCAGTGCACCAAAAATTAGTTTAAGTGGATATTATCCTTCAATACACTAAAAATGAGTTTATGTGGATATTATCCTTCAGTACACCAAAAATGAAATGACTTATGTGGATATCATCCTTCAGTACACCAAAAATGAGTTAATGTGGATATTATCCTTCATTCAGTACACCAAAAATGAGTTTATGTGGATATTTTTCAGTGCACCAAAAATTAGTTTAAGTGGATATTATCCTTCAATACACTAAAAATGAGTTTATGTGGATATTATCCTTCAGTACACCAAAAATGAGTTTATGTGGATATTATCCTTTAGTACACCAAAAATGAGTTTTTGTGGATATCCTTTAGTACACCAAAAATGAGTTTATGTGGATATTATCCTTCAGTGCACCAAAAATGAGTTTATGTGGATATTATCCTTCAGTGCACCAAAAATGAGTTTAGGTGGATATTATCCTTCAGTGCACCAAAAATGAGCGTAAGTGGATATTATCCTTCAGTGCACCAAAAATGAGTTTATGTGGATATTATCCTTCGGTGCACCAAAAATGAGTTTATGTGGATATTATCCTTCAGTTCACCAAAAATGAGTTTATGTGGATATTATCCTTCAGTGCACCAAAAATGAGTTTAAGTGGATATTATCCTTCAGTACACCAAAAATGAGTTTATGTGGATATTATCCTTCAGTACACCAAAAATGAGTTTATGTGGATATTATCCTTCAGTGCACCAAAAATTGAGTTGTATTTAAATGTATTTATAAAGAAATACTTATCTGACTTTGCATGTGACAATTCTTATTTTTTCTGTTGGTGTGCAAACGTTTTTCGACCTGTACTTGGTTTATTTACGGTGATAAAGAAACAAAAAATAGTAAGGGGTTCTCAAAAAGCTAGCTTTGTTGGTATATGAGGGATAAGGATTCCCTGATTTGCAAAGTTAACAAAGGTTTACGTTAACAATATAATCGATTTAGAAAATAAAAGTGAGTACAAAGAAGAAAAGTGAACAATTACAGTTAGTACAAAACTGCTAAAACATATTTATCCATTAGCAGAGTAGAAAACCTTCAAGATTTCACTAAGAATCTTATTGACCTTCCATATAAGGAATTGAATCCACTTACGAATTTTGAATAATCAATTTGTGAAATAAGATAATCCCACTTCATTTTTACACTTGATGCAGAATTTTCTCCTTGGTTTGGTACTTCAGATGATGTTGTTGGACCGATTGATTGTTTCTAATTATTTGTGTTAAATCAAAAGATAGCCAAGAAGTCTGAATAAATCATCAAATATCTAGAGTGAATTCTTGAGAGTTAGGGGAATTTGTCAAATTTGTAAGCGGATTAAATCCCTTTAATGGATGATCAAGAAACTTATCACAGAGAAATATTCAGCATGTTATACTGATTATATCCATGATTAACATATATTAGTTGTGTTTTAAGTAATTAAGAATGTTAAGAATTTTTAAAATTTTAGAGTAGGTTAGAATAAGAATGACCACAAATGCCCATCATGTTTAACCTCCTTTTTTTATGGAGGAATTTTTTTTTCTTGCAAAAAATTTTTGCTTCCTGTCCTTCGTAGATCATCGGGAATTGTTGAGTTTCCAACAAACAGCAGATTGGAAACTTATTTATCTTCAGAGAAATAACTCTGATGCGATTAGCCAAGAAGTGTGTGAGCTGGAAGCACTGAGAGCCGACTCGGGCCAAGCCCTGGTCTCAAAGTGGTAATGTTTATACCAAACTTTGCCGAAAAGTCAGGGATGATTGTATTACTATTCTAGAATTCCTTGCTGTTTTGAAGAATTTGTGTAGATTAGAAATATACATGTAGTTAGTAATATATGTTAAGTATATAAGTTCCATTGTATCCAGATATCCATTGAAGAAAAAAAATGTTGAAATATTCTGTCAAAGAAGAGTAGCATACTGAAGGCAAATCAATACTGTTTTTTGAGTGCAATGGCTAGCTAGCCATAGTGCAGTATTACATATGCAATTGCTCGGTTGTGGTTCAAGCAATTAATTTTCCTCCAAATCTTTTGTGTGTTTTGATGAAATTGGGTTTGAAAGAGTTTAATGATCACAACGGACCTTTCAAACTCGGGTGTTTTTCTTCACAGTGGGTCCAACTTTGTTGCTTACTTAGTATCTATTTTAATTTTCATGTTGTTAAAAAAAACCTAGGACAAAATGCCCCGAAATTGTTGAGGTTGAAGGCAGTAGGTGAGTGATTAATCTGTTATATCCCAAATCCATCCATAAAAACAAAGATTCATCAGGAGGTGGGTGATGCATCCATGTCGACATCAAATAAGACAATTAATTACTGCTGTAAATGATAGCTACGCAATTTTGACTCAATTCCTTCTCTCGTGGGAAAAGGGGCCAGAAACATTCTCCATTTTACTCTTTGTTGGCAGCCACTCGTCTTGCTTCCATTCATGAATTTAAACCCAATTCCTTTATCTCCCTGTCTATGGTTCTACCTGATTATACATGTACAATATTTAAACCAAATGTTTGGATATTGATAAAAAGAAAAGATACTGGGTCATTTGCCAGCTGATGGGAGCACTAGATGCTATTGAAACACTAAAGCATATCATCCAAGACCAAATTACACCATTGTGATTTAGTTCAGAGTAAAAGAGAAATATGGAGTTATCAAAGATTGTTGTTTGATTTAGTTGGTACTTGGAACAGCATAAAATTAGCTAAAAAGTCAAGCTAAAAATAAAAACTTATAACACTATTCATTATTGTCCATAAAGATTCACACATATCCAAAGAGATGCAAATTTCATATACTGTGTGTTCTTGTCAACAAATGATGCTTGTTCTGTTTGGAAGTCTTGTTTAGAGGAGTATTAAACTAGTAGCCACATGCTCTTAGATTCCCGTTTGGCCATTTTTTCCCCACAACAAATTTCCTGATTTTTTTCTTGTGTTTATAGCATTGAACATAATTCTTACATATGCACATTCAGGTGTCTTATCAGTTTAGTGTTCACTTCAAAATATTTCACGAAAATTTACAGGTATGAAAAATGGTTTTAAACAAATTCAAACACAAAATTGATCAGTAGGCTAAATACCACAAGTATCAAAATTTGGGCAAATTTATCATTTTTTGTTATTAACATTTTAGGTTTTTAGCTACACATTGCAAGAAAGAAGACAGCAGCTTTACTGAAAGTATCTATTTCAAATATCTATTTTGGGATAATAGGCTTGGAACTTTTCAAAGGTCTATGGACATGTAGTGATTTCTACAATGGTTAAAAGAGTAATACTAGATAGAGTATACTGTAACTCTTGAGTCATTCGGATTTTAAAAGTAGCACTTTTGACTTATGGCTACTCAAATTTTATTCAGTTTTTGGTTCCTATGCGCATCAGGAATCTATGAGGTCATGATGGCGTGGTGTGCATGTATGTATGTGTGTGTATGTATGTGATGGCCAACTTGTAAACACGATATCTTAAGAACAATATACTGGATTTATGTCATATATGGTGTGTAAATGTGCCCTAACGTTTTTGATGGTGATGTCATGCCTAATAATGAGTAGGCGGGGCTTAATGTAAAAATCTTGAAATGTTCATATTTGAACAACCACATGTCTGTTTTTTTTCATATTTGGTTTAGTTATGATGTTAGCTGGTGTGTACATTACAAAAGTTCATGATGTAAAAATGTTGAATTACATTAATATGCATAGTGGGCGCGGCTTAATATGATTTTGCTCTAAAAAACTTGTAGACACATCTCAAGAATGGTAAACTGGATTCATGTCATATTTGGTATACAGATAGCCCATGGTCCGTAGATGTTCCCTATTGTAATTGATAATGTCATGCATATTAATGAGTGGGCGGGGTTTAAGGTGAAAACCTTGAAATGTTCATTTTTTAACAACCACATATCTTCTGTTTTGTTTCATATGTGGTATGTTCATGATGTAAAAACATTGACTTCCATTAATATGATTTTACTAAAAAGAGCCTGTAAAACAACGGTATTTTCTACCACGCGACGATAGTATCGCCATTTTCAAACCAACTTTTTCTATAAATAAAATCGGGACTTTACCACAGTCCTATAGGAGTAATCTTGGTATCATTTTAAAGTACTCAGATATTTCTTTCACAAAACGAAACTTTTATGGTGGTCATATTACAGAATTTTGAAAAAAAGTACATCGAAATCACATAATTTTGAGTAAAAGTACATCAAAAAAGGGTAAAACTAAAAAATTGCTAATAAATTTACAAAAAATGTTTTTTATTTCTTTCAAATCTTACAATAACTTCAAGATCACATTTTTGCTTAAATCAAACACGCGAGTCCTAAGACATGACAGTATTGGTTTCTGGTATAATTTTAATAATTCCTACATGCAATCTTTTGTTCTGTAAAAATTTCTTCAGAATTTCATAAATATCTGCCATTTTTTACTTTAAAAAATCGTGTACCCCAGGAGTACACCGCACATGCTTCATTGAACCGTCGTTCGATAGTGTTTGAAATTTCCTTTTATTTGATATATAAATAAAGGCATACCTTCTCTATTTAGAACCTGTCCTATAAGAAATATATTACACCTCCAATTTGAACGACAGTGGTGCAGAGGAAATGTACGCGGCTAGCACGCGAGCGCTTGAGGTTCAAGTCTCACCGTGACCACTGCGTAATTATTTTTCTGCTGCAGCTTTCAGGAGTTGTTTGACTGATCATTTTTGATGTTTTTTAATGTTTCCTTTCTTTCTAAAAATGATAGATTAGCATCATTGGAAAGGAAATTTCAAAAAGAATCTAAATATGTAACACAAATCTCTGTTTTCAATACTGACAAGAAGTTGTGCTTCTGCAAAGATTGACCATTTGTTGATCAAATTTAGGCAAAAATTGCTTAATTTGCATATTTTTGTCCAATATTTTTTAAATTGGTTTTAATTACTCAAAAATAAATATCTTAGTCTCTATTCGAACCAAACTTGTAATGAAAGGAAAGTTGTCAAAAATGCATATAAAAAAAAACTTACGAAAATTGGGGTCGCTTTTTTTAAAGCCCTGGTAGAGTAAGGGTTAAGAATGGTAAACTGGATTAATGTATTCTGTGTACTCGATAGCCCATGGTCTGTAGATGTGCCCTATTGTTTGTGGTGATATCATGCATATTATTGAGTAGGTGGGACTTAATATACAAATTGTTTAGATGCTCTTATTTTGACAATCACATGTCTGTTTTGTTTCATATTTATTATATTAAGGATGTTAGCTAACTAGTATGTATGTTTTCATTGTATATAAACATTTACTTTCATTAATATGTCTAGTGGGCTAGGCTTAATTTTTTAAACAAAAAGCAACAAGTAAACATGATATCTCAAAACTGAACTGGATTCATGCCATATGTGGTACACAGTCTGCAGATAAGCTTTAATGTTTGTGGTGGTAATTTCATGCATATTAATATGTGGATGGGGCTTAAAATTATTTAAATTGTTGGTTATTGTGTACATGCTTATGTTATCAAGAGATGTAATTAGTATGCATGGTAGGTGTGGCTTAATGTAAAAGTGCTAAATGATGTAAACACCATACTGTATCTCATGATCAGATTTATGCCATATGTCATACACAGATGAATCATTGTTTGTACATATGTTCTAATGTTGTGGTAGAGATGTCATGAATATTAATGAGTAGGCGCGGCTTACTGAAAAATTAATAAAATAGGATAAATGAGCAACCATTTTTGTGTCATACTTGCTTTTTATGTTTTTATGGTGCAAATGCTAATGTTGTCAACAATTTTTGCATTGCTTGGTGGGTGTGGCTTATGAATAAATATGGAACAAGTATTTCATGATATGCACTGACATGACAGTTAATACTAACTTTGCAAATCAATCAGCTTATGAAAAAGCATCGGAACCACAAAACCTTTTGATTCTGGTTAAACGATTGCATAAAATGTTTCAATAGATTTTTAAGCATGTAGCCAATATTGCCGCGACACGTCCATAAACCTTTAAGATTACACTCTATTTTTGATATCCAATCTCTTCCACACTTTTAAAAATGTTTCTTTTTGTAACTTCTTGTAGTTAGCCTATCTACCATAAGTGAAACAGTGGCAAACAGAACCAATATTACTCTTCATCATCACTATGAATACTGTGCATAATCTATACTTGCTCTTCTTTGCTCTAACTCCTTTATCTCTCTCCTTCACAGGCTTGTTTCATTGGGTTTGAATTTGCAAGAAATGTTCTGAATGAGTATGCTCCTGATCTGTGATCCAGAAGGTGAGTGAAATCCCCAATATGCATATTTACAAATACTAGATAATATCTTAGACACCCCCCCCCCCACCCCCGAGACACCCCCCTCCCCCTCCCATCCTTCTCCAATGTGTTGTGATAATCTACCATCAAATTTTGAATGCCTTCAAGAAATTACTCTCCATTCACAAATATCTTATTTGGTAATACAAATTCATAGAATGGAGGGGGTGAGGCTGGCTTGTGGTTGTTTGAGATAACTTTTGCATTTCTTTTACTCAAAGGATTACCTGGTGATTACCAGGCTTGGAATAATACAACAAAAAAGTCACTCGCCAGCCTCTTATACAGTGTAGCAAGTAAATTCAATTGAACCAGTATTTTCACTCGCCAAGTATTTTTCACTGCTTTCCAACACTTTCAACTGAAATTTGACAATTTTTGCACAACTAGCATACTTCTGTATTGCCCTTCTCCTGGGCCTGACTTTATGACTACATACGCAAAAAACTAGCAAGACTACACACATGCACAATAAGATAAAGTAGGTGGTTTAAAAAATGAATTAAATTATTTTGCACAAACTTACTTGGATTTTTAAGCATTAATTTCAGTGTCTACTGGCAGAAACAAGTAGGCCCCTACGGCGGAAACAAGTAGGCCCCTACGGCAGAAACAAGTGGGCCCCTAACAGAAACAAGTGGGCCCCTAACGGCAGAAACAAGTGGGCCCCTAACGGCAGAAACAAGTGGGCCCCTAACGGCAGGATCAAGTGGGCCCCTACGGCAGAAACAAGTGGGCCCCTACGGCAGAAACAAGTAGGCCCCTACGGCAGAAACAAGTAGGCCCCTACGGCAGAAACAAGTAGGCCCCTATGGCAGAAACAAGTAGGCCCCTACGGCAGAAACACAGTAGGCCCCTTCGGCAGAAACAAGTAGGCTCCTACGGCAAAAACAAGTAGGCCCCTACGGCAGAAACAAATAGGCCCCTACGGCAGAAACAACTTGGCCCCTACGGCAGAAACAAGTAGGCCCCTACGGCAGAAACAAGTAGGCCCCTACGGCAGAAACAAGTAGGCCCCTACGGCAGAAACAAGTAGGCCCCTACGGCAGAAACAAGTAGGCCTTTTTGGCAGAAACAAGTTGGCCCCTTCGGCAGAAACAAGTTGGCCCCTATGGCAGAAACAAGTTGGCTCCTATGGCAGAAAGTTTACACTGAGTTCCTGGCGTGGCTGCGGCCCGTATATATACACATACTGTGTGCATATCTGTACAATATGTAGTACATACTGGTCCGATATCAGCAATAGCTGCAGTGAATTTGTTTCTGGAATAGTTTGGAACACACAGCATTTTATGCATAAGGAAAGCTCCGAGGGTCCCCCCCACTTAGAGAAAAAAGATAGCGATAGATATAGCGATTTTAAAACTTTTTAGATAGTGAGTCTAAAACTTGCCATTTCTGTTAAGCAAAGACATTACTCTGAAGGATATAGCATTCTTACCCATATATTGATAACGCATTTTTTGCAAGCTACGTGAGCCAGTCAAGATTTCGTGGTGCCGTTAAGACCTCATCAAACAAACAAGATTTATCTGTGTAGCTGGGTCACAGGGTAACTTATTGAGAAATTGCACAGTTTCCCCAGGTATGTTTGTTGCCTTCATTCATACCATGCAGTTCTCTGGATGTAAACAAGTGTATATGTGGTGTTTTGGGCAAATAAAGTTGACGGCTATTGGCCAAATATTGATTTAGGTTTGGGGATTTAATGGAAATATGTAGGGAGGCATTTTTTAGTAGAGAAAAAATACAAGACAGTATTGTATGTTACGTGAAGTAAAGCAATTTATTAAAGCAAGATTTTCACTCGCCATGGCTTTATTAAGTGTGGCAAGTAACACGGTATATTATGATGTTTTTACTCACCACAATTTTTTCTTACTCGCCCATGGTGAGTAGGAGTGATTTTTTAAAGCCTGGTGATTACTCAGGAAGGATGAATTGTCTATAAAATACTTACATGCAAGATTATACAGGCAACCCCACATATGTCGGATGCGTCCAAGTCGGGATTTTCGCGTAACTCGTACTGCACAAAAAGTCCCGATAAATCCCAATACATGTATGTGTCAATTACCTTCTCAAAGTCGGACATCTGCAAGTCGGATAAACTCCATGTTGGACCAATATCTACACCTTGACATACGCAAATATGTGATAATTACAGCGTATAAGTCGGATGGAAGAAATTATCAGTGCACATAATTCACAGTTACGTACTGTGAACTTTCGAACGGCAAGTCTGATCACTCGCTATAAATAGCACAGTGCACTTTCCCATAGCGCTGTCAGATGCAGTTCACGTAAAGTTCATGATACAGTATGCAGGTGTGAGTGCACAGTATGCGTACAAATAAGATGTTTATGTGACTTTGAGCGGGGAGGGAGGGAGGTCACTGTCTTTTTTATGAATGAAATGACATTTGAGTGAGTCATGTTACAGTATATTTTTAAGAATGTGATGTTCATACGGTCATAAGTATTTGAGAATAAAGTTACTTGCATATGTGTTTTGTTTTGTGCTGTGTTTTATACTGGGGTTGTGTTTCCACATTCAATTTACACCCAAACCAGCAAAGTTTTGATAAGTGTGATGTGTTAGTCTAGCGTTAGATAAAAGATTATGTCCGTGTTTGGAAAGTCTTGTTTGAGTTTTTCTTGCTTTTTTCCTGTAAGTACAGTACAAGGTTTTTTTTAATTTTTTTTATTCATTTGATACGAATGGATGCACACCCGATGTCCTTTCCAATTAGGCAAAACGGGAGCATCGTAATTTCGGGAAATTACGAGATAAAATTTTCGCGCAATTAGTACTGTACAATACCAACGTACGATGCCCTCAAAATGTTACTCGGATATTTTGTAAGTCGGATGTTAGTAAGCGGTCTGGATGGATCCGACTTATGCGGGTTGCCTGTAAATTAGTTAACTCTGCAAGGTCTACATAATTGTGAAAACTAGATTTAAACACCTAGTCTCTGTGGCATTCAGGTAGCTGGATATTCTACATAGTGATTTTCTACTGGATATTCTACATAGTGATTTTAATATAATGGTACACGTTTGGTTGTCTTTGCTCTTGCCACTTAATGGTCATTGTAGAATTATCTTTGTAAATCCACTGCATTATCATGTCACTTCGTTCACTCTTTATGAATAGACTGTAGATATAAAAAACTTAATACAAATTCCTGCTTTTTCTTTGCTTGTGAACAATTTTGGTTCCTATGCTAATAGCATTTGGAACCTATGCTGGCGTGTGTATGTATGTGTGTCTGTGACAGCAAGTTCGTAAGTGTGATATCTCAAGAAGGATACACCGGATTCATTTCATATGTGGTACACAGATAGCCCATGGTGTGTAGATGGTGCCCTATTGTTTTTGATGGCGATGTCATGTATATTAATGAGTAGGCAGGGCTTAATGTAAAATTCTTGAAATGCTCATATTTTTACAACCGTATGTCTGCTTTGTTTCATATTGAGTAATTATGTTGTTAACTAGTGTGTACATGTTCATGGTACAAAAATGTTGAATTTCATTAATATGCATAGTGGGTGGGGCTTAACATGATTTTGTTGAAAAGAGCTTGTAAACATGACGTCTGAAATATGTCATGATATGCAATGACATAAAACTTAATACAAAATCAATTAGCATAAAAAAAAGCTTTGGAACCACAAAACCTGGTTCTGTTTTCTCTGCAATTTTTTCAATTGTTTGATTGAGAAATTTTTCTTGCATATGATAAAGTTTGGGCACAATCGGGAATGATTGCATGTAATTGGTTGTACATTTAGGCAGGACTTGAAATTAGCATTTGGTCTATCACTAGCCCATCAGGCTTTCTCACCTCATTTCCCGCTAGCCCAGCTGAACTTTCCACATGCCTGTTTCTTTATGTCACACATAAACATACTGGAATAATTTTGGTTATAGGACTAGCCCGATGGGCTCGAAATGATTGAAATTGTGCTTGCCCGTATGTAAAATCAACCAGCCCTGGGCTAGCGGGCTTATTATGCTAATTTCAAGCACTGCATTAAAGCCTATTTGTAAATGATTACATGTAGCTGGTTGAACATTTAGGCATATTTGGCGATAATTATATGTAGTTGGTTGTACATTTATGTAGTTGCAACGATCTCACCTTGTGTATTTGTTTTCTTTTTGTTCCTTTCTACAGATTACAGTATGGAGACCATGGTCAGAGACCTTCCAAGTTGATTCTTGTCAAGCATTCCAATGTTATGAAAATTGGTTGTCAGTCTGTTTCACATAATCGAAGGAAGATCAAATTATTTGCATATAGTTAACAACTAGAGTAAATTTGTTGTTGTCTGTTCCAGTGAAGTTTGGAACTCTTTTGCTAGTATTGGTGATGCATCATGTATGAGATAGTTGCATTGCAGTGCATTATGTACATGATGGCTGCAGTGCAATGCATCAAGCATATTAAGGATGCAGTGTAATGCATCATGTATAAGATATATACTATGTAATGTGTCAGGGTTTGCATGCTCAACAAAGTAATCTAGTTGTATATGTAAGTTGTGGACAAAGATCAGATTGTTTCTGAGTCCCTGAATCCTTGCAGCAAGGCAGGTGGTAGCTGTGTAGTAATATTTCCTGTGAGACGGTGATGAATGATTTTATTTGACTGCAATGAAGCCAATATGGGTGTAACAATTTGCTTTTAAATAAGAAATGTAAAGAACAGTACTGAAGTGGGATTGAAGGAAATATTAAGTTTATTTTAAAATGGTGATTATTACGGGCAAATCATGGTGCTATGAAATTCCATAATGACCAAGTTAGGTTTTGCATTCATGTGTGTGAATGACAATTTTTTTTTAATAATACAGGCAAAAGGTACATTTTAGAATAGTTATATTATTTTGGTGTGGCCAAAGCAGTTCAACTATGGAGCTGCTGTGAACACAAAGTAGTACTGTTGCTTTATTCTGCACAACCTTTCAGAAAATGTAGGTTATGTTTATCACATATTAAAATGTGTTATCTGAATTAGTGGTTCATAATCAAACATTTTATTTATGGGTTGTTTAAGACATATCCAAGACGTTTTACTTCTCCTGTGGGTCGTACCAGGTAATTGGTGAGCTGGGTGAAGTATAAGAACTCAAAAAAGTTCAATACACTTATATAGCGTACTATCTATCATTACAATGATCAGTTGCGCTTTACACTGAAAAAATAGAAGAAACAGTTTTGAAGTATGTAGAAGTTACTTGTGTGGAAGTTCTAAAGAAAAGTGTTGAATTGAATCAATTAGATATAGATGAAAGACTTGGTTACGCTGTGTTGCACAGCAATTGTGGTATCCACCTTGGTCAAAGGGTAGATTTCATAGTAAATTTAAGCTTCGTTTGCTTTCATCTTACACAGACAATTTGATGTAACATGGGATTGTTAGTGTGTGCTCACTCAACCCACAAGAGTGCAGTCTTGCTCAACCCATAAGAGTGCAGTCTCACTCAACCCACAAGAGTGCAGTCTCATTCAACCCACAAGAGTGCAGTCTCACTCAACCCACAAGAGTGCAGTCTCACTCAACCCACAAGAGTGCAGTCTCACTCAACCCACAAGAGTGCAGTCTCATTCAACCCACAAGAGTGCAGTCTCATTCAACCCACAAGAGTGCAGTCTCACTTAACCCACAAAGGTGCAGTCTCACTCAACCCACAAGAGTGCAGTCTCACTCAACCCACAAGAGTGCAATCTCACTCAACCCACAAGAGTGCAGTCTCACTCAACCCACAAGAGTGCAGTCTCACTCAACCCACAAGAGTGCAGTCTTACTCAACCCACAAGAGTGCAGTCTCACTCAACCCACAAGAGTGCAGTCTCACTCAACCCACAAGAGTGCAGTCTCACTCAACCCACAAGAGTGCAGTCTTACTCAACCCACAAGAGTGCAGTCTCACTTAAGATACAAGAGTGCAGTCTCATATAAGATAGAAGAAGTGTTAAGGAATTACTTATATTGGAATTGGAAGATAGAGTTAATTTGATCTATTATAGAAAAATTGGGTAGACTATGTGGACTGCAAAGAAATGCTGACATACCACCACCATTTGTGCATTTCCTTATGGCACCTACATTTCTAAACTAGTCACACAATTGGCCCATTGGCATCAGAAGCAAGAGGGCCAAGGGACCATTCCCCACTTCACCCTCAGTACAGTTTACCCCCACCCCTTACCTACTATTTTTGGAAAACGATTTACATTTTACAAAGATATTAAACTCGTAAGTTGAATTTCAGGGTTAGCCCTCCCCTCCACCACTTATTGAAATGTTATTTACCATTAAAAGGTATTTAATGGCTGCAAAGCAGTTAATTTTATTGGTGAGCATGGGAAGCATAATGCGAACCCATGTAATGGCGATTTTGTCTGTCCAGCCGTCCACAGATTTGCCTAAGATTTCCTCAAAAATGTTAAGTTTTTTGAGAATTCCTCAGAAAATGTTAGTTTCTTCAGAGTTCCTCTAAAAAAGTTAGTTTCTTCAGATATCCTCATGGAAGGCTGGAATTTCCTTACAAAATGTTGAAGTTTTTCATGAATGAGGACTAGTTTCCTTAAAAAGTACAAAACATTTGATATTTCCTGCGAAGATAAATAAAGATGATATATTTCCCAAAATTCTTCAGAGATTCTCAAGTGTCTCCCATAACACTGGAGGGTGTAAAATTTCTCTAAAATATTTGTGCACAATCAGGCCAATAATGAAGCCTTGCTTTACATAATTATTAGTTGTGCGTGGCATCTTCTAATTACACATACATTACACTAATTATTATTTATAATGTGGTAGTGCTCACATTATCATACTTGTCATAATTTAATGAATGAAATCAAGCCTATTCAATTTGTACACTAAACTCATTGCTGATATTGGGTATTAAATATTTTAATTTAAATGTTTTCCAAAACTTAATCAAGTTATTTTTATTTTAACTTAGTGAATGGTATCAAGCCTATTCAATTTGTCCAATAAATACTGATCGTCTTTGCTGGATATTGGATAATAAATAATTTGATTGAAACATTTTCCAAAACTGCTCCAGTTGTTTTCATTTCAACTTTACAAACATCTCCGTTTTTAAGAAAGTTTTTGGACAGGTTTTTATTCCTAATTTCATAAGTTAATATTCGGGCTCATCTTTTTTATGCAAAATTTTGGCAAAAATAATACTCAAAAAGAGGCTTTTGTTTGGAAGCATGTTCAACTGGATAAACGGACATATCAATTGTGTTGTACTGCAGACTCATTTGTATCATTTATATTCTGAAAGCAGCTGAAAAAAGTTTTTGTTGTACCACTGTTTGATTCACATGTTTCATATTAGAAGAGAAATAAAAAACAAGCCACTGGCATGGCGTTAAAGATGTTTGATCCACATGCAGGCATTATATTAGAAACCTTGATAAGAAATTACTACATGAATCATTCAGTAAAAAGCAATGTGATATTTTTTTATTATTTTTTTGTAACGTATATATGCAGTGCCTAATGTTTTATGGAGGAATAGGCTTGATTGGACAAGTTCTAAATATCTTACAAACAGGATTATGTTCTGTGAATCATTGCTCTACTCTTCCATATATCTTAACATGTATCCTTTTCAAGTTCCTGTTCCATGATTGGACAAAATTACTGTTAGTATGGTAATACCAAAGGGCAACTACATTACTTGAAAATACTTCTACAAATTTTAAAAGGCTTTATATATAATTCTAAAATGCCTTTCTTTCCTGAATTTATCTTAAAAAGATTTATTCATTAGAGAAGTAAAATAACTGTTTGTTATGCTACAACATTTATGGGATAGATATAAACTAAACAGAATATATGGTTGTTTGTTTGTCTTTTTTAGGTTAGCACAAACTACTTTTGCTTATTTGATAAATATTTGGATAGAAAATGTTAGTAAGATCAGGGATACCCCTGGTAAGATGTTTCAACTGTTAGAGAAAGTTAAGATTAAATGTATGGGGATGATTGGGCAGGGAAGTAACTCCCCCTAAAAAAGAAAAAATTCATAGGGCAATTCCATTTTCAACATCGTCAGGCAAAAAATGGGCTAGTATTGAAAAAAAGCTGTAGGAAAATTAATATGGTTATGGTTCTTCCTGTTTTTTGTTTCTTAGCTCTAGGAAATGTACTAAATAATATCATAGTTGTTTTATCTTCATAGCCTTACAAGCACAACCCTCCCCAGTTAGCCAGACACCGATATTAGTCTGGCATAGATGTAGAATTATCGGACCACATATCTCAGTCCGCTCAGCTAGATGTCAGAATCTTATCCTCCCTACTGCCAACTCTGATGCTGACCATAATTGGGCACTTCGTGGAGTAGAGATGTAAAATGTTGGATGTACTGTTTAAATCAGAGATGCATCTCGATGTCCGCATCGTTAAGATATCATAATCCTTCCCGCGACTCGCCCCCCCTCCGACTCCCCCCTCCGACTCGTCCCCCCGACTCGTCCCCCCGACTCGTCCCCCCGACTCGTCCCCCCGACTCGTCCCCCCGACTCGCCCCCCCCTCGCCCCCGACTCGTCCCCCGACTCGTCCCCCCCGACTCCCCCGACCCGTCCCCCGACTCGTCCCCGATTTCGTCCCCGACTCGTCCCCGACTCGTCCCCCGACTCGTCCCCCGACTCGTCCCCCGACTCGTCCCCCGACTCGTCCCCCGACTCGTCCCCCGACTCGTCCCCGACTCGTCCCCCGACTCGTCCCCCGACTCGTCCCCCGACTCGTCCCCGACTCGTCCCCGACTCGTCCCCCCGACTCGTCCCCATGATGCTAACAACATACTTGGGTCGAGCAGAGATTTAAAATGTTGCATGTTATCAGAAGCATCCACTTGACTGCATAAATATGACTGCTCTGGCTGGGCGCCTGCATGGGATATATTTGAAAGTTGCCTGCCCACACATTTTAAAATCCAGAGCCCTGATGATCACTTGAGCCATTTTTGGGTATCAAAAACTAGAAATCTTCTGGGGGCTGTAGACCCTATCGGAGGTGCATTTAATTTGGCTGAATTTTCTGTAGAAATATCTCTGCCTGCATAAAAATAGTAACCTTAAAATGCTTATCAGAGTGGATTTTCCCATTCAAATTTGTCTTCATATTATTACCTAAATTTCAGAACTTGCTGTTAGAGCATTCAGGGGTTATGCCCCCTAATCCTCTTTCAAAGGCCACTCCTGGGTCCCTACCAATCACCCCAGAACCCCACGATGTCTTTTGGAATTTTGTGTTTATTCAGTCATATTGGAGCAACAAGTAACATTCCGACCAAAGATTTACCCATGAACAATTTGACCTAATTTTCGAAGAAATTTCTGTGCCCATTTAGAAATGGTAGCCCTATAATGCTTATTTGAGTAGATTTTAACTTGAGAATTCCAAATTGTCTTATCACTTAAATTTGTCAGTTTGTGTTGGTTTTGGGGCATCTGAAACTAGAGCTTCCTGGGCCTTTTCCCTCTGGATCAAGGGCCCCTCCTACTCTTGCTTTGCCAGAGGACCCCAACAATTTTTGGTTCCTATGCGATGGCATCAGGAACCAATGTGGTCATGATGGCATATGTATGGGTGTGACGCCTAGCTCGTAAACACGATATGTGAAGAACCATACACTGGATTCATTATATGGGGTACATAGATGTGCCCTATGGTTTTTGATGGTGATGTTTAATGTATATTAATGAGTAGGCAGGGCTCAATGTAAAAATCTCAAAATGTTCATATTTTATCAACCGCATGTCTATTTTTCATATTTGGTATAATTGGTAGCTAGTGTACAAGTTTATGATGTAAACAATTTAAATTTCATTAACATGCATAGTGGGCTGGACTTAATCTGATGTTGCTGAAAAAAGATTGTTAAACACTTGCCATTCTTGATTTATGTCATATGTGGTACATGGATAGCCCATGTGCCCTTTGGTGCAGATGTGCCCTATTTATTTTAATAGCGATTCATGCATATTAAGGAGTAGGCAGGGTTTATTGATAAAATCTTAAAATGCTCATATTTTAAGAACCGCATGTCTTTTTCATATTTGGTGTAATTGTGATGCTAGCTAGTGTGTACATGTTCATGGTACATAAATGTTGAATTTCATTAATATGCATAGTGGGGCGAGGCGTAATATGATTTTGTTGAAGAGCTTGTAAACACAGTATCTCAAGAACGATACATGGGATTCACTTTATGTGGTACACAGCATATGGTCTGCTGATGTGCCCAATTGTATTTGGTGGTGAGATCATGCATATTAATGAGTGGGTGGGGCTTAATGTAAAAATCTTGAATTGCTTATATTTTAACAATCACACTTTAATTTCATATTTGGTGTAATTGTGATGTTAGCTGGTGTGTTGATATGCAATGACATAAAAACTTGCAAATCAGTCATGAAAAAAAGCATCAGAATCACAAAACCTTTGGTTCTTGTTCATTAATATTTTGGAACTTGGTGATTTTAAGCCATATTGGGGGGTCAAATTTTTTTTTATATTCAGACATGGGCATGAATAACTCTGGCTATAAATTTTCAGTCCAATGCATCCAAACTCGCCAGTGTTTATAACTCACTGATGAAGGCATCCTTTTAAAAGTACAAATGAATCCTCAGCCCCATATTACATGCATGACTTGGCCCTGCAGTAACCAAATCCACAATACCAGGCCCTTCACAGTAAGTTCCAAATGAATCCTCAGCCCCATATTACATGCATGACTTGGCCCTGCATTAACCAAATCCGCAATACCCTTCACATTAAGTTCCATTGTGTGCATATAGATGATTGGGAGTGTAATTACTGATGCGTAAAATCACTGAACTCTCAGTAATGGGTTTCTTAACTGCTTCTAGCAGTCTAAAAGTCATACACGCTGAAATGGAGGTTCTTGCCGGTGAAAAGACTGAAAATTTGTAGCGAGGATTGGGCGTAATGGCTTGATGAACCCAACAATTTTGCTGGATTTCTCTCGATTTTTACTGGGAAATTTCTCTTCTGCCTGTTTAGAAATGGTAACAAAAATTATCTTCTTTTCATCAATGAAAATTTCCAAACTTTAATTTTCAGCCATTTTGGGGCAACAAAAACAGAAATGTTCAGCTTCCGGAGGCTTGCCCCCTGGACTACCAAGGTTTCTCCCTTGGATCCCTACAAAGGTTGCGCCCCTGGACACCACCAGTGGCCCTTGAGTGGGTACATACTGTGTTGCAGTGCTGCATTTGGTACTAGAGTACTGTGCCCCAAAGCCAAAATGTCTGGCAAATTGTGCCTGAGAGGTTGGATCCTTCCAGATGTAGGAAGAAAAGCTGAAGGTCGAGAGAAACACGGGAACTAAAAGCTGGGATCGAGAGAGAGAGTGGGTGAAAAAAGGGGCGAAAGTAGAGGGGGAAGAGGAGGTGGGAGAGGACTAAATATAGTTGTAGAGAGAAGCATGATGAAGGAAAGAAATAATTTTATTCAGAGTTTTTTTTTAGAAGAGCTCTGCTATTGAGTTGTGGGAAGATTGTACAGGGGCAAGCAAGGAGGACGTGGTGGACTGTGAGGGTGCAATGGCAATTGGTGCAGAGGAGTGCGGGCGGAGCCAATAAGGAGGTAGGAGTGAGTGAGGTGGGTGTGACCTATACTTTAAGGCAGGTAATGTGGACGTCGGCATGGGAGAGATTGTGGATTTGATCGGAATGGTGGGCTGGATGATGTGGAGTTTGTTATCAATTTGGAGTTGCATGAGGTTTGCCAGCGGTCACTAACAAAAGAAGGAATAAGCGGTTTGATGTCAGAAAGAGTTGGGAAAGAAAGTAGGTTGATGTGGGAAAGGGAGTAAGGGGAGATTGAGGGCAAGCTTAGCGGCTGCATCAGCTCTGTCATTGCCAGGGATGCCAACATGGCTGGGTATCCAGAAGAAAATAATTCTTTTCCTGCAGGGAGGGGGGAGGAGTTTATGGAGGAACAAAGAAATGATATTAAAACAAATGAGGAACAATAAAAACCTGGCCTAAATAAGGAATAAAACAAACGTATTATCAAGATAGCAGATTTCTGTGCTCAACAGTGTTCTATTTGCATGTCTGTGTTAAAAGTCCTGTGTATGTGACCACACCACCAGGAAGGGGGGGGGGGATATTAAAAAATTATATTGGCCAAGGTGCCTCAAGACGGGCTGAACAGGGGATAGTCTAAGCTCCCAGTAGGCTGCTCTGGCACTTTTTCACACTTTGTGAGGCATATGAACAAGAAATTGAAGCCGATGGTGGCACCAGGATGGGGCGCATTAGTTATTGACGGCCAGTATTTCCCTGCACACCATCGACCAACTCGTAGTACTCCCCTGCACATCATCAACTACTAGTTGTCATATGAGCAAATAGCCTTTTATTTCACGTAATATTTTACATGTTTTTTCAATGGAGAAGAGAAGTTGTAAATGCCATTCATAATACATCACAAAATGATACATTCGTGTCCACATTCTAAACTAATTAAAACTATCTTTAGACAAAACATGAAATTTAGAGAGAACGACATCTTTGCTGAAGGACTATTTAACTTCATATGCCTACCTATCTGCTCAACATGCAAACCTGACAATCAGAAATGTCATATGGAACACACTGAAGGCTTGAAAAATATCCAAAGGTTTCAGAATTTTCAACAAAGTCATTTTTGGAGGTTTCTTCATGAAAAGCTTTACAAAATGATGAAGACTACTGTATATGGCTTTCACTAACTCTCTAGATTTGTTCCCGTTTCCTAAATCTGTTTGATTCTGTAAAACAAAGCTGGAAGAAGTATAATGCACCAAAAGGGTTGAAAGTTTCAGAAGTTATTTTCTTACGACAATTAAATGTGCCATTTGCAGCAGAGTGTTTGTATGGCAGGGCCTGACTTTTCTTCAAATATCAGGAAATAAATCGCCACATAGTTGGTATTGATTCCCAGTTTCCCAATCTAGTTCATCTCCAAGAATGTAAAGAAAAATGTTAGCCATCTGGGCTGATAAACAGTTGGATTAACTGCAGCTATATAGAAGCGCTGGGTAAACTGGGCTACCAACCAACCAATGAAATTCTCTATCTAAAAACTTATAAGAAACTGAAGTTGAGCATCAATTTTTATTGGAGACCTGTTATCGGATTTGAGCATCACTGTTCTCCAGAAGAGTGGTCTCCAATTCTGAAGGCCAATCAGCGAGTTTAGATAAGGCCCTGTCGTTCAAAGCGCTCAAATTACAAGAATCCCATGGAACCAGCGGCATGTTTCTGGGACCACCACTATGCAGGTTGGCCTTCCCATTCCAAATATTCTGATATTAATTCTTCAATGGTAAAAACTTTTAAAGTCAATGGACTTAATGTATTACCCTCACTATCAAAAACTTTGCAAAGTGATGTGTGTATTTCAGTTTCATGAATTGCGAGTCACTTTGACAGTATAAAAGGACAACACTGAAAATTAAATAATTTTAAAATATTATCTTTAACTTGTTCTTTAGCCAAAAGTTCTTTCATAAGTTTAATAACAACTTCAAGTACACACCTCATTGTAATATATTAATCCTGATATAATATAACTGAATTTTTTTAGTGTTTATCTAAATCTTGCACAAAATTCAAGAAAGAGGATTAAAAATATTTTAAAAATTGCTGATATCAATTATTTTATAATGGAATCAAACAGCTCTCAACAGATAGACAATAGCATCTTTATTAAGAAGGCAAACTTAAACACTGCATAACCAACATATTGATACCATCTTAAAGATAGGATGGAAGACACCAATATATGGCAGGACTGAATACTATACAAACTGCATACACCAGCAATCTTGATGGGGTGGTAGACCATGGTTTCTAGATTCAAGATTTATTATGACTAGTGGCAACATCAGTTGGATTGTATAAATAGAGAAAACTTAGTGATTTGGTTGGATTAGTAGAAGTTCATGCCTCGACTAGTTTTGCACTAAAATATCAAGTTCCACAGCCATCTTAATAATCAATGGTTGGAAATCGAAACGAGGGATGTCTGTCATGACGAAATAACCATCTTTAGGAGGAATGGTCCATCAATCATTCATGGGTTTTGCACAAAGTTCTCCCAAGCATATAAAGTATATTTATATTTAGGCTCAGCCAAGGACTAATCTTATTCGCTTCACTGAAGAGCAGCTATGTGGCTTGAGCCCCAGATGAATGACCTATTATGTACAGTGTAACAGTAGCCGGTTGTTAACAAGTAAACTATGAAGATACTGTCAGTTAGGAAGGTATAGATTACCCCTGTGTATGGTGTAACAATAGCTGGTTGCTAGTCAATGTTTGTGAAGAGTCTCTCGAGTTGAATGGTGTTGATTACCCCTGATTTTGAGAAAATCGAGGGTGTCAGGCTGGAAGGGTCTAGGCCAAAAATTCTTAATGTATTTTGAGCTGAATCTTTGGCCATTACTCCATAAAGTGTCATATGGAGTACTGGCTGTCTCTAATTGTTCTCTAAGCCCCCATCACTACAGCTGACAGTGATAAACATTTTTGGAAACTCACTATATCCAAAAAGCTTTTGTTGCAGAAGACAACATCAAAGTCATTAAGCAGCAACTTGAAGAACAACTTGAAAGATTTATACAGAAATTTGGGGCCGTCTTGCATGCAAAAAAATCGTATTTTTTCATTAAGTCATAAGTTTGAAACAAAACAAGCTTTCTACATGAGTTAATTAATAAAAATATTTTTCAAGGTGTCACTTAAAATGTAGTCCTTAAAAATCTGTCTTCTTTGAAATTATTTTCAGAAGACTGGACGCAGGGTTGCAAAAAAATGACAATGAATGTAAGAAGAGAAATCTTCTGTGGTTTACCTTTCACAGCAAAATATATGATCTCTTTCAGACAGAAACAGTTTGAACAGAAAACAGAGTAAACCTTTTTAATCCAATCCTCTCATGCCTGTTGCTTTGTAAAAATAGTTGTCATTACCTTACCTGTAGTTCTCATTACCCTACCTGTAGTTGTCATTACCCTACCTGTAGTTGTCATTACCCTACCTGTAGTTGTCATTACCCTACGTGTAGTTGTCATTACCCTACCTGTAGTTGTCATTACCCTACCTGTAGTTGTCATTACCCTACCTGTAGTTGTCATTACCCTACCTGTAGTTGTCATTATCCTACCTGTAGTTGTCATTACCCTACCTGTAGTTGTCATTACCCTACCTGTAGTTGTCATTACCCTACCTGTAGTTGTCATTACCCTACCTGTAGTTGTCATTACCCTACCTGTAGTTGTCATTACCCTACCTGTAGTTGTCATTACCCTACCTGTAGTTGTCATTACCCTACCTGTAGTTGTCATTACCCTACCTGTAGTTGTCATTACCCTACCTGTAGTTGTCATTACCCTACCTGTAGTTATCATTACCCTACCTGTAGTTGTCATTACCCTACCTGTAGTTGTCATTACCCTACCTGTAGTTGTCATTACCCTACCTGTAGTTGTCATTACCCTACCTGTAGTTGTCATTACCCTACCTGTAGTTGTCATTACCCTACCTGTAGTTGTCATTACCCTACCTGTAGTTGTCATTACCCTACCTATTACCCTACCTGTGCTTGAAGTGAATTTCTCTGTGAGCATCTTTTAGATCCACAGACAGATCTCTATTTTAGAAGATATGCTGTTTTTGACAATGTGCCTTGAATAAGGCATTTAGGGTCTTAATTATTCTTTCAAAATCAATATAGCTTTAAAAAAAAAAAAGCATACTCATCCTGCACAAAGGAAACAATTTGTTGCTCCCACAAGACACAAGATGAAATTTGAGCACACTAATCAGAAACCAACACTTGCCCCAATATTGATCAGTAGGATGTTTTAATAGTGTGTGTAAAAAAAAAATCTTTAAAAATTACACAAAAGAGAAAGACAATTTATCAAGGTGATAGATTCAAGCAATTAAATGTCCACCCTCTTCATCTTAGGAGGCTAGAGCAAGTAGTATCCCATTCACACACCTACATTTAGGTCATACAATTTTTGGAACTTCAAAAGATATCTTCCACAAGGTAAATCTCTCTGATTGTCTAATGTTTTTTTTTTTTCTTCTAAAAACACATTTAAAATTTGTTTCAAGATGTTCTTCTACTAACATTCACCTTACTGCTTCTTCTCCAGAAATTCCACCATCCTCCACAAAAACTCTTTCAGGAGATCCAGTTTTACCTCTCTCATCTTCCATGCTTGTTCCAATTTCCTCATCACTCATACCATTTTCCTCATCTGTAAAGTTCACAGATTTGCCATCTTCTTTCTCATTCTTGGTCCCACCATTACTTTTAGCTTTATCTCCTTCACCACCTTCACCTCCTCGTGGAGACTGCTCCCCATCTGCAGTTGATTTCTTCACTGACTTCTCATCATCGCCTTCATTATCTGGGTCATACTCCCCTGTAAAGTAAGATGCTTGGTTCAACAGCTGCAGATATTCAGCTCCTGGTCCAAAAGATTCAGGAACTGGGTCATCATTCCACTGTACATTTTCAATCACTTTCATCAACTTTTGAAACGTTTCTCTATTGAAGAAAATAAAATGGAATGTTTGCATGAATTGGATCAGTAAAATTAGGATTAAACAAACATACCTTACTCCTGATTATGTAATGTTGGAACAGTTTGTGTTTCTTGATGAGGGCTTAACGGCACCACAATAACGAGGGTCACATTATGCCTGAGAGGTTAGATCATTCTAGAGGTAGAAAGATAAGAAAACGGGGAGAGTGAGCTGGGATCGAGAGAGGAGGTGTATGGGTGAAAAAAAATATGAAGTAGAGAGAGAGAGGGGTGGGAGAGGAAGACTAAATATGATTGTAGAGGGAAAGATGATGAAGGAAGGAGACAATTTTACCCGGAGGGTTTTTCTGGAAGAACTCGACAATTGAGTTGTGGGGAATGAGGGAAGCTCTTGGAAGGTTGTACAGGGCGCAAGCAAGGAGAATGTGATGGACTGTGAGGGTGCAATGGCAATTGTTGCAGAAAGGTGGGGGAGAGCCAATAAGGAGGTGGGAGTGAGTGAGGTGGGTGTGACCTATTCTAAGACGAATAATATGAACGTTGTCGAAACGAGAGAGGTTGTGGATAATGGGTTTGATTGGAATGGTGGGCTGGATGACGTGGAGTTTGTTATCAATTCGGGAGTCCCATGAGGTTTGGCAGTGGTCACGAACAACGGAAGCGATAAGCGGTTTGATGTCAGAAAGGGTTTTGGGAAATGGGGTAGGGGGAAGTTGAGGGCAAGCTTAGCAGCTGCATCAGCCCTGTCATTGCCAGGGATGCCAACATGGCTGGGTATCCAGAAGAAAAGAATACTTTTCCTGCAGAGGATGGGCAAAAGAAGTTTCCGGAGGAGGAGGAGGTGGGATGTGGAGTTATCCCATTTAAGATTGAGTAAGGGTTCTGGGTAAGTAAGGACAGCCTTGGAGTCGGAGAAGATGGCAAAGTGGCTGAGCGGAGAGTAAACAATAAAGTTGAGGGTGAGGAGGATGGTCTTTACCTGGGCTGAAAAGATGGACGAGTAGTCGGGAAGCCTGCTACTGAGGGTGATGTCTTGGATGACGGCAGCAGCAGCTGTCTTGTCACCTTCTTTGGAGCCATCAGTATTGATGGAGGTGTAGTTTGAGAGTTGGGTCTTTGATTTAGTTGTGGAGATTGATGAAGAGGTTAGGGTAGGTTTTGGTTTAGTGATGAGTGGAGAGGCGCAGGTGGATAGAAGGGAGGAGAGTGGCGCAGGGAGGAAAAGTGGGCCGGGAGAAGGTGCCAAGAGTGGCAGGGTTGATGCTGAGATGGAGGAGGTCTGATTTGATGCTTAAGCTAAAGGCAGGGGATAGGGTTTTAGTCCTATCAAAAAGGGTGGAGAAATTGGGGTACCTAATGAGGTTGTAGACAGGGTTCTGGGTGCTGGTGAGGATTCTAAAGGCAGATGAGAGGCTAAGCTCTCTACACTTTAGCAGAAAGGAGGATTCATTGGCTTCAACATGAAGGCTGGTGATTGGGAAGGTCCTGTAGGCATCCAGACAAAGCCCAAGGGCTTCATTTTGGATGGTGTTGATTTGGTTGAGGTAAGAGTTGTGAGCGACACAGTAGACAATATTGCCGTAGTCCAGCTTGGCATGAATGGTGAGCCTGAAGATTTTGAGGAGAGCATGGCGGTTCACACCCCAAGTGGTGTTGAAGAGGAGGTGGAGAATGTTGAGGGAGCTGTTGCATTTCTGTTTCAGGTTGGTGATGTGTTGCTTGTAGGAGAGCTTGGGGGTCTAGACTTAAACCCAGGAACTTAATGTGTTCAACTTTAGGGAAGCAATTGCCATTGAGCACAAGGTTCGGGTTGGGGTGGAGGTTGTTGAAATGACAGAAGTGCGTGCAGACTGTCTTGTTTTTGGAGAATTCAAAACTCTTATTGTTGCACCAGTTTTGCAGCTGGTTAAGGCTGAGATGGAGCCTATTTTCGACAAAAGGAAAGTTAGGGGAGAAGTAGAAGATGTTGAAGTCGTCCACGTAGAGGGCACGTTTGATATTGGGGCCAAGGTTGTCCACGATGTCGTTAACATTTAGGTTGAAGAGAGTGGGGGAGAGGATGCTGCCCTGGGGACGCCCTCTTCTTGAGGGTACAGGTTGGAGAGGGTGTGGCCAATACAAACTTGGAACTGTCTGAGTGAGAGGAAGTTTTGAATAAAGATGGGGAGGTGGCCTCTGAAGCTGATGGTGTAAAGTTTGTGGACAATGCTGTATTTCCAAGTAGTCTCAAAGCTTTCTTGAGGTCGAAAAAGATGGCAATGAGGTGTTCCTTTTTTGCAAAGGATTCCCGGATAGCAGTGCCGAGTGTAATTAACTGGTCTAGGGTATTGTAGTGTTTCCGGAAGGTACTTTGGTGAGGAGAGAGCATTCTGTTGGTCTCAAGGAACCAGTTCAGTATCTGGTTAATGATCCTTTCTATAATTTTACAGAGACAGCAGGTGAGGGCGATGGGCTTGTAACTGGAGGGGCGGTAGTGTCCTTCCCCGGTTTGGGTACGGGGGTAACAATAGCTGTTCTTCAGATAGGGGGAAAGGAGTGTGAGGACCAAATGTGGTTGAGGATGGTGATTAGGGTAGTGGTGGCCTTGTTGGGGAGGTGTTTCAGGAACTGGTAGGGGGTGTTATCTGGGCCCTTGGAGGTGCAGCCGGCGTCGTGGATGGCTTGGTTTAACTCAGAAAGGGTGAGAGCTCTCGGTGTTGTCGGAGGGAAAAGTAATACTCCGGGATTCATCGCGAGCTGTTTTGGTTTTGAAAGCATTAGGGGTAGTTGGCCGAAGAAGAGATGTTGCTGAAAGAGGCTGCAAGGTGGTTAACGATGTCCTTTTTCCCGGTGAAAAGGTACCATTCCAGGAGAGATGGGAGATTGGAGACCGTGGAAGCTGTTAACCATTCTCCAAATCTTCTTAGTGGAGGTGTTGGTGGTGAGAGAAGAGATGAACATGTTCCAAGTGTTGGTTTTACTGTCCTTGATAGTGCGCCTGGCCTTGTCACAGCTGATGCAAAAGAGGTTGAGGTTGTGGGTGGTCGGGTTAGTTTTAAAGTTCCTGAGGGCCCTTTTCCTGTTCTTGATGGCGGTTTTGCAGTCATCAGAGAACCAGGGGTTGGGGAGGGGGGGGGGGGTGGTAGGGGGTTTGGAGGTTTTGGGAATAGAGCAGGTAATGTTGATAAGGATGTTGCTGAAGTTTGACATGGGATCCTCACCCTCGAGGAAATGGGGGGAGAGGTGTGAATCACAGAGGGTTTCGATGAGGGGCCATTCGGCCTTCTCGAGGTTCAAAATTGTGGTCAGTGGGGGTTTGTAGATTGGAGTGTATAAGAGGGTAATGGTCACTACCACAAAGATAGGCAGTAACCTTCCAACTAGAATCAAAGAGGAAGTTGAAGGAATAGATAGGCAGGTCAATACAGGTGAGGGAGCCTGTGGCAGGGTAAATGTAGGTCGGGGAGTTAGTGTTGAGCAAGGAGAGGCTGTGCTGTCGAAGAGTGTTTTCGATGAGCTTGCCTCTGGGGGTGGTGGTATTTGAGCCCCACAGAGGGTTGTGGGCGTTAAAGTCACCAAGAAGGATGAAGGGGGAGGGGATCTGAAAGATGAGGTTGTTAAGGCTGGTCGGCTGAACATGGCGTTGGGGGGAGGGGGGGGGGGAGATAGATATTGCAGAAAGTGAAGGTTTTGTGGAGGGAGATAGACATACAGATGGCCAAAAGGTTGGCGTTCACATGAACAGGGCTGTGTGGGATATCGTGTCTGACAAGAATGGAGACGCCCCCACAAGCCCTGTCAGCCTCCACTTGATGTTCGTGATAGCAAGCAAAGTTGTCGAAGTAATAAAGGTCAGTGGTTTTCAAGGTTTCTTGTAGGCAGAAGACGACCGGGTTGAAGGTGGTGACCAGTCGGTCAATTTCTTCAGAATTGGCCTTAGGCTCCTGATATTCCATTGTATAATGTTGTGAGTGTTATTGTAATTGTTTGTGTTGCACGCCATAAGGAGGCACGGGGCTATCTGGAGGAAGATCTGTTGGGTCTGAGTTGGCTTTTTTCCTTCTTTGGATCAGTCCCTGTTTCTTTGAGAGCGCTTGTTTTTTAAACTTGGACGAGAAGTATGTTCAGTAATCGAACAATCCATGTTCTCTTCAGTGTCATATGTATGGGTTTGGATGGTGGGCTGGGTGTTGATAGGTTGTTTGTTGGTTTGATGTTTGTTAGCTTGATGTTTGTTGGCTCGAGTTTGATGGCATTAGAGGTGTTGGGGTAGGGGGTAGCGGGAGTTTTAGAGGAGGAAGGAAAGTTGAGGAGAGAGGTTGTACTGGTGGAAGTGGTTTGGGTAATGGGTGTGGTTGGGTTATTGACAATGGTGATGGGCTTAGGACTGGGTAAGAAGAACCAGGTGAGGTCGGTTTGGGTATGTGAGTCAGTTTTAGTTGTGTTAGAGGGGAGGGGGCTGTATTGGTGTAGACTGCGCTCGAGTAGGAAGGTTTAGTGTCGAGGGAAGTGAGAAATTGCTTCCTGGTCTCCGGGTAAGTGATGTTGGGAATAAAGGTTTTTAGTTTGGTTATTTGCTTTTCCTGCAGCCAGGTGAGGCAGTCTTTTGAGAAAGAGGGATGGTTGGCTGGGTGAGTACTGTCACAATTGGTGCAGAGTGGGGTGCTGGTGCAGGAGGTGCTGTCATAGTCCAGGGCTCCACAGTTGCCACAGCACGCTTGGCTGCGGCAGGAGTTTATACCATGGCCATACCTCTGGCACTTATGACAACGGAGGGGGTTAGGAATATAAGGGGTGACTGGGATTCTCAGGTATCCAGCAGTGATGTGGGATGGGAGAGTTGGTGTAGAAAAAGTCAGGAAGATGGTATTGGTAGGTGTTTTGGCACCATCACTCTTGAGAATGAGATGATGGGCTTCAGTAATGTGTTGATTGGCAAGTTCTTCTACGAGGTCTTCATCGGTCAAGTAGGCAAGGTCTCTACTTCTGACCACACCTTTGCTGGAGTTCAGGTAACCGTGGGGGGTGACTGAAACGTCAATACCGGTATTGGCTAGGGTTTTGGTGGTGAGGAGGGTAGTGGCTTGAGTGTCCCTGGTGCAGTGCACCAGGAGATCTGAGGGTAGAGACCTTGGGGAGGGTACCGACAAGGCCTTAAAGCGCCTTGTGTATGAGAAAAGGGGAAACTTTTAAAACTTTCTGGTTTTTATTAGTGGCCTGTATTATTAGAATTTTGGGGACTGGGTCTGAAGAATGGTCAATGGAGGCAGCAGGTTGGTAACGGGGAGGGGAGGGAGGGTCAAGGCAGAAGCATTTCGTCATGGTGGAAAAAAAAAACAAGGTCCGAGAGACCCAAGGCAACTAGAAAAAAAAAATAGCGGAACTACTGCAGGACAACCGCTCTTGAAACAAAAGACCTTACTTTGAAATACCAGTGCAGTATAACATGATTAGGTTTCTGACTTTCTTGCAACCTTTTCGAAGGTACCTCATGGAATCATCTTTAATCTTGGTGCAACCAGAAATATCAAGAGTGATCAAGTAATGGCAGACTCCCGACAGATATCGCACCGACAGATCTGTTAACTGAAGAAAAAACAAAAAGGCAGATGAAAATGTTAAAAAACTGTCAATTGATATCTATTTGTATCACAGGAAGAAACAGTAGAAAAGAAACAACAAAAACATATAAAATAATTAAAAGCTAGAATTGTACGATTATTTATGAACTTGTGATTTATTTCTTTAAATGTACAATTTTTAAAGAATGATAATGACATTGTATAAAATACGGAAAAAAATCATTAAAAAATGACATAAACAATTTAATAATTTTTTTATTTTTTATTGTCCATGGGTTTTTTAGTTACTGTAATCACATGAAAAACTTACATATAATTTTGGATGTTCTATTTTTGTCACATTACTTTTTATAAGGAGCAAAATACTATCTGACCAACTACAGGAAGAATACCTTAATACTCAAAAACTTGATAAAATATTGATAAGAAGTCCAAGAGTTCATTTGCTATACCTCATTTCACAGTGATTCATCAGTACAAATCCCTTGATTACACCAGTCAAATACAAATGAGGACTAACCTTAGCAAAGCCAGCGAGATTAAGGTAAGTAAGCCTTCTGCCGCAGAAGACTAGGTTCTTAATGGTCACGTCAGTGTGTCAAATACAAATGGGGACTAACCTTAGCACAGCCAGCGAGATTAAGATAAGTGAGTCTCCTGCAGCAGAAGGCCAGGTTCTTAATGGTCATGTCAGTGTGTCAAATACAAATGGGGACTAACCTTAGCACAGCCAGCAAGATTAAGATAAGTGAGTCTCCTGCAGCAGAAGGCCAGGTTCTTAATGGTCATGTCAGTGTGTCAAATAAAAATGGGGACTTATCTTAGCACAACCAGCGAGATTGAGATAAGTGAGTCTCCTGCAGCAGAAGACCAGGTTCTTAATGGCCACGTCAGTGTGTCAAATACAAATGGGGACTAACCTTAACACAACCAGCGAGATTAAGATAAGTGAGTCTCCTGCAGCAGAAGGCCAGGTTCTTAATGGCCACATCAGTAAGGTCACTGCAGTGTGATAAATCCAATCGTTCAAGGTCTCTACATTGCTGGGCAAACTTCTGTACGCCCAAATCTGTGATTTGGAAACACTCAGACAAAGTCACATCTCTCAGGCTAGTGTTGTTCCCTAATGCACCCAATCCCTGAAATAAAAGTCACAGGACACAATTATCATATTAAAAAAAAATCAAAGGAGAGGGTACAATAAACACTTCTCTCACTATCAACTAAAGACACTTCAATTCCTATTCAAACCCCTTGTTGTAAATATAAATAATATGAAGAATCAAATGGTTTATAAGTATCACACACTATTTCAAAATCAACCACTGTTCAAAAACATTTCAGTTCACAAGAGATAGGGTTGATGGCTTATTGGTCTATCCGACGTGTTTGACTGATTTGATGCGGCTCACCACATTAAATGATCCTTATGTGTCAGAAAAATTACTGAGGTGTAGTCAGAATACCCCGAAATATCCATTTCACCATATGCATCACATCACATGTCACAGATTGACAGGCCCATGGGAAATGAAAAGAATAATAAACACTTTTGTTATTTTGAGAGAAATTATCAACAAAACTCACAAACAAGGACATTTTGAAAAGAGAATGTGAGGCTGCGTGAATGCAACTTACAGTGTCTGTGATGTTGCAGCCTGATATATCCACACATGTAAGTGCCGGCATGTTCCCTAGCATCTCCGCACCTGCATCTGTGATGTGTTCACTGAAGCAGAAAGTTCCATACACCAGGTTATAGCACCTACGATACAAATAGACACAACAGATAAAGTATGTGGAAAATATCTTTAGAGAAAGCCAGAAAATAAACATGGACTATCAGATTAGGCTCATAGTGTACAAATAAGCAAGTCTCTGATATTATGGATTATCAATGGAATCATTCATATTCTTCCAAGAAGAATTACTGAACAGCTTTTATTGCTACATGTATTAACAGCTTTTATTGCTACATGTATTAACAGCTTTTATTGCTACATGTATTAACAGCTTTTATTGCTACATGTATTAACAGCTTTTATTGCTACATGTATTAACAGCTTTTGTTGTTACATGTATTAACAGCTTTTATTGCTACATGTATTAACAGCTTTTATTGTTACATGTATTAACAGCTTTTGTTGTTACATGTATTAACAGCTTTTATTGCTACATGTATTAACAGCTTTTATTGTTACATGTATTAACAGCTTTTATTGTTACATGTATTAACAGCTTTTATTGCTACATGTATTAACAGCTTTTATTGCTACATGTATTACCAGCTTTTATTGCTACATGTATTAACAGCTTTTATTGCTACATGTATTAACAGCTTTTATTGCTACATGTATTAACAACAGCTTTTATTGCTACATGTATTAACAGCTTTTGTTGCTACATGTATTACCAGCTATTTTATTGCTACATGTATTAACAGCTTTTATTTTTATTGTTATATGTATTAACAGCTTTTATTGCTACATGTATTAACAGCTTTTATTGTTACATGCAGCTTTTAACAGCATTAACGGCTTTTATTGCTACATGTATTAACAGCTTTTATTGCTACATGTATTAACAGCTTTTATTGCTACATGTATTAACAGCTTTTATTGCTACATGTATTAACAGCTTTTATTGCTACATGTATTAACAGCTTTTATTGCTACATGTATTAACAGCTTTTATTGTTACATGTGTTAACAGCTTTTATTGCTACATGTATTAACAGCTTTTATTGTTACATGTATTACCAGATTTTATTGCTATATGTATTAACAGCTTTTATTGCTACATGTATTACCAGCTTTTATTGCTACATGTATTACCAGCTTTTATTGTTATATGTATCGACAGCTTTTATTGTTACATGCATTAACAGCTTTTATTGTTACATGTATTAACAGCTTTTATTGTTACATGTGTTAACAGCTTTTATTGCTATATGTATTAACAGCTTTTATTGTTATATGTATCAACAGCTTTTATTGCTACATGTATTAACAGCTTTTATTGTTACATGTATTAACAGCTTTTATTGCTACATATATTAACAGCTTTTATTGCTACATGTATTAACAGCTTTTATTGTTACATGCATTAACAGCTTTTATTGTTACATGTATTAACAGCTTTTATTGTTACATGTATTAACAGCTATTGAATAAAAGTAATTACATATATCAAGTGATTTAATCTCTGCAATGGTTCCACTAAGTAATATAATTGATAAAAGTTACTATTCCAGTGATAAATTGACATAACAGGCAAAAAAGGACTAACTTCTGTGTGATCTTCATGATAGATACATCAGTGACACGAACACAGTTGGAAAGATTGATCTCCCTCAGCTTGGGGCCTGATGGCCCCTCCACAAGGTTGCGCACACCTCCATCACTTATCCTATTTAAAAACCATGTCAAATTTACATTGTAAGTGGTAAATGTGAGTATTCTTATCACCTATATCAAGGTACTGCTATACCATTGAATCATGATGGGAACTGCTTTGAAAATGAATAAATAAATGAATATGTTTTGCATGGAATACGAAAGAATGGGATCGAACCAATAGGAACGATTAACAACAGCACACATAAAAACTGATATGACTGGATTCAAGGCCACCAAGGGAACTTGAAGTAAGAGTCACAGGGAGTCCCTGCCCCTTCCACCCCCTCCCCCTCCCACTTTAACATTTTAACCAAGATGGACATCCTGGCAAGCAGCAATTCATTGTGCACTATGTTCAAAATGCTCAAAAATATAAGCACACTATCTTTAAACTTGCACCAAAAAGTGGGGAACATGTTCCCCTTTTCTAGAAAGTAATTAAAGGAAGAATTTACACATAGGGGATTTTAATTCAACCCAGAAACAATGCCAAAGGTGCACTTGGCCAAAACAATGCCGAAGTTGCACTTGGCCAAAACAATGCCAAAGGTGCACTTGGCCATAACAATGCCAAAGGTGCACTTGGCCATAACAATGCCAAAGGTGTGCTTGGCCAAAACAATGCCAAAGGTGCACTTGGCCATAACAATGCCAAAGGTGCTTGGCTAAACAATGAGGAAGTTTTTTTGCAAATTTTTGTATATGAAAAGAGAAGTCTCACATTTGTTCTTGTTATTAACAAACTTTGCACCTATCAAGCACATTCAAACACAAGAAAAAGTTAATGGTATGACATATGCAAATTGAGTCATAATTGAGTAACCTTGATGATTTTCAATACTGTCGCTTGCGAAAAAAAGTGCTTGATCATTGTAGGAACAACCCCACAATAAAACACCCTTGCTTTTCAAGTGTCAAGAAAAATGTCATTAAATGAGAAAAGAAGAATTTGAGCAAACTTTAATTTGGAAACAAACAAACAGAAGTAAAAATCTCATAAAAGAGGATCCATCGATTAAAGAGCAAGACTAAGTCAAAATAATTTTACTTCAAAATCAATTTCTATTAGCACAGTAATTTCAAAACAGCTAGCAAAGAATATGATGTATGAAGTAACATACCGAATGCAGTCAGCCACATTCAAGACATTTATGTTCCTGCAAGGCGCAAGGGACTTCAGGCTGGCATCTGTGATTCTTGGGCAATCAACTACATACAGATGTCTGATTTCTGGGCACAATTTTCCAATGTACTTGAAAGAATGATCACTTATTCTACTGTTGCCTAGGGAAATAAAATTTGTATTTTTTTGGTAATCTCAGTTTCACTGTAAGACACTGAATACAAAATGGTCAGCTACATTGCCAAGAGAAAAAGTTATCTGATCCGTTACTTATTCAAAATATTACAAGGCTACGAAAGCACACTTTTTTCTAAAATTTCCCTCAGTAGTGTTTGTTGTATACCGAACTCAAAGGTGTGATGTCACAACAATGAACCAGTTGGTATAATAACACTTTCCACCAGGTAATCATTTAGCAATTCAGTGCTTCACTTTATTACCTTCAATTCTGATGATCTGCAGCTTCCTGTGCTGAGCTAGAGCCTTGAGAGCCAGGTCTGTGATGTTGGGTGTTTGTATGAAGCAGACGCTTCGGATGATGTGGCACTTGGCTGTTAGGTTAATGATGCAATCATCTTTGAAGGTGGTGCAGTGGTTTACAGTCAAGTGCTGTATGTGAGCACAACCACTCGCAATGTTTTTGTAGCCCACAGGAGTTATCTGAAAATGGAATCATCATCAGATGGACTATTTAGGAAGTGCGACATTTGTATTTCAATTTCCACTTTTATCTCACAAACACAAGCTTATAGGAAACAGAGATTCCAGGGGACAAAAATATTCACAGCAGTACTTTCCAAAATTCCAGATGATATCATAAAAGCAGACCAAAGCATTGTAATTCATTTTACTTTACCTGAGGACAGCCGGATAAATCTAAATAAACCAGCTTCTTGCATCCTCGTCCCATGGAGAGATACTGCAGACCTTTGTCACTGAACCTCTTGCAGTACGCTAGGCTCAGGTACTGAAGGTTTCTGCAAGATCTAAAGAAGTCAAGAAAAATAAATAATATTTTATGTCGCTGAATAGAGAGGTATGAATAACAATTAAGGCCTGTAAAATCTATTACTTTGAGTTGAATTAAACTTCATGTATGCATCTCACACAAACCTTTTACCACAAGACTAGAGCTGTGACCGTTTAGCGTGTAAACGCTACATGCTCGCAAATCTTGTAAACATTTACTAAATACTTCATTGCAAGTAATCATTTTTCAGTGTCTTGCCGTTGAAAATCAATATGATCATTCATGATCACACATATTCGGCTGACAAAATTCCAATCAATGACTGTAAACCCGATTAGCCTAAAAATGTGCAAATCACAAATGCGCAGTAATCACCAATGAATGGGGATATTATGCACTTTGATTTCCCCAAAATCTGAGTAATCTAACTTGTAAAATGCACCGCGAATGTGCAGCAGTAAACAGTGAAACTAACAATAGGCCTAACGTAAGGCCAACCCACGCAATCAAGGCCCATTTTACAAGCTGTTAAATCAACCAAAAAACACTTGAAATATACTTGATTCGTGACAATCAGTACATTTACATGTAAATATTACCTAATGAGTCAAATAAATTTTGCAAGACAGAAAAAATATTGCATAATAAACAAACAGAAAAGCTTTTAACAGTGCTAAAATTCTGCATGCGTCGCAAAGATGGCGGCCATTTTTTCGAGAGGACTGATATTTCAGAACTTCCAGGTGGTGGTGGCGTAGTTTTGAAATGTTTTACGGCGAGGTATATAATAGGCCTATGCAAGATTTTCACAGAAGAACTTTGAAAGCCGTAGCAAATAGGACAAAAAATTTACGCGATCTTGAGTTTAAATGACATCGAAAGGAAGTTATCTGTTCTTTCTAAACTGAATTTCCATGCATATTTTGCATAAAAATGATGATTTATACTGTAGAAGTAAACTTTTTACGATTTGGAAAGTAAAACTCAGCGTCTATTTGGGCGATGGAGTCAGTACTTTTGCCATACTGGTTGCGCGATTTTTTTAATTCGCTTCGTAGTTTTGGAACAATTTTGGTGTATTTCCGAAAATTACAGTACTAAACGCGTGTACACGATACCGCTCGCTTTTTTGGGCGTGTACACGTTTACTAAAATCCCTAAACGTTCACAGCTCTACACAAGACATGACCAAAATTTAAGGAATGGACAAGCTATTCTATGCCACTTATGCCACATAAAATACCCTGTACATCTTAACTTAAATTTGAGATTAAAAACAAATCAGCCACTGAATAGACATGAATGAGAACTAGAGACTTACTTGGCTAACAGCCTCAATGTGGCATCTGTGATACCAGTGAAAGAAATGTTGAGGTACAGCAAGATACAGCACCCTTCAAGAATGTCCCTCATTACTGCATCATTCACTCCCTGGCACTCAGAGATGTTCAAATCTTGCAGGTTACGACACTGACCTGTAACCCCATACCATATCAATAAAAACATATGTATTCATAGTTCATACAACTGAGTTAGTCAAGACTCCATGCAGGTATAAACAACACTGACTTGCAACCCATGCAAAATACAAATATGAATAAAAACATAATTTATACAACTGTAACAAAGTTAAACAAGACTCCATAAACAACACTGACTTGCAGCACCATATCAACAACAAAATATGAAATTCAAACATGTATTTATAGTTTATACAATTGTAACAAAGCTAAACAATACTCCATGCATGTATAAACAACACTGACTTGCATCCCCATACAAAAAACAAATATGAATAAAAACATGTATTCATAGTTTATACAACTGAGTTACACAAGACTCCATAAACAACACAGACTTGCAAACCCATACAAAAACAATTATAAACTAGAATGGTAAATACCATCATGGTTTGCATGCCCATGCAAATTGAGACCCATATCATATGAAAAGGCCAATTATAAAAATGGCATCACACCCAATGTCCCACATCCTAGATATATGTCCCACATTACTGCAACCATATGTACCACATGGCTTCCATCCCTATGTCCCACATGGCATCTCTCCCTATGTCTCCCATGGCATCCCACCTTATGTAAAGCATCAGTGGCTTAAAACCTAATGTCCCACATGGCATCCCACCTTAAGTCCCACATTGGATCCCACCATATGTTCCAAATGGTATCCCTCCCAATGTCCCAATGACATCCTACTTTATGTCCCACATGACATTCTATCCAATGGCATTCCACCCTATGTCCCACATTGCATTCCACCATATATCCAACATGGCATTCCACCCTGTCCCACATGGCATCCCACCCCATGGCATCCTACCCAAGGTCCCACATTACATCCCACCCCATGTCCCACATGGAATCCCACCCCATGTCCCACATGGAATGCCTCCCCATGTCCCACATGGCATCCCACCCATGTCCCACATGGCATCCCACCCCATGTCTCACATGGCATCCCACCTCATGTCTCACATGGCATCCCACCTCATGTCCCACATGGCATCCCACCCCATGTCCCACATGGCATCCCACCCCATGTCCCACATGGCATCCCCCACCCATGTCCCACATGACATCCCACCCATGTCCCACATGGCATCCCATAAGCTCCATAAGAACTCTCATCCTAGCTATCACAGTCCCTGATTGAGCATACTATGTATTAAAGTGTCAGTTCATATAATAACTTATATGCAAATGAGTTGTTGAATAAGAAAAAGAAAAAAAAGATGGAGTCAAATAATTCCTGATATAGCCTTTGGTGTATATAACATGGTAAATATTAAATCATTTGTCCTTCATGGCCCCCATCCATGTCCCACATGGCATCCCTCCCTATCTTTATATGCAATCACATCCTGTCACACTCCCTAACTAAGCATATTAAATAAAAAAAAGCCTGGTCAGGTCATAATACTTTAGCAACTTTAGGCAAATGAGCACAATAATAAAGGTGGAGTTTAAAAAATCATGCCTGATACAACTGTTGGTGCCCAAATATTTTGAAGAATTTTAAGGATTTTAAATCTCAAGTACTACAAGAGAGACTTGAAGATCTCTGAAGAAAATTGGAAAATTATATCATTTTACACTTATCTTCTAAGAAAATATCAAATGTATTGTAGACGTTTTAAGGAAAATAGTCTTCAATCCTATCTTAAGTATCTCTGAAAATTTTTAACATTTTACAAGGAAATTCTAAGCTTCCATAAGGATATCTGAAGAAACCTTAACTTTTTCTGAGAAACTCTAATTTAACATTTTCTGAGGAATTTTCAAAAAACTAACATTTTGAGAAAATCTCAGGAACGATGACCAGCCGGACGGACGGACGTAATCGCCATTACATAGGTTCGCATAATGCTACGCATGCGAACCAAAAAACAAATATGAATAAAAACATATGTATTCATAGTTTATACAACTGAATTACACAAGACTCCATAAACGACACTGACTTGCAATCCCATACAAAAATATGGATAAAACATATTCATTGTTTATTCAACCATGCAAAAGTTAAACATATGTAGTTTATAGACTTCATCATATTTATATAATGCAGTTGGTTACTTAAGATGAAGAGTTTACTAAAACATAGTCTCTAGGTAACAAAACAAAAAAATGAAAAATGCATAAACCTTGTAAATTGAAACAAGTGTAAATTGAGTTTGAGCTCACCAATTGCTTTGTAGCTGACCTTGGTTACTTTGCAACAGCCCCTCAGATTCAGGTGTAGCAAGTAAGGCCTGCACTTCTTCAGCAAGTTACATGTGTAGGAATCTGTAGCTCTAGGTAGAGAATTACAAAGTTGTTTGAAGTGTATGAATAGAAGCATTCATCAAATATGTTATGCATACACACAGGCAGCAGAATGCCCTTCGTAACATACAACATAAACAAGGAATATTCAATTTTCTAATCTTGGGAGACCTCTGTTTGATAATCTTTTAAACTACCATTACATGTGGTACTACACCAGCAACCAACCAAACTACCATTACATGTGGTACTACACCAGCAACCAACCAAACTACCATTAAATGTGATACTACACCAGCAACCAACCAAACTACCATTAAATGTGGTACTACACCAGCAACCATTACATGTGGTACTACACCAGCAACCATTACATGTGGTACAACACCAGCAACCATTACATGTGGTACTACACCAGCAACCATTACATGTGGTACTACACCAGCAACCAACCAAACTACCATTACATGTGGTACAACACCAGCAACCAACCAAACTACCATTACATGTGGTACTACACCAGCAACCAACCAAACTACCATTACATGTGGTACAACACCAGCAACCATTACATGTGGTACTACACCAGCAACCATTACATGTGGTACTACACCAGCAACCATTACATGGTACTACACCAGCAACCATTACATGTGGTACTACACCAGCAACCATTACATGTGGTACTACACCAGCAACCATTACATGTGGTACTACACCAGCAACCATTACATGTGGTACTACACCAGCAACCATTACATGTGGTACTACACCAGCAACCATTACATGTGGTACTACACCAGCAACCATTACATGTGGTACTACACCAGCAACCATTACATGTGGTACTACACCAGCAACCAACCAAACTACCATTACATGTGGTACAACACCAGCAACCAACCAAACTACCATTACATGTGGTACAACACCAGCAACCAACCAAACTACCATTACATGTGGTACTACACCAGCAACCAACCAAACTACCATTACATGTGGTACTACACCAGCAACCATTACATGTGGTACTACACCAGCAACCAACCAAACTACCATTACATGTGGTACTACACCAGCAACCAACCAAACTACCATTAAATGTGATACTACACCAGCAACCAACCAAACTACCATTACATGTGGTACTACACCAGCAACCAACCAAACTACCATTACATGTGATACTACACCAGCAACCAACCAAACTACCATTACATGTGGTACTACACCAGCAATCAACCAAACTACCATTAAATGTGATACTACACCTGCGACCAACCAAACTACCATTACATGTGGTACAACACCAGCGACCAACCAAACTACCATTACATGTGGTACAACACCAGCAACCAACCAAACTACCATTAAATGTGATACTACACCTGCGACCAACCAAACTACCATTACATGTGGTACTACACCAGCAATCAACCAAACTACCATTAAATGTGATACTACACTCGACCAACCAAACTACCATTACATGTGGTACAACACCAGCGACCAACCAAACTACCATTACATGTGGTACAACACCAGCAACCAACCAAACTACCATTAAATGTGATACTACACCTGCGACCAACCAAACTACCATTACATGTGATACTACACCAGCAATCAACCAAACTACCATTAAATGTGATACTACACCTGCGACCAACCAAACTACCATTATATGTGGTACTACACCAGCAACCAACCAAACTACCATTACATGTGGTACTACACCAGCAACCAACCAAACTACCATTACATGTGGTACTACACCAGCAACCAACCAAACTACCATTACATGTGATACAACACCAGCAACCAACCAAACTACCATTACATGTGGTACTACACCAGCAATCAACCAAACTACCATTAAATGTGATACTACACCTGCGACCAACCAAACTACCATTACATGTGGTACAACACCAGCGACCAACCAAACTACCATTACATGTGGTACAACACCAGCAACCAACCAAACTACCATTAAATGTGATACTACACCTGCGACCAACCAAACTACCATTACATGTGGTACAACACCAGCAACCAACCAAACTACCATTACATGTGGTACTACACCAGCAACCAACCAAACTACCATTACATGTGATACTACACCAGCAACCATTACATGTGGTACACACCTTCAACCAACCAACTATGATAAAGCTGATCAGTTACATACTTTTGTTTATAACTTGATAAAAAAAAACGATTGTGGAGAAAGAAATCAGTAGATCACTTTGTTATTCTCGAATATTATCATATCACATTCATATGTTTTTGATCCAATTTCAGTACTGTGAAGCAATCAAGTTTAAAAAGCTTCTGAAGATCAGCTACTTCCTAAGAGGCTTAGAAAATATTCTACAAAAAGTTTATTATAGTCCTGTAACATCATAAATATGCATACATATAAAGGCATTGATATTTGATCTAAAATATTCAACTATTTGATACTTGACTGCCCTTGCAAAGGCATCCACAACGCAAACATGGAGTTAAGACTTACTTGTCGCTCACAGCGGATAAATTAATCTGCAATAAAGAATAGAAAGATGTAAATCAATATACCGTACAAGGATAAATTCATTTATGGATCCTCGTTTGTATCCGTGTGATCATTGCCCTGCATTTTTCACACTATATATTGCAATATATCATTTAGTCAGTACCCCATAGCTGGTTTCTATAATAAAATTCCATAAGCTGGTTGTTTAAGTCCATTCTAAAGACTTCTTTCATTTACTGCAACAAAGTAATGAGATTTCCATCACATTAAAGGCTGCAGTCTTCTGAAACAGCTGATAATAGTAAAGCAGAGCAGTTGCAATACAAAAGACTAAAAGTACATTCAACCCCTTGTCATAAATGATATGACAAATCCAACCCAATATTCCCATTATGCTGTCTCTAGGTGAAGATAAGAGCTTTCACCTTTTGTGAATTTTCTTTAAAAAGGACATTTTTTAAAGTAAACAAAAGTGGCAACTCAAATGATGAATCTCATCTTCTTTTTAATAGTGAAGTTCATCTTACCCTACTCCATAGGTGATGAGTTGAAACAATCATTTTCCATTGTCTGCAAACCAGAGCACACTGACTGAGGTCAGCAAGGTCAAGGTATCCAAAAATCTGCCAATCACAAAATATCACCAGATACAAATAAATAACTTGATAAGGTCTTTTGAACTTGAAGTAAAAGCATGTTATGTTAAAAGAAATCTGAAGTAGAAAAACTCATGATAATGATCTTACTTATGGTTATTCTCTACATAAAAGCAACACTATTAAATGCAATTTCTTATTTTTTACACAGTGACATTCCAAATTCTTTTCCCTGAGCTCAACCACAATTATCGATTCAAAACTGCTTAATCCTGCTATAGTACTTCACATCTTGGTCAATTTTCTCTAATAAACAAATGTCAGGATGAGCAAATTTAAAACCAAAGCAAGATAGGTAAAATATGCAAGATTCTTTTCACATTTTCTTCCATTCAAATTTTCAATGAATACAAACATATAATCATGCCATTGCAATAAAAACAAAACAAAACCTAAATGAAAAACCTTAAAAAGAGACTCTTCATACCCACCTTGACCGAAACTTTCCTGGGTAAGAGCGAGATGTCATCTCTTGCCTCTCCTCGTGGCTGAATCACTTCATTGTCTTCATCCAGTTCTCCTCTTTCCAATCTCTGGTTGGAATAAAACAGAGTGAACCAAGATGAAATAACAAACATTCTTAAGATAATTCATTTCTAAAGAGCAAACATCAAATCACGCTCATTTTCACGATGTAT